>JAMPIV010003879.1:117500-211607 GCA_024509875.1 Oreohelix idahoensis
AAAGCATAAATAAGGATAAAAATAAGTAAATGGATTTTTAAGATTTCCTTATATTTTGGCTGTTGATGTATTTATGTAGAAATACATTATTACTGGAAACACAGGTAAGTATGTCGCCCTTTATTTACAATTGTTTAAGGGGAGTTTAAATGGATAAAAAAAAAAATATATGTTGGGTATATTTTTTAAATTTTATATTCTTTTAAAACTATAACATATAAAATTAAAAATAATTAATGAAAAACATGTGTGTTTTGTGTAAAAAAGGGGTTAAGTTATTTTTTGAAAAAATAAGATTTTGTCCATTGGTTATAGTTAAATATTTGGTTAATTACTATTTGTAAGATAATTTGGTAATTTTAACCAGTTTTTAAAATTATTTGTGTTTTTATGAACTTTAGTTTAATTTTTAAGTTGGGTAATTACACAAAATTTTTTGTAAAATATTTTGAGGTTGTTATTTTGAAAAGAATAGGATATATTATTTTGCTGTATTTTTTTATTCTTTTATTTTGGGTTTTTATGGTATAGTTTTTTTATTTTCCTGTTTTGGTGAGGCGTGATTATATAAATAGTTTTCTTTGATAGAGTTAAAACTCGTGTTAAATTATTAACATTTTAAATCATGGAAGTAATTTGATGGTTTTTCAGCTGAAAAAGATTTATTTGTAAAAATTGAGGTAAGTGTAAATAAAAAGTTTATGTTATCTTTTTTGTTAACAATTTGTTAATTTATTTGGGTTTGTAATAGCAATTTAAGTATTAAATTGTTTTGGCTTGACTTTAAAAAATGGTTGTCTTTTTTAATTATTTGGTTTTGTTATTTGGGATATAATCGGGTTGTGGATATGGGTTAATTCTAACTTTATTAACATTTTAATAGTGTAGGGGGCAGGTTAATTTCTAAATTATCTTATTTATGGTTGTGTTGTTTTTTTGGTATTGAAATTTTTTAGCCCTAATTTGGGTTTTGGTATCAAAATAGTTATTTGTTAGGTGTAGTTGGGGGGGGGGGGTGTATTTTTGGCTCCAGGTGGGTATAATTTAGGACTAATTAAAAAATTATTTGTTGAGGGGGTTTAAAAGTTAGGGTGGGGGGGTATGTTTTGAAGGTGAAAATTAGATATGTGAAGTGGGGGGAGGGGGGGGTTTGGAGTGATTGGGGGTTTTTTGTTTTGGTTGTTTTTTTATTATTTGTGTGGTTTTGTGTTTAAAAATGTGTTATAGTTGGTTTTTGGACACTGGATGGGTTGGGGGGGGAGGGGGTATTTGAGTTATATTAGGTTAGGTGTTTTGGTTTTGGGTTGGGATGGGGGGGGATAGGTTTTAGGGGGTGGGTTAATGTTGGATGTTTTATTATATTTGGGTGGTTGGGGTATTTGGGGTAAAGGATGGGGTTGTGGAAATTTTTTGTTTGTTTGGGAAATTATTTTTTTTGGTTTGGATTTTGGGTTTATTGTAATGTTTTTAATTTTGGATTTGAATGGGTTTTTGTTATCGATTGCATTGGGGATGTGGGGTTTATTTTTGGGAATGGGTTTTGGGGATGGTTGAGTTTTTGGGGTTTTGGGATATGTTGTTTTTTTGTTTTATTGGGTGGTTTTTGGAAGGGGGTTGGGGGATTTGGGGGGGGGTTTGGTTAATGTGGGTGGTTTTGGGGGTAGGGTTTTTATGTTTTTGATGGGGGGGATTGGGTTGGGTGTGGGGGAGTTGAATTGGGGTGGTTAGTGGTATTTTTGTTGTTGTTAGGTTGGGGGTTTTGTTTGGGGTAGTGATGATTGTTTGGTTTGGGGGGTTGAGTGGGGTGTGTGTTTTAGTTGTTGTGGTAGGGGGGTTTTGTTTTGTTGTGGGGTGATTGGGTTGAGGGGGGTTTGTGTTTTGGTGGGGTTTTGGGGGGGGGGGGGGTAGTTGGGGGTTTGTTTGGTGTGGGGGGATTGTTGGGTATGAAAAAGTGGTTGGGGGGGGGGGGGATGGGAGTTGGGGGGGGGGGGGGGGGTTTGATGGTGGTTTGGGGTTATGGGGGTGGGGTGTTTGGATTTTTTTGAGGATTGTTTGTGATTTTGTTTGGGGGAATGTTTTTTGTTTTTTGGGGGTAAGGGGGGGGATATAATTGGTATTTTTTTGATTGGTTGTAAGATGTGTGGTTTAATTTTTTTAATTGATTTGGTTAAAAATTGTAAGGTGTTGGAATGGGTTATTTTTTAGGTGTTTTTGGGGGGGGGGAGGGAAATGGGGTTATTGGTGTAATTTAGGGGGAGTTTTTTGTTAAGTTTTTGTTTAATGGATAGTTTTTTTATAGGTATTGTTGGGGTTTTTGGGGGGGTTTTTTGGGGTTGGTTGGGGGTTTGTGTGGGTTTGGGTATAATTGTTTTTTTTAGGGGATTTGGTGGTGGATTATTTTTAGTATTTGATGGTTGGTTTGAATGGTTTTGGGGTTTTTTGGGGGGTTGTTTTTTTTTTTGTTAGGGTTTTTGGGGTTGTTGTTGGGTTTTGTTTTTGATTTTTTTTTGGGGTGGTGTTTGGGGTGTTTGGGTTTGGGAGTGTTATTTTTTTTGAAATTTTTAGTTTTTTTTTGTTTTTATTTTTGGGTTTTGTTATTGTTGGGTTTTTATTATGTAAGGGGAATTGGGGGGGTTTTTGGGTTTATAGTTGGGGGGTTTGGGGGGGTTTTTTGTTATTTATTTTAATGGGTATTTATTGGATGGTGGTTTGTTTTTGGGTGTTTTTTGGATGATTATTTTATTTGGGTTTTAAAAGTTATTTTTTTGGGTTGTGTTTTGTTTTTTTTGGGGGTTGGGGGTATTGGGGGTTTTGGATTGTTGGGGGGATTTGGTTTGTGGTTTTTTAAATTGAGAAATTTTGGGTGTTGGGGGATATAGGTTTTATTTTTGGGGGGTTTGTAGTTGTTGTGGGGATTTGGGGGGTTTAATTTTATTGGGGGTGTTTGTGGGGTTGTGGTGGTTTGTTTTTGGGATTTTGGGGTTTTGGTTTGTTTAGGGTTTGGGGGGGTGTTTATGGGTTTGGTTTTGGGGGGGGGATAGGAAGTTGTTATATGTGGTAGGTTTGGGATTTTTTTTTGTGGGGGTAAATGTTGAGGGGTTAAGGGATTTTGGGGTTTGTGAAATTGGTTTGTTAAATTGGTTTGTTGGGGGGAGTTGGGGGGGGGGTGGGGATGGGGGGTAGTTAAAATGGATGGATGGGATGGATATTATGTAGTTTTATTTTTTTTTGATTTTGAAGGTTTTTGGGGGGGGTTAGGGATGGGGGGGGGGGGTTATGGGGGAATTGTGATTTGTGTATTTTTTATGTTTGTTTTGGGGGGTGTGTTTGGGTTTTGAGGGTTTTTGGTTTGGAGTTTTGGGGGTTTGGGTTATTTTATTTTTGGGGGTGGTTTATGTTTTGGTGTTTTGGGGTTTTTAGGGGGGGGGTGTGGGTATTGGGGGGTGTTGGGGTTGGGGGTTTTGGTGGGGGGGGGGTTGGGTGTTTTTTGGGGGGGTGGTATTGGGGGGGGGTTTGTTTTGTTTGGGGGGGTTTTTTGGTTTTGGGTTGGGTTTGGGGGGGGGGGGGTGTTGTGTTTTTATGTGGGGGTTGGGGGGGTTGGGGTGGGGGGGGTTGTTATTGTGGTTTGTTTTGGGGGGGGTGTGGTTGGGTTTGGTATGAATGGGGGGGGGTTTGGGGTGGGGGGGGTTTTTTTTTTTTGTATGTGGGGTTGGGGTTTGTGTGGGTGGTTTTTGGGGGGTGTGGGTATGGGGGGGGGGGGGGTTGGGTGGTTTTTTTGGGGGGGGGGGGGGGGGGGGGATTTGGGGGGGGTAATTGGGGGGGTGGGGGTGGGGGGTTGGGGGGTTGGGTTTTTGGGGGGGGGGGGGGTTTTGGTTTTTGTGTGGGGGGGGGGTGGTGTTGGTTTGGGGTGGGTTTGGTGTGGGGTTTTTTTGGGGTTTGGGTTTGGGTTTTTTTGGGGGGGGTGGGTGGTTTTTGTTTGTGGTTTGGTTGTGTTTGGGGGGTTTGTGTGGGGGGGGTTGGGGGGTGGGGGGGGGGGATTGGTTGGGGGTTGGGGGGGGGGGTTTGGGGGGGGGGGGGTTTTTGGGTTGGGGGGGTTTGGGGGGGGGGTTTTTTGGGGGGGGGGGTGGTTTGGGGGGTTTTTTGTGGTTTTGGGTTTGGGGGGGGGGGGGGGGGGGGTTTTGGGGGGTTTTTTTTTTTTTGGGGGTGTGTGGGGGGGGGTATTTTTTTGGGGGGTTGGGGTTTTGGGGGGGGGTTTTTTTTTTTTTTTTTTTTTCGCGGCTGGGGGTGGGGGGGGGTGGTTGGTGTGGGGTTTGTTTTTTTGGGGGGGGTTTGGTTTTTTTTTTGGGGGGGGGGGGGGGGGGGTTTGGGGGGGGGGGGTTTGTGGGGTTGGGTTGGGGGGGGGGGGGGGGGGTTTGGGTTTTTGGGGTGGGGCTAATTTTTGGGGTTTGTTTTTGGGTTGTTGGGGGTGGGTGGGGGGTGGGGGTTTTTTTTTTTTTTGTTTGGTTTGGGGGTTTGGGGGTTGGGGGTGGGGGGGGGTTTGGGGGAATTTGTTTTGGGGGGGGGGGGGGTTTGTGGTGGGGGTGGGGGTTGGGATAATTGGTTGTGATTGGGTGGTTGGGGGGGGGGTTTTTTTGTTTTAGGGTTTGGGGGTTTTTTGGGTGGGGGGTTTTGGGTTTTTGTTTTATTGGGGTTTGTGGGGGGGTTTTTTGGGGGTTTTTGTTTTGTTTGTTTGGGGGGTGTTGGGGAATTTTTGTATGTTTGTATATGTTAGGGGGGTGTTGGGGGGGGGGGTTTTTGGTTGAGGGGGGGGGGGGGGGGTGGATTGGTTTTTGGGGGTATTTGGTGTTGGGGTGGGGGTTTGGGGTTGGGGGGGTTTTTGTGTATTGGGGGTTTTGTTTGGGTTTTGGTGGTTTAAGTTTGTTTAAAGGGGGGGGGGGGGGGGGTGGGTTTGGGGGGGGGGGGGGTTTTGGGGGGGGGGGGAATGGTTTGGAAATTGGTGTGTTTGGGGTTTTTTGTATGTTGTTTAGTTTATTTGTTTGTTTTTTGTGGGTTGGTTGGTTGTGTGGGTTAAATTAGTTGTTTTTTTGGGTTTTTTTTTTTGTGTAAGTTGGTGTAGGGTTTTGGGGGTTGTTATTTTTTTTTTGGGGGTGGGGGGTGTTGGGGGTTGTGAATATTAGTTTTTTTTTTTTTATTGGGATTGTTTTTTGGTTGGGTTTGGGTGGGTATGGGGGGTTGATGATTGTTTGGTGTTTGGGGGGTTTATTTTTTTGGGGGGGGGGGTTTTTGTTTGGATTGTAGGTTGGGGGGGGTGATTTGGGGGGGGGGTTTTGTTTAGGGAATTTTGGGGGGGGGTGGGGGGGTTTTTGGTATTGTTGGGGGGGGGGGGATTTGAAGGTTTGGGGTTGGATTTTGGGGGTTGGGGGGGGGGGTGGGGGGGGGGTTTTAAAATTGGTTTTTTTGGGGGGGGGTTGGGGGTGTTGGGGGTTTTTTGGGGGGGGGATGGGGGGGTATGGGGGGGGGGGGTGTGAGGGGGGGTTATTATTAGGGGGGGGTGGTTATGGTTTGGGGGGGGGGATTTGTATGGGTTTTTTTATTGGGTTAAGTAGTTTTTTGGTTTTGGTTGGTGGGGGTTTTGTGGGTTGTTGGGGGGGGGGAATGGGGGGGGTTTTTGGATGTTATGGGGGGTTTTAGGGTGGGGGGGGGGGGGGTTTTGTTATTATTTGAATTGGTTTTTGGGGGGGTTTTTTTTTATTGTTTGTGGGGGGTTTGTTGGGGGGGGGTTTTGGGGGGGTGTTGGGGGGGGTTGGTTGATGGGGATTTTTATGGTGTGGTGGGGGGTTTGGGGGGGGGGGGTTGGGGGGGGGGGGGTTTTTTTGGGGGGGGGGTTGTTAAGGGTTTGGTTTGGGGATTTTGGGGTGGGGTGGGGGGGTGGGGGTTGGTGTGTGTTTTGGGGTTTGGGGGGGGGGGTTGTTATATGGTGATGGGGGTGGGTTGGGTGGGGTATTTTTTGGGTGGGGGGTTTGATAGGTGGGGTTGGGTTTTGGGGGGTGTTGGGGGGTTTTATGTTTTTGGGTTGTATATGTTTGGGTGATGGGGGGAATAGGGTGGGGTTTGGGGGGGGGGGGGTTGATTATTTGGGGGGGGGGGTGTTTTATGATGGGTTTTTTTTTTAATGATGGGGAGTTAGATTTGTGGATTTGGGGGGGGGGGGGGGTTATGGGGGTTTTTGGGGGGGGGGGGGTATTTTGGTTTTTTTTGGGGGGGGGGGGGGTTTTTTTTTTGGTTTTTTGGTTTGGATGGGGGGGTGTGGGAAAGTTGGTATTATTTGGGGGTTTTGGTGTTTGGGGGGGTATGTTTTGTTTGTTGTTGGTTGATGGGTGGGTTTTTTGAAGGTTTTTTGGGGGGGGGGTTGGGTTTTTAGGGGTGGGGTGGATTTGGTTAAGGAATGGGGGTATGGTGTGGGGGGGTGATTTGGGTGGAATGGGGGTGGGGTTTGGGTGGGGGGTTGGGGGGGGGGTGTTTGGGGGTTTTGGGGGGGGTTGGGGTTGGGGATTGGTTTTGTGGGGGGGGGGGTTGAAGGGGTGTGGGGGTTTGTTTTTGTGGGGTGTTTTGTGTTTTGGGGTTATTTTTTTTTGGGGGTGGTTTAGTTTGTAGGTGGTTGTTTATTAGTGGGTTTTGGATTGAGGTTTGTGGGTTATTGTTGGGGGTTGGGTGGGTTATGGGGGTTTGTTTGGGGGTGTTTGGGGTGGGGTTTTTTGTTGGTTTTGTTTGGTGGGAATTTGGTTGTGGATTTGTGGGGGATGGGAAATGAATGTTAATTGGGGGGTTTTTGGGGGGTTTTTGTTTTTTTATGGGGGGTTTTATGTGTGGTTGTGAAGTGGGTGGGGGTGTGGGGTTGTGGGATTTTTTTGGGTTTTGTGGGTTTGGTTGGGTGGATGTGGGTTTTTTGTGGGATTGGGGTGCTGCTGAGAAAATTATTAATTGGTCAGTTTCTTGTAGGAAACAATATATAGAAATCAGAAGGAAAAGGAAGAGACTGATGGAGCTTGGGAGGACTGCCACAGATAGAAAGGAGTAGAAATGTTTGCTAATTTAAATACTTCTGCAATCTGTAGACTAGTCTGTTCTCTTATGTTGTTGGTTTATTATTTTTTTTCTGTCCTGCCGTCTTTTGCCCAATACCATGCCTTGATGGAAATCTTTAATAGCCCATGTAATCTTGATATGTGGCCATACCACGTCAGCTTTTATCTCTTTCCTGTCTGGAGGTCTTCATGTAGTTCCATGGCATTTCTAATTGTGTGCTGCATCTCTCTGATATCCATACTGAATTTACTTAATACACAATCAGCATGTTAAATATTTTTATCTGACTTTCTCAGCTGCACATGGAACCTTCTCTAATAGTTTTCTTGGTATGTCTGCAACAAACTTACACTGACTGAGGGAGGCAATCCAAGCGATGGCAAACAATTACATCCCTTGACAAGTGGAACTCTATGTAAATAAAGCTTGAACATGCTCAGATGTCAGCTTGCATGTATTTGAAGGAAGCAGTGTTCAGCCGAATGATGCACTGATCAATGTCATTTACTTTTTTTTTTTTTTTAAATAAATAGTTCAATTACCACTATACTGTGAAGAATTCATTATCTTGCTTGCTTCCATTAAGCATTGTGCAAACAAAAATATATAAACACAGTTAAGATTAAAAAGACCACAAATACAAATGTGATTGCTCTGGTGATTAGAACATTAGTCTTCTAAGCAAATGTTATGTGTTCCATTTCCAGTAGAGATACAATATTTGTGTGGGTTACATTCAGTCGTCTGTCTTCACTTTTTTATGTATATTTATGTTAATTACAGTTTCCAAGCATCTGTACGAGTTGGCAGGCTTATCTGTTCGTCGCTAGAAGGAAATGGTAAGGAAGAAATTGAATGCAGGAGAAGTGATGTCAGGAATCGCACACCTTAAATGTCTGGCCATGTGTAGTTCTGGGGGAGGAGGGGGGGTGTCTTTAAGGAGACAAACAAATAATAGGACCACTGCACTCCCAGGCATGTCATACAAGGCAACTGATATGAGGTTCTGTACGAGGCTAGCAACGTTATCATGTAAAACTAATTACCACAGAAACCACTGATGTAAAAGCATGTAAGTGCTCTGTGCTGGCTTCCTGTGGGACCAGCTGCAATGGTGGCCCCATGTTCCATAAGGAGCCCAAAGAAAAATTATGACAATTTTTTTTTTTTTTTTTTAACGTACGCCCGCTATTACTCGAGGCAAGAATCTCCGGTTAGTATATCTTCTTCTTCTTCGTTCGTCCTGAAAAGGACGTTGGTTGCGTTGTGTCTGTTTACAGCGAAGCTGCGATATTTGCGCCTTTCGGTCGACACATCCGACTTCAGCACTGCATTTTTGGGGCAGGGTTAGCATTCCCTCTTCGATCCCTACTCGCTAAGCCAGACTGCAGTGATGCAGCCTGTTTCCAGGACCACCACTTGGAGGTGGAGTAGGGTCTTGGTCAGCTCTGGTTCACTGACCCTGACGTAAGCAGTCTAGCTATGGGTCGCTAACTGCATTCCTTACTGTTGACGCGTCTTAAGCCCCAGTTAGTATATAATACCTGAGACTGATTTTTACGTGACTATCCCTTTTTTCCCTGTACACTGACAGGTGTCCACTCACCATTCAGGCAGATACTCGCCGTCTTCGGACGGTACCCATTAGTGCTAGGTCGGCTCAGGAGCCGCCAGTCCCTGGTCGACGACACTCCTTCATATGTCTTTGCCAGGGCTCGAATTAATCCAGTCCAAGTCCCGGTCGACAACACACATTCAAGTGTTCTCGCCTGGGCTTGAACCTGGATCACCCAATCGCCAGCACAGTGTGGTAACCATTACACTAGCGCGACTATGACAATTGTGTGCCATCATTTCTTGATGGGTTACTTGATAGTTGATAATATTCCTCTCTAAAACTTCCTCTCTAAAACTCTAACCACATTTCTGCAGTCCTAAGGTCTTCATGGTCTACAAATTATTTTTATGAACAAAATACGCTATGAACTCTTCCCACTATACCTGAGCAGCCACTGTGTGTGAGCGGGTGGGGAAGAGCTTGGTTATACATGCAGTCTTGAAACCCTCATTGGCCAGACCAAAGGCAGCTCTCAGTCCAGCACCTCCAGCTCCAACAACAACAGCATCATACTGATGGTCTACTACCGGGTAATCTCTGGAAATCTGAGAAAAGCAAAATGGAAATTTTCTATATTTTAAACAGCTTTGGGAAAAGTGGAAAGTGACACTGTAGTTAGCTTTTGGACATACTATAATCAAAATGTGCATTTTTTGGTCACCATCTATTTCTCTTCTCCTGGGGACTCAACATTAAGAACTGTCCTGTAATGCTATCAACAAGTTTCCTCAATTTGTGCCCTATCTAACACCAGCATCTTTCTTCCCCTCTCGACCCACTAGCATTTGTATGGTTCTTTTCATCATCTGTGATATCATCACACCATGTCAATCCTACTACTCTGTATAAGGACCCATATAAAATAATCTGTAACTTCTTAGTTGCAGTATTTCTTGCTCTCCATGTTTTAAAGCCACACTATAAACTGTGCCTTCATTTTGAGCTGAAGATTCTTATTTTTGCATTGGACTTGACTTGTTCTGATTTCCATATATTTCCTAAGCTCCACTTGGCCTTTTGTATTCTTATTTTGATATCACTGTCTGTTCTACTCTGTCTATATTGTTGGTAAGATACATGTGTGACTCTACATCTTGAGTAACATTCATTCACAAAACTTTGTAACTGCTTGAAAAACATTTTCTAAATATTCTACCTTGTTTAACTAAATGCACAACTCTCGGTATGCCAAAATTAATCTTTTTTACTTTACTCTGACATCACAGACCCTATTCATACAACTGTACCAATTTACAGGAAATTTTCCAATACAGTTAATGACTTAAATTTGTAAGTACTCTGAAACAAAAATAACAATAAAAAAGTTACAGATTTCATTAATGTCTGTGCTGATTAGATTAATTGAAATAGTATGACAAGATCATGGGGTCGAAAGAACTGGACAATACTAGTGGAACAGAAAGTGAAGAGAGAACGCTAGAGTTGGATAGGACACACACACTGTGAAAATCTGCTGATAGCAATATATGGGAGCCCTGGTTCTAGAATCTCCAGGTAAGGAAAATTTAAAGAAACACATATAACTGGACATAGAAATGAAAGGGATTAAAAAGACATAGAAAGATCTTGAACAGATGGCACCGGACAGGAAGGTTTGGCATGAATTCTTTGAGGGTGTGTGCTCTGCAGTGAGGTGACGGGTAATGATGATGATGATAATTTCATCAGAGCTGTTATGTCTAGTGATACTGCTGCGGTAGAGTTAACAGTGCTTTTCTGTTTATAATAGGTAGTTTAGTATCTATATGATCAATCAATTAATCAATACCCTTTAGCTCACCAAGGAGCATAGGCCCTCAGCGAACACAAGATAAGTCCTGTCACATGACATCAGCTCAAGGTCTTTCAATGTCTTTCACATCATTGTTATTTCTGTCTCTAGCTTTCTTCTCCTAGTCGTCTTTGGTCTACCTCAACTTCTGTTGCTTGTGGGGATTCCAGAACAAGGACTGCCTAGTAATGCTATCAAGATGTTTCCTAAGTATGTGTCCAATCGATCGCCAGATATGTTCCAAGTTGATGACATGTTGTACCACTCCAATCCAGTTATTCCCAGCTGCCTAATAAATCTACGAACACTGAGATTCTTTATGGAATTATGTAACAAGGACTATTTGTGAAATAACATGGAACATGTAGAATGTAGCACATCAGTCTCTGATTATTTCCATTACTATATTCGACTGACTGACATCACTGGTGAGGTAGACTACTTATCTTTTGTAACAGTTGTGTGATAGGGCAAACCATCTGTTAAAATGCAAACAACAGGATTCCTAACTCTATCTCTAACCCTTACCCCTTTTTTGCCACATCTATAAATCCTTTTTCTTAAGGCTGTATCAAACATACATCCCACTGATCTTCATTTCAACCTCCATTTTGAATAGCCTAACCATTAGCAGTAGGCTTAGCTGTTATTACTTTTAAGCCAGTGGGTTCTGTTAGTTCTCATGAAAGCATACAAAACTATACAGTCAGTACAATGCTCAACTTGGATCTGATACGTGCAT
This sequence comes from Oreohelix idahoensis, assembly GCA_024509875.1. Lineage (NCBI taxonomy): Eukaryota > Metazoa > Mollusca > Gastropoda > Stylommatophora > Oreohelicidae > Oreohelix > Oreohelix idahoensis. The sequence continues at coordinate 128,739 of JAMPIV010003879.1, forward strand.
AGCTTGGATCTGGTATGTACTCAACTTGTATCTGACAGTGCTCAACTCTGCAAACTATAATTTACATTTGAGATTAGGCCTAGGCCTAATTATTATATGTAGGCTAGGCCTACATTTTTGCTCCACTATACTATTTGTCCTAAACACAACATATGTTTATTACAAATGAACATAACGCGCTGACAAGAACATGATATATAAGAAGTTACCAGGATAAAATTTATTACACAGCCTAAAAGCAATAGGGCCTAGATAAATTACTTTTACCTCCGGTTGCGAGTTTGAAAACAAGGTCACTTGATATTGCTTTTGAGGACACAGCTGATCTTTTAATTAAACTTTCATCATTACGCTTGTTTATGCTCATTAATTCTGTTATTTCGTCCATAATTGTATGCTTTAAATTTTCGTACTGAAATAAAGAGTTTCGTTACGATTGTTCCGACAATAAATCACTAGTTAACTTTTGTTACGTAATACAATTACTTCACCTAAAAAGGGTGGACTATTATGCCGGTCGGCGTTTTATAAGTTTCTAACGAAAACTTCTTTGAAAGAATAATTAATGCTCAGCAAATGAACCAGTAAATGATAATGGCCCTCTTCGTTACGCAAAATAAAATGTAACACTTACAGTGTAGCTGGCCGCCGCTCTTTGAGCGACTTTAGCTGACAATTTTGCCATAGACGCCATGTTTCTTTCACTCTGCACCAGCGATGATTTCGAGATTTTTACAACACCGGGACAACTTAATTTGCCAGATATGAAGCGTGCGCCTGTTGCAGAAGATAATTATTTTCGAGGTTTCGCCATAGTTCGCTTTACGCTTTACGCACAAAGAACAAAAGAGCATAACCAGTGAACTTGATGCATCACATAAATAACATGATCAAAAATTAAAATATAAGGATCAGTAATAATAATAATAATAGCCCCTTCAGTCATAACTGACTATGGGAATGCGCCCCTGAGGTGGCAGCCCTCAGCTGCTTATTTTCCTGGTGCTCCTTTCGACGTTTTCTCCTCACCTCTGCTTCTTGTGTGAGCCTCTCTTCGCCCAATCTGAGGTGGTGCCGTAAATAGCATCGCCACTTAGTGCGATCGGCAGCTTCATCCTCCCATGTTGCTGGATCCATGTCCAGTGCCCTCATATCTCTCTTGCACACATCTTTGAACCTCAGCTGTGGTCGCCCAACTGTTCTCTTGCCATCTGCTAATTGTCCGTAGAAGATATCTTTTGGGATGCGACCATCTTCCATGCGGCGAACATGGCCAAGCCAGCGAAGTCTGCGCTGTCTAAGCAGCGTATACATACTTTGAAGGCCAGCACGTGACAACACCTCGACATTTGTCACTTTATCTTTCCACGAGATGCCGAGGATGCGGCGTAGACACCGCAAATGGAAGGTATTGAGCCTTCTTTCTTGCTTAGCATAGGTCGTCCAGGTCTCGCTGCCATTATTGGGAGTGTGCTGGTGACGCAGGCATTATACTACCGCAGCTTTGGTCTTTCATTGTGAGTTTTAGAGTTTCCCCAAACACGCGATGTGAGGCGGGCAAAGGTAGCTGCAGCTTTGCCAATGCGGCAGTCGATTTCTGAATCCAGTGAGAGTTTGTCATTGATGGTAGACCCTAGGTATGTGAAGTGGTGCACCACTGCCAATTCATAGTTATCGATAGTGATAACTGGTGCAGCACCCACATCCTGACTCAGCACATTCGTTTTCTTTAGACTTATTGGATCAGTGATGGTGTGCTATATAAGGATCAGTGATGGTGTGCTATATAAGGATCAGTGATGGTGTGCTAGGAAGATGGGACTCTGGAGGTGGTCCCATCATGCTTGGTGGAATGGGTGTCATCGTAGATACGCCCGCTTCCCCCTCCCCCCCTTGTCTTTTTTTTTTGGGGGGGGGGTATGGAAAGGTGAGGGCATACACATGTACATGCACACAACTTTACATTTTTTATTTACTCTATTTTGACTGAGTAGAGTGAGCAGATGATGTCATATTTTGATACGGGCCGTTCACAAATTACCTCAGTTTTTGACATTTTCAGCCACCCCCTATCACATGTGGGTAACAAAACACCCCCCCCCCCCCCCCCCCCCCCTCTTAAAATTAAGTAACTTCTCGGCCGACCTCTTTCTGTGGTGGTAAAGCTTTACAACAGCTAATATGCACTTGTGGTGTAATTAAGCCTAACCAATGTTCGACCGAACGTGTGATACGTATTGTATTTTTGACGATAAAATACGTATTATACGCGTACGGTAAAACTTCCGTACGTTGAAATACGTTGCATCACTGCGTAAAATGACATTTTTTTATTTTTTTTTTAATAATCAATGAAAAAAAATATCCATTTCAACCTCTGATGGGTTATATTTAGGATATATATTGTTTTCAATTCCAAATATTTTGAACAACTGCCGATATGAGGAAGTGGCATCACATTTGTCAAATCATTGTAAATAGGGACAATCACAATTATGCTTATACGTTTAAAAAAAAAAGAAGAAAAAACAAACAAACAAAAAAACAAATAAAAACTAACAAAATCAAGAAGAAACTCTGAACAAGAATAATATTAAAGTGGAGGGGTGTAAAGGCCTGATGGTTCCATTTATATAAATGACTTTAACAGATATTTAATTGACTTTCATCTGTTAAAAGTCATTGGCGTTGTAAGAACAGCATCAGACCTTCATATTCCCAGCCACTATATATTAACATTTGTTCGTGTTAAATATTGTTTGACTATATTATGACAATTTGTCTGTAAATCTGAACGTTTTAACAAATGTCCATCTAGCAATTCAAGCTGTAGTTTAAATAAACCATATGTGTATTATATTTACCTTTAAAGTGTCAGCAAAATTCTTTTGTTACATTAAAACAAACAGCTTGTTTTTTTTTTTTTTTACACATTATTATGCGCCAATGGTGTAATTTCACGCTATACCTATGGAAAGAGCCCCGTGTCAAACTTACGCAAATTAGTTTAACTTATAATAACGTATTGTACGAGTATTTTATTTTTTGCCATAAATTACGTGTAATACGCGCATTTTATTCGGTCGAACATTGAGCCTAACTATCTGTCTCACCAAGTTGTTCAAAATAATCACCTGTCATACAACATGTAAATCACTATAAATCAGACTCAGAGACTGCCTCCCATAGATATAGAAATTCTATGCTGACTTCATAAACTAAGTAAATAAGCAACCTCTGTGCACTGAATGTTCATGCTTTGTCACTGACTAACACAGTCTTATGTACGGAAAACAGAAACTTTGTATAGCCTACTCCTTACGAATTATCAATGGATTTTTCCTGTGTTATGAAAGAACATTTGCCCCTCCCCACCTCCTTGTAACAAAGCGTAACATCTCGGCACCCCCACTCCTCTTTGCGTTACGTAATTTGTGAACGGCCCCATATCAGAATTATAATTATTATCTTGAATTAGTCACACTATACATCCTAATTATAACCCGTCAATGCATGGAGTCATCCTTATATGACCACCAGCTATGCACAATGCTACAATATATGTACGTGGCAGTGAACCTCTGTCTGTGAGGCTAATTATATCCTCATTGACTCTTGAAATCATCCACACACTTCCAAGTATTCCCCTGTGGTGAAACTTGTTGAGAACCCAGCATTGCACACTAAGCTTGGTAATTCTTTGGCTTTGACTTGGTTGACTGCATGCAGAAGGATCTCACTGTGGACTCAGTGATAGGCAGGGGGAGCTGAGAAGTGGCTCTCTGAAGGACGTGACAATGCCTTGGGAGAGCCCAGAACCAAAGTACATTATTTTAGCTCTGCATAGTTTGAGGGCGCCCTTGGATGACAGGGAATGCACAGTATGCCATGCGCTTCTTACTCCTAGCTTGGGACCAGATGTGACGATCCTTTAAATGCAAGCCAAGCTAGAGAAACTGGAGATCATGACTTTCAACTCATCACGTTTCGGAATGGCAGAAAAGCCGCAGGAAAAGCCTAGATCTACAGTGTAGATAATACGAAGGAGTCTCCAACTTGGTATTGGCTGCTAAAGAGCGAGAAGCTCAGCACCCCTAGTTAAACAACAACAACAACAACAATAACCCATCAAGGTTATTTAAATAAAAATAAAAAAAACATCTAGAATGCAAATTATTTCTTTTCTGCAATCAATGTAAGCATTTTTGACAGAAGCACTTTTCAAGAAAGAAAAAAAAAATTTTGCATTTGTTTCCTCCAGTGCGCAAGTTCACTTGTGGAAATAACTCTTCATCTGTATTACCATGCCATAAGTCTTTTTTTTTTCTTTTTCTTTTAGGCATGCACCCTATATAACAAAGAGACTTTGTTTCTATGTTGAACGGTGTACACCATGCCAACATAAGGTAAAATCCTTAACCAAATTTTTTAAAACCCTCATCTGCAGATTTTTTTAAAAAACTAAATAGCTCTTTTTGATCATGGCAAAAAAAAAAAAACAACAACATACAAACAAACAAAGAGGTAGATCAATAAACACACGGAGAAGAAAACTGGTGACATACGTGAATGGCATGAAGAGTACATGGAAAGACCTCGAGCTGATCGCACGGGACAGGAAAACTTGGCATAAGTTTATTTAATGCCCATGCTGGGGGGAGGGGGGGAGGGGCGAAGGGTGATGATGAAAATGGCCTCCTAAAATGTGATATGTCTTATTTATGACATTGTCATGCTTAGTTAATTTCAAACACACAATTGTTTACATCACATTGGAGACGAAATAATACTCTGCAGACTTTAAAAGGGTTAATTAAAAATGGTGTAATTTTATTGCCCAAAATGATGGAAAATATGAATGAAAACATAAAATGGGCGAAGGCGGAAAAATGTGGAACTGGTCTGAAAAGAGACCCAAAATTTGAGCACAAAACAGGAGATCTTCTAAGGTTAACGGGAAATAACATCCGTGCTATTCCACAGACGGGTGATTAGGAAATAAGACAACGCATGCGCAACCGTTGTCCGAATTTTCGTTTCATGCGTTTTCTTTTTTTTCTTTTGGATACCATTGGCCTTCTTCTCCTGGGTTGACACCCATTCTTGCTTGATTTTTATGTGAGGCTAAGTGCCCAAATTGCTTGTTGAACAGGATTCATCATGATAGGAAACTCTATACAGAGCGATACAACAGGAGGCAATCTGATCATCAGAAGTAGCCCCCCCCCCGTCGATCAAGTGTTTCGGCCCCTTACTCTCCTTTAAACTCTAAGGGGACGGGCCCACCTGGATCATGACTCCCAAGTGTCAGCCTCCTGTTGTCTTGTATAGAGAATTGAACCCACTACACCTTGGCTGCAGCTTTAAAATCTACAATTTTCCGCCAGCTGGCAATTGTGAAAGTAACCACTGTGTTGGAAACAAATTACTGCCCCGAGTTCCATAGCCCATTGCGGTTGTTCCAGAGCCAGCATGATGCCTTTTTCGCAGTTTCACTGAGCCTCTTCAGCGCCCTTGTTCTTGAATAATACCCCTCAAGCTAAGAAGAAAAGAACTTAGACTGAATTACATGGGCAAAGTTCTAATTGACAAAAACCACCCAGCCCATGCAATGTTTGTGAAGAATTTCCCGATGACGTGGGATACCCCTCTGGAACCCACAAGATACCCTATAGGATGGAAGTGCATGGAGGAAATAGAAGAAAACAGTACCGTATTATAACAAATGCAATAACATGTAGTAGTAAATACACACGTGATTCCTCCTTGGGAGCTCAAGAAACCAAACATTGACTCTCATTTTCAGATACATTAAATAAAAAAGCAAGAAAAGACGACATTAAAATCATAGCCAGAGAATATATAGAACAGATAACTAAGGGTAGCTTGAAAGTATACACTGATGGATCTAAGATAGAAAATGAAGAACTTGGAATAGGAATACACATACCAGCCTGGAAGCTGAAGAAAAGTTTTAGTTTAACTGAAAACGCATCAATATTCACGGCAGAAATGGTGGCATTAGCAACAGCACTTGAAATAATTACTAACAAGCCCCCAAAAAGCTAACAATCCTAACTGACTCACTGTCAGCTCTTCAAGCACTAAGAAACCCATATGAATGTAGCCGACAAGACATAGGAGAAGAATTTTTTTTTTTAAATTAATGAAGAAAAATATCCCGTACAGCCTCTGATGGGTTATAATTAGGATATTTATTGTTTTCAATTCCAAATAATATGAACAACTGCCGACATGAGAAAGTGGCATCACATTTGTCAGATCATTGTAAATAGGGAAAATCACAATTACCAATTATGATCATATGTTAAAAAAAAACCAAACAAAAATGAACAAAATCAAGAAGAAACTCAGAACAAGAATATTATTAAAGTGGAGAGGTGTAAAGGCCTGGTGGTTCCAGTTATATAACTGACTTTAACAGATAATTAATTGACTTTCATCTGTTAAAAGTCATATGCATTGTAAGAACAGCATCAGACCTTAACATTCCCAACCACTATATATTAACCTTTGTTCGTGTTAAATATTGTTTGACTATATTATGCAGTTCCCTAGGTCTGTCTATTCTTAACACCTCTTCTATATGTATAGGTAAGTTTGATGCCTGCAAATAATCTAATATTGGTATTCTCATTTGTTCATACCTCTTACATTTTAACAAGAAATGTTCTATATTATTGTCTTGAAGACATCCTGCACAGTAAGGTTTAGGGTGTGCTGACTTTCTTGCTCTCAGAAAGTATGTATTGCGGTGCTTGGCCTGACTTTGCTATTCGCCTTCACCCTTGCCAGGTCTATTGTAGCAGCCAGCTCATTTAGCACTTTGTTGAGGCGCCATGTGTATCGCTCTTGCCCTAATGACACCTTGCAAGCTGAGAGCACGTGCTCAGGTGTCTGCCTCTCAAAGCGCAGGGGCACTGAGCATCATCCGACTTTCCCCATCTCACAAGGTTTGCGGATGATGACAGGAGGTCATACATTGATCTGATAATGAAGCTGAGCTTAAGAAGTGCCATATGCCATATATCATTCCATGTCAATGACCTTTGCAGGGCTCCTTCTCATGTAGTCCATTGGCCTTGTTGGGCCTGCTGCACCGCTTTTTGCAACCTCTTATCATTCTCAGTTCCTCATATCTCCTGAATTACCATGTCTCTGCGATCCCTGTTTGATGCCTTGGACCACCAGCGGATGTCTCCATGGCTAAATCCCCGTCTATTTATCTGTGTGTATCCGACCCCTTCGTCTGTTTAATTCAAATGTTATCTCAGTGTTAACATACGGCTGTGAGAGTTGGAAAATAACAAAATCATTGGAGAACAAGCTGAATACATTCGAGAACAAATGTCTTAGAAAACTCATGAACATCAGTTGGAAAGAATTCAAGACTAATCGACAAATAAGAGAAGACTCTAGGCAGAAATATGTCTCCGACTATATAAGGAAAAGACGATGGTCATATATCGGTCATGTCCTACGAATGCAAAACAACAGAATACCACTACAGGCGCTCACTTGGGTTCCTGAGGGTAAGAGGAAAACAAGGAAGACCAAAAGAAACACTCAGAAGAACAATAATAAGAGAAGGAAGAACGTTGGGCCTAAATAATGTGCAAGAGCTAAGAGGAGTGGCGTCACAACGAACAACCTGGAGAGCACTGGTTTCTGCCTTATGCGCCGTGTTTGGTGCTTAAAGAATTTATTATTATTTATTATTATTATCCGACCACCTCCCTCGGCTTGAGCGACTCTTGTGCAGCATCAACAGCTTCATTAACTTTCCACTTCCTTCCCGTTTTCAGTGTGGGCTGAATGGATTTAACCACCTTATTGCTGACTCGCGCAGCATCATTGCGAGCCTTGCCTTTCCTATTTTGTACTCTTCAACAACTGACTTGAAAGGAAGCACAAGCTTTGACTCTTTGTAGTACAGTGCCACGTTTGACAGACCTGGTGGTACCCCTAGCCATTTCCTCATGAACTTGCTGACCTTTTCCTTTATAGCTTCACTGCACTAGTGCTTATTTCACATATATGCAGTGGCCACAGCAATTTATGTATCAACATGAACTGGAGGCACCACAGTTTGAACTTTCCTAGGAGTCTGCTTTGGTCTATGGTCTGTAGTCCTCTTTCTGCCATTTCTATTGTCTGTTGAACTGCCTTCGAGTCTTTTAATAAGGCATCGTACACCATGAAAAGGCTTTTAACAGGTTCCTCAATGACAGTAGGGATTCTTTGGTTGACCTAAGCTATCTTCCCTTTCCTGACTGAAAGTCTTCTAGACTTCTTAGGTTTGAAGCTCTTTCTGCACCAGCTGACTAGTTCATCCAGGCGTGTTAACATTCTCCTGGCCTGGTGCTCATCTGATGTCAGAATTCTTGTGTCATCCATGAATGCTTTGAGCGGTGGCATGTGACACATTCCACTGAGCTTTGGACCTATCGCAACTCCTTCAGCCGCTTTGAGGATTACCTGCATAGCCAACACGAATAGTATCGGAGAGATGGTATATCCCATCGCGATTCCAACTTGTAGGTCAATCCACTTCGTTGTGTACTCTCTGGTTGAAAATCTGACAGAGAACCCTGCGAAATACAGCTTTAGAATTGCTGGAATTTCTTGTGGAACATGGTACATTTCCAGGGCTTGCCACAAATCTGGTGTGGAACAGATCCATAAGCATTAGCTAGATCCAACCAGATTACATGGAGGTTTGTTCTGTCAGACTTTGCCTTTTGAATTGCTTCCCAGATCATTGTGGCATGCTCTAGACATCCTGGTGTACCTGGGATACCTCCTTTCTGGATGGATGTGTCAATGTAACCACTTTCCAGGAGGTATATGGTGAGCATTTTAGCCATCACTGAGAAGAATATCTTCCCTTCCACATTAAGTAGTGAGATTGGCCTGAACTGACTGATGTCTGTGGAATTTTGTTCCTTCGGGATGTAGACTCCATTCACCTTTCTCCATTCTTTGCGTACAAGCTGGGTTTTCCATGCATCTTTTAGCAAAATGAGCAGTCTTTTGAGCACCTCGGGACATCTCTTATACACAACATATGGGACGCCATTAGAACCTGAGCTGACTTGCACCGTGCTTTCTGGACAATGCTTTCTATTTCTTGCATATATAATTCCACAAACTTTGTCAACGATTCAAAAGTGTTGTGATTCAATGGATCCCATCTCATTGTAACATCACCGACAATGAAGAGGCTGAAAGAATGGCAAAACAAGGTTCACATCTACCTCAGCCTGATGCAAGTACTTTCGAGGAGGCAAAGAATTTTATCAGAATCAGATACAGAAACAAATAGAATGTAGAACATCCAGGTCACACACAGTATGATGCTTACTACCAGCTCAACAGAAGATAACAAGTGGTAATCTTCAGACTCAGCACTGGCCACAACAGATTGAGATACTATCTATTCAACAAGATAAAGATAGAAACTACCAATCAGTGTAATTGTGGCACTGATAAAATGACTGCTGAACATCTGCTTCAAAGTTGCCCCTTTTATACGGTACAGAGAAAGCACATATGGCCGACGCCAGTTCCTTTCGTGGAAAAGCTTTACGGGGATTCAAATAGCCTCAAACTGACTACTGCTTTCTTTGAGAACATTCAAATGGACGTCTGATAGTGTACGAAGAAGGTGTTGAATTCAGCTCCTGGCTTACTAGGCCATTTAAGGCCTGCCACGCTGCTGAGCGGCTCATCTTTGCGACCATCTGAATAGGTCATTCTAAGGTGTTCTTCCGGGTCTTCTTTCCTGATGTTTAGCGTTCCCGACCGAGGCTGCTCAAGCAGTTCTTTGGCGAACTTGATTGGCTCCCTGAAGAATCTTTCCCTATCCCTCCGTGTTTTCCTTTTCTTCCTGCACAACCTTTCTGCTCTACAAAGGGCATTATGGTGACCTTTAAAGTGCTCCCAAACCTGTTATAATCCTTCCTTCTCTGTGGCTGTGGCCGCATGACATACTACCCTAGCATTTATTCGTGCTAGTAACCAGTTACAATAAAACATAAGAAATTACTATTAACTACTATAGACAGTAAACAGGGCAGTGACGACATTTCATAGTTAATCAAAACACGAGATACACTGAGTGTAGGATGACATAAGATGTAACTAAAACTATGTCAAGCTTGGCATACTAACGCTACTTTCGGCGGGAGTTGCCATAGCAAACAATGACGTAAATGAGAATAGCCTTACTCCCAGTAAGATCGTTTGATAGAATAAGATAGGAAACTCTATACAGAGCGATACAACAGGAGGCAATCTGATCATCAGAAAGTCCCCCCGTCGAACAAGTGTTTCGGCCCTGTATACTGGAATAACCAGTAAATAAATTAATAAAATAATAGTTTATCCAATGAAACGGTAGCTAGATTTGCGCACTACCGAAGACGACCAGAAATAATTTTCTGGTAGTCAGTTGTAAAATCCGAGCCATTGCAACCGGACGTGTTCTAAATCGTGGTAGTGAAGAACCTGGCGTTCCTCCGATTTAGTCCACAAAAGTCCCGGCTCGTACGTTGTGAAACGCAGCAGCGTTCAAGTTATTTTACTCAAGATTTTGCAGTTTGCAAGAAGAGATTTCCTTCATTGTGAAAATCTGTGGATACAGATTTATTTTTGTGGTTCGTCCAAGTAAGTACGTTCCAATGAACATTATTTCATTTTCAGCTCGATTTTCGTGATAAGAAATGATTATCCCTGATATTTGAAACCAATGAAGCTGCTAAAAGAAGCAATAAATACTGTAGAGACTCCTACACACGAAGCGCCCAACAATGATATAATCAATGCTAAGGACTTAGAGAAGTTTGAAACTATTGAGGAAATATATATATCACCTTGGATTGAAATTGAGGAGGGAAAGTTTATCGTACATGTTGAAATGGATGCACATGATAACATGATGTAAATAGATGAACCATTGTTGCCTTATTTGCTTGTTGATCTTGAACAGCTTTGCTTTAAATAAACTTCACTTAAATGGTCAAGGCTGTTGATGGATTACTTAACAGTTGGATAAATAAAATGTATGCACGTTTTTGAATTCATCATTCACTACTACTATCTCACATCAAAACAACATAAGAGGAACGAACCAACCTGGGCGCAAATAGATTGAAACCAAGAAATTAATACCTCTGGCGGACTTTAAGCCAGTCAACTACTAACTTTGAATATACAGATAAAACAATCAACATAAAATCAAACCAATTAGCCCAAAATAATTAACACTGCCATATGGCCAATGCGTTCATGAACAGTTTTCGGGTATGCTTCTTCTGTTTCCTGATCTCTTCTATTCTGATTTGTCTTCTACTTTTTTGTGGTGGGTTACTTTCCATTGCCTCTCTGACTCCAAACATTTTTCGACAGTGAAGATATATTATGTCGCCGAAGATTTCCAGCTTCTTCTCCAAAGTTATCTGCTTCAGGTCGTTATCCAACTTTTTTGACAAGGCTTCGTCCAGCTGTTCCCAAAGCCCTTTTGCACTGGCAGGTGGAAACTTGATTGCATCTCTTTTCCCGTCCAAGAAGTGTGTGAGATCATCATCAGGCAGATCAACTTGAATATTCTCAGCACTCTGGATTGACTCCTGGCTGAGGTCTTCTAACGTCTTTCCTTTTGAAACAGAGCGCTGTTAATCAACAGAGCGCTGTTGATCTCCCAGTGTTGAGCTCCCACACCCCTTTTTCGTTCTGTGGATTTTCATGCCTTTCTGAGTAGAGAATCTCCTACCAGAGATACATGGAAATTCCAGCCGTTGATCACAACTCAAAGTCCGTGTAACTTGTCTAGTCGATTCCAATAAATCACCTGTGGATTCATCTTTTTTTCCCCCCTTTCGGTGAATCCTGGGGGCATCATTATTAAGTGGTCATTTCAACTTACTCTTTATATCTCGTCATAGTAAAGGAAAATACGATTTTTGCACCGTACAAAAGTACAGAAAGTACGCAATTGTCATATATTTTTAACTGGGTATTTGTGCTGTACTGGTTGATTTCTATATGCTTTTTGGATATAGAAAGAGAAAGTGACTGGCTATAGATGTCTCATCAAAGTCCCGGAGGAATTTATGTCATGGTCGTGCTAATTGATCAAGAAGACACGTTTTTGCAAAGTGTAATGTCTAATATATATATTTCTATGTAAGATTAAACACCACTTATTGATGTCTTAATTAAAACTAGATTAACATCTGCATTTTAGAAAAAGAACACTGAGGGTCATATGTACTAAATATAAACTTTAAATGTAAATGTCCATGATTAATTATAGATATGAGTGTTTGAACAGTATAACTGAGATAAATGTTACCTTTGAACTAGAACATAGATATGGTATTCAAGCGGGAAGAGTGAAGTAAGTCAGGTGAGAGCTGGACACACTACCAGCAAGTTATCATCAGCCATGGCAGAAAGTGTAGAGATTGTGAATTGGAAAGCCGGGCTGGATCAGAGGCGTACTCAAAGTATTTGCCACCTGGGGTGGATCCTACCTTTGGCACCCGTACCCCACTGTTACGACTGGAATAAATATAGAGGATCATGCAGGATACGCGAATGATTGCAGGTTTTCATACAGGACATTATGGTCAGCATAAACAACAAAAGCCGGCAGGTGAACAGGTCCACGGGAAGACATGGTTGACATTTATTGTACGTTCATCACAAGGAGACATCCATCAAGATATATACATGGCATAGTATATGGCAGGCAAACATGTAAATGCGATAACCAGTTACGTCAGTCAATAACGAGCCTCAATCATTAGGCTTTCTTCATCTCCACAGTTAATAGTAGAGTAAATACATATATATATATATAAATCTTTCATCAATCCTGGCCGTGTACTAGCAGGTATGGCAATATTCCCGGCACCCAAGTAATGTGGCGGAACAAACTGATGATGGTGACCTAAACTCAGTTACCTCAATATCTTTGAGATACTCCTTACGAAAATATCAAGAGAGGGTTGTGCAAGACTTCTCAATAAGTTTCCTTCCCCATCTGGAACGTTCTTAACAAGGTGGCGGCCTTCGAAAAATCAATTTAATACCCCAGTTAGAAAAATACACTCTCCATAAAAATCCTGGAGCTTAGGAAAATCACGTCCACCTCAAACCAGTGAACGAATACGAAAAGCCAAAATAATTTAAAACTTCGAACCCACGACATGTCACGAAGTACGTCACTAGTAACTGTCGCTCACCACGGGTGAACGCTTCGTGCAAAAAGTAGTTTGTCTACAGGCGAACATAATTCCTCAAATAAAATGGACATGTGCTAGCTTGTAGTAACATGCTGCAATATATTTCCCCAAATCTATCCTTAACACCCACAAAGAAATACAAGGGCAAGTATATTTTTAACAGTAAGTACTATCATAAAAGTGTCCGATGGCACCTGACTCCTGGCTGTCACCCGGGGCGGACCTCCCCTCGCCTCTTAGTACGCCACTGGGCTGGATATAATTCCATTGAAAAATTATTATGCTGGAGATGTTGATGATATTGTATATACTGACGGGTTTGTACTCCGTTGTGAGAAATCAGGATGGGGTTTCTCAACTAGAGTAAAGGGCATGGTGGTTACTGAACAGTGTGGGGCTTACATAAGAATATTCTCCAGCATGAGAATAGGGATAGAGACAGCTACTGCAACTCTTAGGTGGGTGTCTGAGACTTCATTAACTTACTTACTTACTTACTTACTTAGTCGTTCCCCTTCTACCGTGAGGTGTAGAGGTTTGGAAGAGAGAGCGCCAGACCATTCCATCAGCTGTCCTCCTCCTGGCCCGGTTCCACTCCAGTCCTCGGTCCTTCAAAGATTGTCTAATGCCGTCCTCCCAGTGGACTCTGGGTCGTCCCGGAGGTCTGGATCCCTGGCTCTTTGTTTCCCATGCTTGTCGTGGTAGCCGATCTTCTCCCATTCTGCAGACATGGCCAAACCATCTTAGTTGGGACTGTTCTATTTGGGTCTGCAGCGGATGGGATTTTAGGCCTTGACGGATCGTCTGGCTGCGGACCATGTCTCTTCTTGTTACTTCAACCACTTTCCTCAGATACCTCATTTCTGAGGTTTGGATCTGGCTTTTGTGGGTTGTAGTCATTGCCCACGACTCGCATCCATATGTCAAGACTGGGACATAGGTGGAGCGGTATACAGCCATCTTCGTTTTCTTACCAACCTCTTTCTTGCTGAGGAATCCACGATTTATGGCCTGAAAAAGTCTCCCAGCAGCTGCTTTTCGAGAGGCCAACTCTTCTTTGATGCCTCCCTTTCGGTCTATGATAGCTCCGAGATATTTAAAGTGGTCAACCTGCTCCAGGACCTGTTCTCAGAACTTAATCTGATGTTTTCTTTCTTCTCGTGATATCACCATGGATTTTGTTTTAGAGCTGCTTATGACCATCCCTCTCTTCTCCAGCTCTTCCTTCCAGACTTGCAGGTTGGATTGGAGATGTGCCTCTGATTTAGCAATCAGGGCAACATCATCAGCAAATGCCAGCTCCGAAATATAGACCTGTCTCATCTTCCAGTACCCCACTGAATACTTTCTTGTTCTCTCCTTACATGCCTTGATGACATCGTCCATAAGGAGTATGAAGAGGTAAGGTGATAGGATATCACCTTGTCTTACACCAGTGGTGGTCCTGAACTCTTCTGACTTATGGTTTGCTGTCCTCACATAATTTCTGCAGAAGCTCTGTATAGCATGAATCAGAGGTGCTGGAATATTCTTCCTTGCCAAACAGTCCCAAAGTTTGCTCCAGGGGACCCTGTCAAACGCCTTTTCCAGATCTATGAAACAAAGATGGATCTCACTCTTATACTCAAGGGCCTTTTCACTCAGCTGTCTGAGTGTGAAGATTAGGTCTTGAGTACTTCGGTTTGCTCGGAATCCGCACTGGACCTCATCCAATTGTGGCTCAGCTAGGCGTCGGAGTCTCTGCTCTAGGATTCTAGAGTAGATTTTACCAGGGACACTGAGAAGGGATATGCCTCTATGGTTTCCACATTGTCGATTGTCACCCTTTTTGAAAATTGGTGTTATGATGGCAATCTCCCAATCCTTTGGTATGGTCTTGTTGCACCATGCTGCCTGTAGGACCTTTAAGAGTAATAGGTCACCTGATGCTCCCATGTACTTAACCATTTCTGGTGTTATACCATCATGCCCTGCTGCTTTGCCCATCTTGATTTTCTCTAGTGCTGCCCTCAGTTCTTCCATCTTTATGTCATCTTCACCATCATTGGTTTTCTCTTCTGTGCTAGTGGTTATCATTTCTGATGCTTCACCATGCTCACCATCCAGGAGTTCTGAGAAATATTCTTTCCATCTTCCCATTACTTCCTTCGGGGCAGTAAGCAATTTGCCTTGCTTGTCCTTTATAAATTTGAGAGGGCATTGTTTTTCTTTCCTCATGTTCTTTAGGGTCTTATAGAACAATTTCTGGTTTTCTTGTGCATCTTTTTCTAGCTTTTCTCCAAATTCTTCCCAGGACTTCTGTTTTGCTGCTAGCACTTTGTTCGTTGCTTCTGTTCTGAGTGTCACATATTCTCTATATTTTTCCATTTGTCCTAGGGTAGTTATTGTGTCCGGACTCTCAGTCCATGGTTCGGAAAGTCCAAAATTGACCACGACATAAATGGAAAACATTCCTAGAGACCTTAAATCTTCAAGAACTGGTGTGTATCTACAGCATTGGTCATGCAGGAGTACGCGGTCATAAGGAAGCTGACAGACTAGCCTGTGGAACACTAATTGTGGGGACATTGGATATCGATAAGGGAGAGATACTTAGGACAATTAACAATAGCATGTTAGAGATAGACCATGCAATCGATGAATCAATACTGCTAAGAATGCTGGAATTTTTCAGGGATGAAACTATAAGAGGGTGCTTCCGACGGTGTACCCGACCAGCGCGGTGGGAACAATCGGCTTTCATACCCTTCGACTATTGCTAATTGAGACTGAAGACCAGTGAGTTTGCCCGGAGTATAATGATGTGGATTATGTCCAACAATAATAATAATAAAAGGGGTCATGCTTATTAGGGCGTGTGCCCTAAAATAACCGACGGACTTTGTGTCTATGTTGAACGGCATGCGCTTCGCCAAAACGTGGCTGAACTCAAATTTAAAAATGAAACAGAGTGTACAAATCTTATTATAGGTGTGAGGAATCTTTTGAGAGGCAACAAAGAGCATGGTAGGGAGACTGCGAAGAAAGCATGTTTTATCCAAGGTTTGGTTAAAAACGGACAAAAAAAGGGGACACCCGGGTTCGAACCGGGGACCTCTCGATCTGCAGTCGAATGCTCTACCACTGAGCTATATCCCCTCACACATCAATGTACGTAGATTTACAAAATATACGCAGTAAACGCTGTATCAACATTTACAATCTAATCCGAGTCAGCTGCTCTCTGTTTATACATGAACTTTGACACATTTTCCTACTGGTTTGGGTATTTCCACACAGAGCGCGGAATAACAGCTTGATTATTGTGCTATAACGGTTGAATAACAGTTTACAATGCGATCGACCTTCTTGTTCCAGATCGAGTTAGGGTAGGGTTTTTTTAATATTATTATTAAAATAACATTTTGCCTCGATTTGACGAGGCGGCGTCCAGTTCAGCCTAGTCGGTTATATTAGGGTGCATGTCCAAGTGTTAAAGACCTTGAGGTCTGTTAACAACTTTTAGGGTGGTGTTAAGGCTAGTGGTAGGGAAGTAAATTAAGAGAGCTAATAATTGTTTAGGTAAAGAGAATACAGTTAGGGGTTTGACCTCAGAATTCAGGGTTAGACAAAAACATAGCCGCTAATGATGTTGTTGTTGATTTTTAGGACCTTGCACAAACCACTGAATTTTGTTTTGTGCATGAGATACCCGGTTCAACCCCATATGGGTTATAATTTGGGTATATAGTGTTCCTTTTTTCAATATAGTACCTTATATTTGTTGTTTTTCCAGACTACAAATTCTCTGGCATTTGGTGTGGCGTTTTCTAAGATCTGTTGGTGTATCTCTTCCCTGTTTTTGAGCATATCTCCCGTCAACCTGTTGAGTTTTGAGATGTTTGTACTGTGATTTATTGAATGCCACCTTCTTGTTTATTGCCCTTGATATTAACTCATGTATTTGTAATGGGAATGCACTGCTTTATGATGTTTTGAAATTTATCTTACTTGTGTAGTGAATATTTGTGGCGAATCTTGAACCCGAAGCCTGTTTGCGACAAGATGGCTGACAGGACTGTAAGAAAAATATCATCAGTGAAGTAAATTTTGTTTAAAAGAGGTGGGGCAATAGAACAATGTTCACCATTGTGACGATATTCTAAATACAATATCTAAATTAGAATATAACATTAAAGTGCATAAAGTCTAAAATAAGATAGAACTAAAAATTTGGTAGAGAATTGGCGTCTTCACCCACGCCCCAGCGTATTAGTTTTGATAACGCCTTATGGCCGAATAAAAGGTACTCAATGATCCTAAGTGACCTTGAGATAAAACGTAACACTTTTTCCAAGTTCAAACAAATATTTGCCTAGGAGACAGAATATATAGCAAAAGGGGGAGAGAGGAGGATAGATGGCCCAATACTAACTCGTCGCGCGTTGATTTCAAACTAAAAGCCAATAGCAACGCAGTGGCAAGACTTGCCTTGAGCGATTTTCAAAATACGATGTAAAAGTTAGAACATGTAGACACTTGGGTCACGAAAACAGGCTTAGCTCTTATTGAGAATGACGTAATTCTAACGTAATACCGATGATTCTCGTAATTAGGTTGAAAGTACATGGAAAAGAAGTGAACAGGTGGTAGTCTAGAAATAAACAACTAACATAGAAAAAAATATGGAATTCTGAACCAAGATACCTAGGGCCATAACAATTATATATTCGGGTGCCTTGGGACTTTCTGAGCAAGAATATGTTATCAGTTACACAAATAGCCCACTAAATGACCAAATTATAGCCATAATACTATAGAGGATCCGACGGACTGTCAGGAAAAGTCATGCCTGCTTATTTTTTGTATGGCATAATTTTGAAAAACAACTTTGGGGAAAGAAGGTACGGGGAATTGGATTGGATAGTATTTAAAGCAAGGCGAAATATTATTGGCTGACCTAAAAATACAAATATAGTTGGTAGTAGTAATGCATAGTGGTTTGAGATTTTTTTTAAAAGTTCATTCAAAATAAAGAGATACTTGGTCCCATTGGCCAAAGCCTTTTACATTATAGGAAAAGTAGGCTGCTCGCTGCCATTTTTTCAAAATATTCTGAGGAGCAAGCAGCGATGAGCAGACTTGTGCTTTTTAAAAATACTAATAACAGAAAGCAGTCTGGACAGGAGCAGTGCTGAAAGTGTGCCATATTCTATTGCCTATTCATCGTTACATGTTTATATTTCCTTGAATATGTGGTAAGATTGATTTTATTAACTTTTTAATTAAAAAAGGGTTGAGTGTAAGAAAAGGCCATGTAAAAAGATTGTAATTAGGTGGTTCCATGGCAGACTTAGGCATGGCCTAGATGTTGATCCATCATATAATGGGCTATCCAAGAAGTTTAGAACTACAGGACTATATATGATGGTCATACAGGAGCATTACACCTATCTTATTGCATGGAAAAGATTACTGCGGGAATGACAGAGGCGTAGCAGCCATTAGGGAAAAGAGAAGAAAACTGGTACAATTTGTTCCATCAAACTAGAGTGGAGAAGCTAGGTTGGTCAGAGAGAGCTGACCAAGTTCTTTTGTGTTGAATGTATTATTACATCTAAATTGGGAGGAATTAGTTTGATGTTAAGACAGAAACATAACTTTCATTTACAGGGGTTTCTGTTGGCACTTGTCTGGTGCTGGTAATTGCTGATTGAGAATTTCTGCACGATTTCGAAGAGTCTCTGGTACCTGCTTATAATAAAGAAATTCAAGACCAGAGGAGACTGGGGAGTTTGGCCAAACCAACTACAACTGCTGTGATTCCAGGGTCCAGATAAGTCTTAATATCTGGCCTGGGACAACTTATCAGTGACTGTGAAAGATCTCCTGTGTATAAATAAACTTTCCTCCCAAAGAATAAAATAAACAATCATAGGTGAAAAAAAAAGAATTTTGGGATGATTAAAATCCCCAACCTGCCTCCAAGTACCAGTTAGTTAAAATAGAGTAATTAACACCAATTGAAAATTTTTGACAATGAATTTTGGACATATTGTCCTTTTTATGTAAATATATATATAATATATATATATATATATATATATATATATATATATATATATATATATATGTATATATATATATATATATATATATATATATATATATATATATATATGGGAGCCGCGCTGGTGTAATGGCTTCGGCGTTGTACTGGCGACCAGGTGTTCATGGTTCAAACCCGGGCGTCAGCGTTGAAGAAATGTTTACGGCCGGAAATTTGACTGAATAGCCTGAACGGCTCCTGTGATAAACCCTCTGTGGATGGGAAGGAGCGAAGCTCCTGACCGGGTTGGAAGGAAAGTCCTCAGGTTCTCCAGCCTCGCAATGACATGTCATTGGGCCGAAGGGCTGAAAGCCCAAGTGCCGCTGGTTAAGGAAAAAAAAAAAAAAAAAAATATATATATATATATATATATATATATATATATATATATATATATACATATATATATATAGATATATATATATATATATATATATATATATATATATATATATATATATATATATATATCAATCTAATATGATTCTCATTGAGAGGTAGTCCTGACCAAAACAAATTTAGGCTCAGGACCAATAAAGATTAACAAAAGAAATTCTAAATATAAAATTTAACAACTGGAGTTAGTTGAGTTTATCCTAGCACTTAATATATATGTATGTGTATGTTTTGTATTGAGGTTCTTTAACATCACTCTTACATTACCCTAGACACTAAACATAGCTCTCAATCATACTAGGCCAAAATATAACTTTGAGTGAGATCGTAGGTGGTATCAACAAGGTTCTCTGAAACACAGCTATCAATTGTCTACATCAGGGACCTTCACAGATTGACCTCACTCAAGTACAACTTTACCACACACCAACCTTCTTAACATCAAAACCCACCACAACCATCCATACACAACGTTATCTCTAACAGCGAGTCAGACTGGCAGGCAAAAGAAGCGAGACAGAAATGAATGGATCAAAGTAGACCCAAATACCACATTCACAGCTCTTACATTCAAAACCTCAGATCAGATCTGATATATATATATATATATATATATATATATATGCGTGTGTGTATTTTACGCGGGGGGGGGGGGAGAAGAGATGTTGAACCTTGTAAAGAAATGACCGCGTTCCTATCTCTTGCAGTTCACAAATTTGTTTTAATAGCCAGCTCGAGAGTTTTCATTAGAAATGTGGAAAAGTACCTTTGATTCCGGGCACATCACAATTTTCACTGCCGGCGGGAGAGGTAATGTCAAAAATTTCCCTAATTTAAAAAGTTCCCCCCCCCCCTCCTTTTCAGTCGCCAAAAGATCTACCAAATCATCCACTGGGAACGAACGGTAGATCAGGATCGACTGGTTTCCGACCTCTGGCTTAGCCAATACTTCCCCATACTTGTGTTATTTTGTTCACACTTACACGATATACATGAGAGACCCCTGGCTTAGCCAATACTTCCCCATACTTGTGTTATTTTGTTCACACTTACACGATATACATGAGAGACCCATGGCTTAGCCAATACTTCCCCATACTTGTGTTATTTTGTTCACACTTACACGATATACATGAGAGACCCCTGGCTTAGCCAATACTTCCCCATACTTGTGTTATTTTGTTCACACTTACACGATATACATGAGAGACCCCTGGCTTAGCCAATACTTCCCCATACTTGTGTTATTTTGTTCACACTTACACGATATACATAAGAGACCCCTGGCTTAGCCAATACTTCCCCATACTTGTGTTATTTTGTTCACACTTACACGATATACATGAGAGACCCCTGGCTTAGCCAATACTTCCCCATACTTGTGTTATTTTGTTCACACTTACACGATATACATAAGAGACCCCTGGCTTAGCCAATACTTCCCCATACTTGTGTTATTTTGTTCACAATTACACGATATGCACGAGAGACCAGTAGCCCTGTTCTTTTTTATTTTCTGAGAGACCCCTGGGGACTATTCCCATTCTCTCCCCTTGTTACCCACCTCCTCCAAATCCTCCAGAGTTTATGAAGCGAATGACCGGTGCGGGAATTAAAACTTCTTCTTAAATGATTAAGCCCGGTGGCCATGTCTTTCCACAACTTCCTGTGTCCAGTACTATTTATCAATAATATTTTTGATTTGTTGTCCATGTCATGAGGTCAAACTGTCCAGTATCTGCTCTTTTTGTCGTCCTCTGTCTCTTTTCACTTCAAACTTTCCTGTTGTCACGATATACTCCAGATTTCTTCTTCTCATAACATGCTCAAAGAAAGTGGATTGCTTCTATCCAGAGTTGTCGTCAAGTCATTACTAACGAGTCTCAGATCTCATAGTTCAAGTCTCAAGTCGAGTCGTGTCCACAACAGTTGCTTAGTCGAGTCCGGAGTCGAGCCTAATTTTAGATTTCACTCTGTTTATAGCCACAATCGCGTTATATCGAACAATCACATCGATCACTACAAACAATAAAGAAAAATATTAATATATATTTTTGTACTTTTACTATTTTATTTATTGACTTTTAATTCGACCAAAAGTTATTTAAGGATTGGATCCCTTTGAATTACAAAATGAAACAAATAAGACTGAAATGAACACCCACATTGTGGGGTTAGAGTAGGAGAAATCATTTTTAATTTAATTGTGCACTGAAAAGCAAAAAGTACACAAGGGGACACCCGGGTTCGAACCGGGGACCTCTCGATCTGCAGTCGAATGCTCTACCACTGAGCTATATCCCCTCGCCGATATGTGGGTGAGTTGTGTAAACTATATAATGAAAAACGTCTGTTTACAAAGTGTCGTCAGCTTATTTTTTGTTGTTTGTACAGCTTCGTGAACTTTGACCCATTTCCCTGCATGTTTTAATTCATTGTTATTATTATCCGTTGTCTGAGCTTGAAAGCGGTAACAGAACTTGAAATTTTCAACGAATCATTAAAAAACAACAACAAATGATATGTCGGCCATTGAAACCTACTTCAAGGCAAACCAAACACAAAATGGACAGACATTAATAATTGCATTGATATTTTCAGGGGCATTTAATTACAAATAAATAGAAGAAATTGACTCTTATCAACTCAGCTGTTCTGAAGTCTCAATGCAGTTACCGCCCCCTTTTTGCTCTACAGCAGGGGCAGGTTACTCAACAGCTGTGGGGCTCTGCTTTAGAAACATTGATCTTTCTTAAGATACGCCTTGATAAAATCATGTATGGTTTCAGTTTTCAAAGTTTCTGGAATTAGGAATAAGTTCGGCCTGTATGATACTTTTATCTCTGCAGCACAATTTGATTCCTGCAGTCCCACCAACTGAGAGGTGGGAAATTAAAACGAAATATTTTACCCACAATGTTAACTTCACTTTAAAAAAAATCTCTGTCTATCTTTTATATTTCACGAATAAAATGAATTTTAGTAAGGTTGCTTGCGGGTTTTCACAGGGAATACGGCGCTTTTAATTGTTGGTGGGAGCAGTGGCGCACTGAGGGGGCGCGAGGGAGCGGTCCGCCTCGGGTAACAGCCAAGAAGGGGGTGCCATTGGACACTATAATGATAGTACTTACTGTTAAAAATATACTTGCCCGCGTTTTTCTTTATGGCAGGAGAGTGCCAAAGTAGGATGCACCCTGGGTGCCTAATATTTCAGGGAGAGGGCTAGTCTGAAATTTGCCTATGTTAAACATTCTTTT
This sequence comes from Oreohelix idahoensis, assembly GCA_024509875.1. Lineage (NCBI taxonomy): Eukaryota > Metazoa > Mollusca > Gastropoda > Stylommatophora > Oreohelicidae > Oreohelix > Oreohelix idahoensis. The sequence goes on from JAMPIV010003879.1 coordinate 151,751, forward strand.
TACGGCTTCCTAATAAGATAGGTGGAATCTAGTTCCACTGTACAGCAAATCCAGCCACAACTAAAGTTATAAAAAACACACAACTTAATAAAAGAAAACATTTAAGGATGATATATGAAGGACATTTGTTCAATAATGTTAAATAAAATCTATCAAATTTTCCCTATTGAACTACCGGTAGAGAGTACTGAACTGTTGCGACCCCTGCTGTACAAGGTGTTAAATTTTGGATGACGTTGGTCTGACACTTATCACGTGGCGTACCTCATCAAATCTAGGCAAAACATCTACTTAAAATAAAAATGTAATTCTTATTTTACGGCCTTACGCGTTCTCCCTCGAGGTAGTGAAAACTAATGTATCAGTCTGGGTCCAATAACTAATAATAACTAATAAAGTGGCTGCTGTAAAGTTGAAAGATAGAGCCAATAATAGTGATTGCTATGCACTTGAATTTGCACCTGGGACGGATCATACTATTGGCCTCCCTCCCCCTTCCCCATAAAGAAACACTTGCAAGCATATTTTTAACACCAAGGACTGGCATAAAAGTGTCTGATAGCCCCCCCTTTCCATTCTCCTGGATGTCACCCGGGGCGAACCGCCCCCTTGCATCCCACTTAGCACAATACTGCTTTGGAGTCGGTCTTACTATTGACTGATATATGGCCTACTCAATACTACCGAACGTTTAGGGATCTACCCTTCGTCAACCAAAGTCACAAACTTGAAACAAGGGTAAGAAATATAGATAAGTTAAGGGAAGAAGGCTACGGACACTGCAAACATGTGTGTGTGTGTGTGTGTGTGTGTGTGTGTGTGTGTGTGTGTGTGTGTGTGTGTGGAAAAGGGGGGGAGACAGATTAACGAATAAATAAATAAGCGACACATACAGATAAAAGGGAAAAAAGAACAGGGGTGTGAAGTATAATGGAAATATAGCCTACAGTATCTGACAGCCCTGAAGTCCCGTTAACGGTCTATGATTCGCTAGCCCAGCCATGCAACTTACAGCCTGCATTACTCATTTTTAATCCACGCCTCTTTTTCTTGAGACGTAAACAAACGGAAAGATTACCAACTTCCGCGACTTGCCAGTCATAACGGGGAGCGAACCTGGTTGTTTACATGAGTTTCTCACGCGAGCTGATCTGTCAATCATCAGATATCAGACAGACACACGTGGAAACACCGAACCTCTTTGAAGGGAGACGATCGGGCAAAAATATTTTTCCCGAGAATCCTTTGATGTTCGTACATACAGGGAGAGATAAATATTTGATCTCTAGAAGCGGGCTAAATCTAAAGAAAACCGGTACCCGGTTTAAGTCTCTGTTGTCGATTTAATACGCCGAAACAGAGCGACCAGAAAACCTTTTATCCGGGGGATTTAGGCTTCTGATTTCTCTGCTATGCACAAGTGTGAAAATTAACATCCTCTAGAGATCATAATAACATGATGTATATAAACTGTGGCTTCTCAAATCAGTTATCAGTTATCTCTCAGAATTTTTCGGAGAGTAAACACGTAGTCTAGAACCATTGTGAATAGATTTGTTAATAGTTTCGTGGGGATTTCATTCTGATTTTCTGGTAATATAAATTTGTGCTTAAACGGGTTAAAGTGTTAAAAGTTTATCATTTTAAATTCACTGTGATTTTCTAGGTGTTAAAGACCAGTGGAAAATAACGCGTAGCTATTTGTGTACCAGTTGTTCAGTTTAATGATAATTTTACCACCCGCTTTATCACACAGAAAGAGACGTTTTAGTTGACTACTTATTACACTAGGCGCGACGGATAATTGACAGAATAGAATTCACGTTATATTTCATTTTGTGTAATTTTAGTAAGTGACTGTTATTTAAATACCATACGACGACCCACCGACGCCGACCCTCTAATACTATTTAGCGACAAGCGATATTTGTTAAAGTGTGCGTATGGATAATTAAATAATAACTGACAGGATAGGAGTAGGCTAGAGACACCGTATGCTTATAAGTAGATATTTTATTAGTAGTAATTTTTTCATAATGTTTCTCTATTCTTAGGCATGACCTGATCAAACGGCGACCAGCGGTCTATAATTTGGTCTATTTTGGTCTATTGTGGTCTATTTTGGTCCTTTTCTCCATCTACTGATTGATTAATGTTGTCCTCTTCTTGGCATTACGCATCCCCAAGTTCAGTTGTGAACAGGAGCTGCCAAAGAGACACATAAACATTTTAAATAGTAAAAGTTAACTGGACTTACAAATACCCAGATATTTATTCAATTTTCTCAGCCCACTGTGGCGTAATACAAATATCATTTATATCTGACTTTTGACAGTCGTATTATTGGATTTATCCAGCAAGTTACGCTGTTTCAAAATTGGCAATCACCTCAGATGCAGCCGATAGGATTTACCATCATCATCAAGTAGCAATCGAACAGTTTTTAGCAACTAGAGTTTTTTTTTTCTTCTAATACTGGAAGAATTCTTTCACAGTTTACTGTGAACACCAGATCTCGGTTCTACTATTCGAAGTGACATTTGTCTATCCAGGAATCAACCACCAAATTAGAGCGTTCCACTTATAAACTTTAATTATTCAAGGAGGGACTGGGGCCAATTTGGGAGATAAAACCACTGGAAATATATATACATTCCGGCATTAGATGTCCAAGAGATTTCTTCGCCAAGAATAGAGTAAGCGTGATTGATGTGGCCACGTATGACAGAGAGAGTGAATATTTTCTTAGTTACAGAAACTACATCATTTTGGGCTTGCTTAAATATTGTTTACTTACTGAGTAGCATTTAGTAGGAACTTTGTTCTTTCTTTACTGTCTATGCTGTAACATAGTGCTAACCGTTGACCTTTGGGGATATTAAATTGTTGGGTTCTTTCTTTCTCAATAAAGGGGAGGGCACATATACTCTGATATTTTCTATGTATGAATTCTGATTTTATTTGATCTTTCCTTAGATATTCGATGTTGTAAAGTTTAATGATAATAAACAGCATAAGAACTTACCTTTGTGTGTTGGTCAGACCCATACCCAATTGTCGTAAATTTTCTGAGAGAGTTCTGATGGATATTGGTCCCTGTGGAGTGTAGAATGATAGTGAAGGCTCTGTGAGAATAAGGATTTAGGAAAGTGAGGTAGTAGATTCACAAGTGCTGGGAAGAGTAAGGACAGTCTCATGTACGACAATATTTGTCTCTCAAAACTACTCCTACCACCCTTCTGAACAAACAATTGTTTGCCAGTTCCAGTCACTCAGGCGCACACACCGATTTGGTGATTCTGACGCACAACGTACATGAATACATACTACGATAACGAATATGGGAAATGTTGGGTTTTGGTCAGCCGACACCAATGCTAATAAAGTTTTAATACCTTTATTATCATAAAATCAAGTCACAAATAATTATCAATTTACAGTCAGACATCATGGGTTACAAAATACAAAATGACAAGGGGGGAGGGGTTTTTGAGGAGAAGTATCCAATACACCTATCCCGCTTGTAATTACTAACAGAAAAGACCCGGTCCCAAAGACAAGGGGGGGGGTGATGATGATGATCAGAGATAGGCAATTTAACCCAACGGTAAATTTATTACTCTGAGACAAGGGGTTACAGTAATTAGGGTGTAGAGGAAAAGCCAGGGTTCTCAAATGTTTCCCTTTATTCAACAAATTTTACGGGAGGGGGAAATAAACACAGTTACTATATCCCGCTACGAGAAATCCCATACAATGAATATAGTACGCCTTAATACTAGGTAGCCGCGGTAGCATAGTGGTTAGTGCACTGGCTTCCTAGCGCAGTGGTCTATGGTTCGATCCCCAGATGAGGCGGAAAATTTTTAGGCCACAAACGGCTCCTGGGTCGACCCAGCCCCAAATGGGTACCAGAGCTACTCTGGGAAGGTTAAGGCGGCCGGCGTGATGCCGACCACATCACCCCTCGTGTGCCGACGGTCAAGATAATATGGGCCTAACACCATATTCCCAATATGCCTCAATGGGCGTGTAACGGGTTCCTTTACCTTTACCTTTTAATACTAGGTCGAACTAATTATAAGGGTAAAAAAGATTAAATCTCCTTTCATTAAAAAAAAAAAACACGCTTGGTGTGTTGAAAAATTCTAATCCACATATATAAATTAGAAAATAAATGTAAAGCCTAACGAAGTAATTCAATAGAAAGAAAGAAGAATGGTGAAAGATCAGTGCTTTCACAATAGCGTACGCCTGTGTTGTAGAACGCCAGAATGGCTGAACCAGAGATCCCCTTTTTCTACTTCGTCTGCATAACTGTAACGCTTCCACGTACGATAGTAAAAGCCTACAGCATCATACACGCGTTTCTAAAAATAAAACTGGTACTGTATTTCTTAGACGACCTTGATAGGCACACTGCTTAATGACCTAGATATAATACTACATTAATGTCATTATACACACTACGTTAACTTAAAAGACAGACGGGCTTAGAAGAGAGAGAGAGAGAGAGATGTGTGACGTACGTCTAGTTTGACTAGTGAATTTTCCCTGATATGATGGATGATTTAAAGGGACCTTTAGCTTTTCATAACATTAGAACCCCTGAACATTTGTTGTAACTTTTCGTTTGCCAGAACGCATTCCACCGGGACTCATGTAGGATACAGCGACGAGATCAAGAGACAGACCGAGGGATCTTAGGGGAGACTATCGGCGCTATCAAAGACAGTAGTTTTCCCTGATACGAGACGCAGTTGCTTGCCGCTAATTTCGCGTCTCGGTGTCAATCGAGGAACCGAGCGAACGGGGGAAAGCGAAACGGGCAGCAGCGAGCGGATACGAAGACCAGGGGGGCGGCTTCATCTCTTGATTTGGCGGTCAGATCCCCAAAAGTTCGTGAGATCAAATAAGTTGTCAAGTTTATCATGTCCCACTCAACTTACATTTCATTTTAGCTAAATAGACCATGTAGAACTAGACATGTTATCACTCGCTGGCCAGATCTTTACAGAAGCACTAGCTTTATTGAAATCTTGTTATAGATTTTCCCCTGGATTTTATATATATTTGCAGTGATTTCTATTTCTGTGCAAAGCGGTAATATATATTGTGTAAAGTGATCAGTGGTCTAGCTCAGTCATTCTATTTAAAGGGATTCTGTGTTAATTTAAATCTATTTAATTAAACCATCTCAAGAGTTCCAGTTTTAAATATAATGATCTATCTATTATATTATTTCAAAAGATAATAGATGCTTAAATTAACTTTTAAAGTCGCGAAGGAATTTATAATTAATAAATTCAGTTAAGTCTTAGTTTTATAGATGTGGGTTTTTAACCACTAGAATTCACGCAGTGTTTATTAAATACATAATTAAATACTCGAGTGTATTATAGGCTTAACGGGAAATTCATCGCGCTTTATAAGGTTATTTGTTTTCGGTATATTACATGTCTTTTTTTTTCTTTCATACAGAGTGATCGTAACCTGTGCGATCCCAGCATTAAGAAAGCAATAAAGAAATCAATCTAAGCAAAGCAAAGCATAAACAGTGTGTAGAGTTCCCATGACGCAGAACTTGTTGAGACTGTGTAAATTTTTAATCTTTGAGGCGATTCTATGTTTGGAATTCCGCTATCTAACTTATAGCAAAGAAAGCACACCCAAAGACAAATTTAACGCACCATCAAACAACTTAAGTCGTAACGGGAAGAAGAACACTGGCCCGAGCTTTGTTAGTTTACTGACACAGAGAGATAATTCATAATTTCCTGAACAGTGATGTGACTAGTTTTCTCACTGGACTTAAAACATACCTCACGGATAAAGTGTACCAGCACGCGTAAGAATTTTATTATCCGCGGCATAGTCAAATAGACCACACCATCCTCACCCCGGTATCAGAGACCGTGCCCTCCCATAGAAACTGTTATTAAGAAAAGAGACACAACTACAGATTCATTTTCCAGCGATTACGGGACCCTTTTATGTGCTGACCGCCTACCCGATAATCTGGGGCTAGAACTTGAACAAACACTCATACATTTAGTTGAGGTGTAACTGCTGTTGTGTTATTCTATGGAGTGCAAGATTTTTTTCACAATCGGTAAGTGAGAGCAAGATGAGTGAAGGCCTTTGCTAGCGCGTGTATGAATGACAGGAAATTAATTCTTTTGTGTGACCATTTTGTTAACTTGCTTACCTGGTAACATATATCTTTTCTGTATACCCTACATTGTTCCTTTAAGTGGGATAGTTGATAATTTGTTAACTCTGTTTAAAACCACCTCCTTTCCATTTGCTTAGTAAAGGGAAGAACAGCTGGGAAGAACAGGTTTTTTTTCTTTCTATCACTTATACCTAACTTGGTAACACCTCTTTCAGAGTAATTAACTTTACTGTTAGGTTAACGTACCCGTGTTCCTGATATTATCTATCTCTGGACTGGGTTTGTCTTTGTCTAATGAGCGGGAAGGGCTTAGTCGATACCAATCTTCTTCACCCCCTCCCAAACTTGTTATTTGCATTTGTGTACTTATGATAATTTATGTAATATCTGATATTTTTAGTGATTGATGTTTAAAGTGAATAAAATCACCTAAACTCATTTAGTTCTGTGTGTTGGATATACCCAAAGCCCAACATTTCCCCTATTCGTTTAATATAGTTTGTATCAACGTCGTGTGTGTGTTTGAAAACACCGAATCGGTGTGCGCGCAGATGCGAGTCTGGAAAACTGGCAAATAATTGTTTGACCAGGAGAGTGAAAGAGAAGATTGAGAGACACGATTTGTCGTAAATAAGTCTGTCTTTACTCTCCTCCAGCACGCTGTGAAGCAACTATTAAATCTCTACATTTTCTATCACTGAGTTTACCATCATCATTTTCCACTCTAAACCGGACCACTATTTCTACGACTCTTTTCTCTCAAAATAAATTTACGACAATATTTGGCCGGCTCGTCTGGGATAATTTTGAGATACATTTGATGCACACATATTTGTGGTCTGGTTCTGGGATCTTGAGCTACATTTGAGGCAATCGCATAGCCGGGTTAAAGATATTTTGAGTCTGATTTAGTTTGGGTCTAACTAGGTAGAGTGTGAATGATTTGTCTTTGTGAATTAGGGAAATAAATAAATAATTACACCCCTAGACAAACGTTCTTTAAGTATTTGGGTTGTCCACACAGCATATTTACAGGTTGTTTTTCTCTCCACAGCAGTAGAAAGTACAGATAAACAAATATATTTGCTATTTTATTATCCTCTGGCGGAGATAATTATATTTCTTTCTTTATAAAAGTTGCTGGGATTGCGTGATTGTTTTACAGTCACTAAGGTTTTTGAAGTCAAAAAGAGTTGAGCTTAGCTAAAGACGGATTGTTCTGATTTTTAAAAATTAAGTTAACAACGTCTCATCTCAATAATTGACTTTAGGGACGGAGTTTGTTGTCAGAGATTTAAAATTTAGGGGAAATTTTTTTTTTCCTTTTAAATTGTTTTAATATAAATTTTTCTCTACTGTTAGTAATAGTAGATTCTTTTCCAGTGTAACTTACCATTTAGTGGCATAGTCGCTTGCGTTTAGAGCCTTAATTGCCAGATAATAGCAGCGATAAGTTTGCACAGTACAGGTAGGAGGTAACACAGGTAAATTTGTACTTGTTTTTTTTTTCTCGTAGCGGTTCAGAGTTCCTCCCTTTCGCGTTTCTTCTTACTAGTTCTCTAAGCATACTTCATCTTATTCTTTAACAATGGCAGAGAGGATAAAGATGAGGTCCATCTTGAGGCTGGAAGCGAAAGAGGCAGGATTAGATGCAGAAGCTGCAAACGCGTTTATTAACCAGGAATTGGAAATATATGACGCGGAGCAACAGAGAGCCGAAGCTGAGAGGAAGGCGGAGCAACAGAGAGCAGAAGCTGAGAGGAAGGAAGAGAAAGAAAGAACAGAGAGGAGAGAAGCCCAGGAGAGGGCAGATAAGAAAGAAGCGGAAGAACGTCTTTTGGAACAGAAGAAAATTGAAGCAGAGATGGAAACTCGCAGAGAGAGAGAGAGACAAGGAAAGACAGCATCAACTGGCGCTTAAGGCTCTAGAGAGTCGGGGCGCCTCTACTTCGATTAACGGAGAGCCTTCTTCGCCCCAGTCTCAATCAATGGACCTCTCCAGTACTCAATCTGCCCAATTAACTGCTATGTCGTTTTCTTTAGAATCTTTTCCTAGCCCTAACGAAAAAATTGACAGCTACCTAGAAAAATTCGAGAGACTCGCGAATCTTTATGGGTTAGAGAGTACCCGCTGGGCGCTCAAACTTTCAACGTCACTGAAAGGCAATGCTTATGACGTGTACACAAAGCTGGGACCGAATCAACATGATTACGACATGTTGAAAAAGGCCTTACTACAGCAGTTTGAGATGACTGCCCGAAAGTTTCTGCAGTTGTTCAGAAACAGCCGAAAAGAGAGCACGGAAACATTTCCACAGTTCTCTTCACGTCTCACGGGTTATCTGACAAAGTGCATTGAATTATCTGACCTACCTCTTTCATATGAGGGACTCCTCGAACTTGTTCTTGTGGAGCAGATAAAATCCACTTTGTCGAATGAAACACGTAGATTTTTGGCGGAACAGGGGGCAGTCAGGCTTGAAGACATACTCAATAAAGCCGAACGCTATAGCAATGCAATGGCCGAACTTCCCAGCACTAAACGTAAACCCACCGATGAGCCATCTCGAAAACAGAATCTAGAACAGGCATCCTATTCTTCCACTTCCTCTCAACATTATAACCAACGAGATAACAATACCCAGAAACCTCCCCAGGAAAAATCGAAATTCTACAAAACCCGATACCCCCCCAACAACAATTCTGATCAACCCAACAAGCCTACGTGGCAGCGCGGCCACCAAGGTCAAGGAAAAGGGAAGACCCCTACACCAGGAACGTCTGATCAGGGCAAACAAACCGGTGCAAACCGCATTGGATGTTTGCATACAGCCTCGAAAGGTAGAGTCAATGTCAGTGATTCTCAACCTGAGGGGGACCGACCCTCAACTCGAGGAACTGTAATTTTGAACGGTACCTCTACTACTTGTCTTTTTGACACTGGATTAAGTTTTGATTGTATTGTCGCTAGGCACCTAGTCAAACCCGGTCAGGAGACAGAGGAAACCGTCAAACTTAGTGGAGTTTTCAGGAGTGATGCACCCAGGACGCTTCCTATCGCACTGGTAGAAATACACTCTGACTTTGTCAGAGGAGTTATTAAAGCGGCCATAATGGATGATCCGATCTACCCAGTTATCCTGGGATGTAGATATGTGTTCATTGGGAGACCTAAGGAGCCGATTGTGGCAGCGGTAACCACAAGAGGGCAAGCCAAGAAGGAGAGGGAGCCTGCGCCAAACTTGTTGCCGAATGAACTGAAGGAGGCGCAACAAAAGGACCCTACTCTGGCGCCCTGCTTTAAAAAACTGCCCATGGCTAAGGACCCCAGACACAACGGAGACATCTTTTCTAAGGATGGTGTATTGTATCGTAGAACGGGCAACCCGGACACGGGGAATAACCAGCTCCTAGTACCGACGCAGTACAGAAACCAGATCTTAGAAATGGGGCACTCTCTTCCCTTTAGCGGACACATGGGACAAAACGCCACTATTCAGCGAATAAAAAACCACTATTGGTGGCCAGGAATGAACTCTGACATTGTCAGGTACGTGAAATCCTGCGCCCAGTGCCAACGGGTAGCACCCAAGCACTTGACACCCCCAGTACCTATGGGGCAAATGCCAATAGTAGGGACTCCATTTGAACGGGTTGCTGTCGACATTATTGGTCCTCTGGAAAAGACCAAAAGAAGGAACAGGTTCATCCTGACCTTAGTTGACACTTGCACTATGTGGGCCGAAGCCGTACCGCTACCATGCACTAATTCCAAGCATGTCGCAGAAGTCCTTGTGCAAATTTTTACACGGTTGGGATTCCCTCAACAAGTTTTGACGGACAATGGATCCCAATTCCGTAGCCTGTTAATGGAGGAGATCTTTAAGATCTTGAGGGCCAAACATATCCACACAAGTCCCTACCATCCGGCCGGAAATGGGCTCGTGGAACGTTTTAACGGTACCCTCACCATGATGTTACGTAAGCTGGGTCAGGAGAAACCGGAAGACTGGGACCAATATATATCGGCTGCCTTATTCGCCTACCGAGAGGTACCCCAAGCGTCTACGGGTTTTGCGCCAGCTACACTTTTATTTGGCAGACCTATTAAGGGGCCACTAGAAGCCTTACTTCGGTCCCTGACAGACCAGAAGGCTGACGAGACAGTCGTCTCTGCAAGCAAGTATGTATCTGAGCTTAAGGAAAGGCTAAAGCTAGGATGGGATCTAGCTACTACCAACCTTAAGAAAGCCCGCGCTAAAATTACTAAAAGATACAACAAAGCTGCAAAAGAGAGAGAACTACAACCAGGGGAGAAAGTCCTATTGCTACTTCCAACCGGAAGCAATAAACTTCGCATCGGATGGCAAGGACCGTTTACCGTCCTTAAAAAGATCTCACGTACCAACTACAAGATCTCCATCAAAGGAAAGGAGAAGGTCTTCCACATAAATCTGCTAAAGAAATATTTGGAAAGACCGGTGCCATCCTCCGAGCATCTCCTGGCTGTCGCCATAGCAACGGAAGACGAGGAAGATGATGATGGTTGCATGGAGTATCCACTGCAACCCACAGAATCCTTTAAAGATGTCAAGTTCGGCGACAATCTCTCACCAGAACAACAAACAGAAACTAGGGCTCTACTAAAACAGTACAGTGCAGTTTTAACGGATGTACCTGGTCGAACAAATCTCATTGAATTTGATATGAAATTAACAAACGAGACCCCTGTTCAAACCAGAGTTTACCCCATCCCGTACGCTAAAGCTGATGCACTTCGCGGAGAAATAGACAAGCTGCGTCAGGCAGGAATTATCAGTGAGTCTACATCTCCTTACAGCTCGAGCGTAGTGCTGTTGCAGAAGCCCAATAAGGAAGTTCGGCTGTGCATTGATTACAGGTTGCTAAACGCTGTAACGGAATTCCAGCCCGAACCTCTCCAAACTGTTTCTGAGTTGTTCACCAAGCTCAGCAAAGCTAAGATCTTCTCCAAGATTGACCTCAGTAAAGGTTATTATCAAATACCAGTCAAGGAGGAAATTAAACCTTTGTTAGCTTTCAGCACTAGTGAAGGACATTACACATTTAACGTGATGCCGTTCGGTTTGCATAACGCACCAGGAGTGTTCACCAGGATGATGAGGAAGCTTCTAGAACCTTTGCAAAGTCCCCATATCCATAATTTCATGGATGACATCTTAATTGCATCGGAAACCTATGAAGAACATATTGCTACGGTTGCTATGCTCCTCAGGAGACTACAGGAAACGGGTCTCACAGCCAGACCTAGCAAATGTCTCATCGGGTTTGAACAGTTAGACTTCCTGGGGCACACTATTTCTCACGGATGCAGTTGGCCTATTAAGAAGAACGTGGAGAAAATAGTGGCAGCAAAAAGACCCCGAACGAAGAAAGACGTACGTTCCTTCATATCGCTATGTGCATACTATCAGAAGTACATCCAGAACTTCAACGGACTGACGGCACCTCTGACTGACCTCACAAAGAAAGGTTGTCCTGATAAGGTCATATGGGATCAAAAGTGCGAACACGCGTATAGCACTTTGAAAGGACAGTTGTCTGCATACCCCATTTTGAGGTTGCCTGACCTCAAGAAACCTTTTGTACTGAGAGTCGACGCGTCAGGTCAGGGCATCGGGTCAACACTGCTTCAAGCCGATGACAGTGACCTGAACATGCTATTTCCAGTTGCCTATGGCAGTCGGAAATTAAATAAAGCGGAACGGAACTACAGCGTAGTTGAAAGGGAATGTCTTGCTCTGATTGACGGTATCAGACGCCATCATGAGTTTCTTTATGGTACATCTTTCACGGTGCAAACAGACCACGCCCCGTTAGCATTTCTTGGTGCCAATAAAGAATTTAACGCAAGGATCATGCGTTGGGCGCTTCTTTTAAGCGCTTATTCTTTCAAAGTGGAATATATTCCGGGAAGACAGAATGTCGGGGCTGATTTCCTGAGTAGAAACTGGTCTACAGAGGAAGAAGAGCAAACTGAAGATACCACTCATCCTAAAATCACCAATCAGGTCACCTCCATTGTCAAAAAATGAAAACATGAAAAATGGTTTCATGTCTAAAAGTGGGGACGATTGTGACGTACGTCTAGTTTGACTAGTGAATTTTCCCTGATATGATGGATGATTTAAAGGGACCTTTAGCTTTTCATAACATTAGAACCCCTGAACATTTGTTGTAACTTTTCGTTTGCCAGAACGCATTCCACCGGGACTCATGTAGGATACAGCGACGAGATCAAGAGACAGACCGAGGGATCTTAGGGGAGACTATCGGCGCTATCAAAGACAGTAGTTTTCCCTGATACGAGACGCAGTTGCTTGCCGCTAATTTCGCGTCTCGGTGTCAATCGAGGAACCGAGCGAACGGGGGAAAGCGAAACGGGCAGCAGCGAGCGGATACGAAGACCAGGGGGCGGCTTCATCTCTTGATTTGGCGGTCAGATCCCCAAAAGTTCGTGAGATCAAATAAGTTGTCAAGTTTATCATGTCCCACTCAACTTACATTTCATTTTAGCTAAATAGACCATGTAGAACTAGACACGTTATCACTCGCTGGCCAGATCTTTACAGAAGCACTAGCTTTATTGAAATCTTGTTATAGATTTTCCCCTGGATTTTATATATATTTGCAGTGATTTCTATTTCTGTGCAAAGCGGTAATATATATTGTGTAAAGTGATCAGTGGTCTAGCTCAGTCATTCTATTTAAAGGGATTCTGTGTTAATTTAAATCTATTTAATTAAACCATCTCAAGAGTTCCAGTTTTAAATATAATGATCTATCTATTATATTATTTCAAAAGATAATAGATGCTTAAATTAACTTTTAAAGTCGCGAAGGAATTTATAATTAATAAATTCAGTTAAGTCTTAGTTTTATAGATGTGGGTTTTTAACCACTAGAATTCGCGCAGTGTTTATTAAATACATAATTAAATACTCGAGTGTATTATAGGCTTAACGGGAAATTCATCGCGCTTTATAAGGTTATTTGTTTTCGGTATATTACATGTCTTTTTTTTCTTTCATACAGAGTGATCGTAACCTGTGCGATCCCAGCATTAAGAAAGCAATAAAGAAATCAATCTAAGCAAAGCAAAGCATAAACAGTGTGTAGAGTTCCCCTGACGCAGAACTTGTTGAGACTGTGTAAATTTTTAATCTTTGAGGCGATTCTATGTTTGGAATTCCGCTATCTAACTTATAGCAAAGAAAGCACACCCAAAGACAAATTTAACGCACCATCAAACAACTTAAGTCGTAACGGGAAGAAGAACACTGGCCCGAGCTTTGTTAGTTTACTGACACAGAGAGATAATTCATAATTTCCTGAACAGTGATGTGACTAGTTTTCTCACTGGACTTAAACCATACCTCACGGATAAAGTGTACCAGCACGCGTAAGAATTTTATTATCCGCGGCATAGTCAAATAGACCACACCATCCTCACCCCGGTATCAGAGACCGTGCCCTCCCATAGAAACTGTTATTAAGAAAAGAGACACAACTACAGATTCATTTTCCAGCGATTACGGGACCCTTTTATGTGCTGACCGCCTACCCGATAATCTGGGGCTAGAACTTGAACAAACACTCATACATTTAGTTGAGGTGTAACTGCTGTTGTGTTATTCTATGGAGTGCAAGATTTTTTCACAATCGGTAAGTGAGAGCAAGATGAGTGAAGGCCTTTGCTAGCGCGTGTATGAATGACAGGAAATTAATTCTTTTGTGTGACCATTTTGTTAACTTGCTTACCTGGTAAAATATATCTTTTCTGTATACCCTACATTGTTCCTTTAAGTGGGATAGTTGATAATTTGTTAACTCTGTTTAAAACCACCTCCTTTCCATTTGCTTAGTAAAGGGAAGAACAGCTGGGAAGAACAGGTTTTTTTTTTTCTATCACTTATACCTAACTTGGTAACACCTCTTTCAGAGTAATTAACTTTACTGTTAGGTTAACGTACCCGTGTTCCTGATATTATCTATCTCTGGACTGGGTTTGTCTTTGTCTAATGAGCGGGAAGGGCTTAGTCGATACCAATCTTCTTCACCCCCTCCCAAACTTGTTATTTGCATTTGTGTACTTATGATAATTTATGTAATATCTGATATTTTTAGTGATTGATGTTTAAAGTGAATAAAATCACCTAAACTCATTTAGTTCTGTGTGTTGGATATACCCAAAGCCCAACATTTCCCCTATTCGTTTAATATAGTTTGTATCAACGTCGTGTGTGTGTTTGAAAACACCGAATCGGTGTGCGCGCAGATGCGAGTCTGGAAAACTGGCAAATAATTGTTTGACCAGGAGAGTGAAAGAGAAGATTGAGAGACACGATTTGTCGTAAATAAGTCTGTCTTTACTCTCCTCCAGCACGCTGTGAAGCAACTATTAAATTTCTACATTTTCTATCACTGAGCTTACCATCATCATTTTCCACTCTAAACCGCACCACTATTTCTACGACTCTTTTCTCTCAAAATAAATTTACGACAAGATGCACGGAGGAACGCCAATCCCACGCGAAAGGCATGCAGGCCTGAATTTTTTCAAATACACAGTGATAAAAAAACACTAACGATACGAGGTTAGGTTTTGAAAACAGGTTTAAGCTCTTATTGGGAAACCTGACATTCTACTGATTTATGTCTAAGCTCCTGACATTAGTCTGACAGTACAGAAGACATCCCTTGGTATAGAAGTGAACGGGTGGTAAAAAACAAATACACGACTATCCTAGAATAATACATGTTTTGAACGAAGCAACTTAGCCTCATTAAACTTATATATTTGTGTGCCTTAGGACTTGCTGACAAAGAATATGTTATGTGTTACGCAAATAGTCTAGTAATTAACAAATTATAGCCAAAATACTATAGTGGGGTTGTCTGACAGCACAAGATCATATTTGCTCATAATGGCATGTTTGAAAAACACTGCTTTAGGGGAAATGAGGCCAACAAGTTAGATACGATTTGATTGGCTGTAGTAATTTGTAAGGCGAAACCTTATTAGTCGAACTGCAAATACTATTATTGTTGTTAATGGCTACGTGTAGGATGGGTAAAAAATTTTCAAACGATCTTGTAAACATGGTCTCATTGGTTAGAACGTTCGATATAGTCAAATAGAAGCGTCAGTTCAGGGCCAGTTTTGAAAATAAATTTGGTGAGAAGCAAGTGCGTTGAGATCAAGCTAATATTTTTCTAATAAAAGCCTGGGATAAGGCAGATCAAAATAGTGCCAGAATTCATCGCCAGTCAACGTTACTTGTGTATATTTCCTTGAATTGTGGTAAGCTAGACATATTTCCTATATATATATATATATATATATATATATATATATATATACATATATATACATATATATATACATATACATACATACATATATATATACATATATATGTATGTCGGTTGGATCGGAGGGTTGATCAGTGAGTTAACAATTCACTATCGTAAAACAAGCTATTGTTACCGAAACAGAACCAGGCTCGACAGTAAACATGACTCACTCTAATATCTTGGGGGCTAAGGAGATTTTTAAAATTGGATACTGGAATGTAAGAACTATGTATCAAGACGGAAAATTGGAAGAAGTAATTAAAGAAATGGATAATTATAAGTTGGACTTATTGGGTGTCAGCGAGTGTAGATGGACGGGGAAGGGCATAAAATATATTTCAGAAGAAAAAAAGCAAATTATATACTCTGGTAGTAATGATAATCGTCACACAGAGGGAGTAGCCATCGTAATGACACAGAAAGCAGCAGCATCGCTTATCAGCTGGGTACCTATCAATGAGAGGCTAATATTAGCTAGATTTCAGACACGATTTTTCAAGCTCTCAATTGTACAATGTTATGCACCAACTAACGACGCTCTTGATACCACAAAAGATGACTTCTATGAAGCACTTCTAAGTACCATCAACACAATACCCAAGCATGACATAATAGCAGTCATGGGTGATTTTAACGCCAAAGTAGGTGACAACAACGATGGAGTACAAAGATATCTCGGTACTCATGTCATAGGCTGTATGAATCAAAATGGCGAAAGACTTCTAGAACTTTGGGAAATATCAAACCTCGTTGTGGCAGACACCATCTTTCCACATAAGAATATCCACAAGATAACATGGAATTCACCTGATGGCAGAACTAAGAACCAGATAGATCACTTCTGCATAAGCGTTAAATTTCGCTCATCAGTTCAAGACGTCAGAGCATACAGAGGTGCAGAGATCGGAAGCGATCATAACCTCTGCATAGCTAAACTGAGAATTAAACTGAAGAAGTTATACCAACAGAATAAAAATAGAAGAATAGATGTACACAGACTGCAATCAAATGATATAAAGGAGGAATATAATGTCAAAATGAACAACTATTTCGATGCTTTAGGCAAAATTGACAACGATATCACCACCAAGACAATCGATACTAAATGGGAACAACTGAGAACAGCAATGACAGAAGCAGCAGTAGCGACCACCGGATACCTAGTACATAAAAAGAAAAAATGGATGAGAGAAGATACTTGGGATAAAATACAAGAAAGGAAAACAGCAAAACTTAAACTACTAGCGGCAAGTACACATAATGCATTTGAATCTTGCAAAGTAACTTATAACTTGTTAAATAAAGAAGTGAAGACAAAAACTCGAAGAGATAAAAGACATTTCCTCAATGAACTGGCCGTAGAAGCTGAAAATGCTGCAAGAACTGGTAATAGTAGGTGCCTTTATCAAATTACAAAACAACTATGTCACCAGCCTACTGCTATGGAAACACCTGTTAAAGGTAAATTAGGGAATTCAATACCAACAGAAAAAGAACAAATGAAGAGATGGGCTGAGCACTTCATGGAGGTGCTAAACAGACCACCAAAAACAGTAACACTTGATTTTAATAATGAAACACCCACAACCACCTTGCCAATAACTTGCGATGAATTCACGCTGGACGAGATCAAACAAGCCGTTAAAAGATTAAAAAATTTTTAAGCTGCTGGAGTTGACGAAATTTCAGGGGAAATGATTAAAGCAGTTAATGACAACAACCTCTTGAGAATTTTAGATATTATAAATGAAGTATGGAGAGAAGAACAACCACCACAACAATGGAAAGACAGTATTATTGTAAAGTTACCGAAGAAAGGTGATCTATCAGACTGTAATAACTAACGTGGTATATCTCTATTATCAGTACCTGGAAAATTATTATGTTGCATGATGTTAGAAAGACTTAAATTGCATGCTGACGAAAAGATCAGAGAAGAACAAGCGGGTTTCAGGCCGAAACGATCATGTATTGATCAAATATTCACACTAAGAACAATTATAGAAGAATCAGTGGAAAGGCAATCGCCACTTATTATCTTCTTCGTCGATTTTCAAAAAGCCTTTGAGGATTTCGCAGATGATGTAGCATTCTTAAGTTCAACACCAAGACAATCCCAAGAAGCAATAAATAATTTGTGTCATCTCTCGGTTAAAATAGGTCTCCAAATAAATGCCTCTAAAACTAAAGCTATGAACTTTTCTAACGAGACCTTTGATATCATCTTGAACGGGGAAAAACTACAGAAAGTTGAAAGTTTCAATTATTTAGGCAGTAAAATAACTCAGGATGGTGACACAACAAGAGAAATCCATACTAGAATTGCTTTGGCAGCTAGCGCCTTCAATAGATTATCTAACATTTGGAAATTACGATCATTGAATATACATACCAAGCTTCGTCTGTTTAATTCAAATGTTATCTCAGTGTTAACATACGGCTGTGAGAGTTGGAAAATAACAAAATCATTGGAGAACAAGCTGAATACATTCGAGAACAAATGTCTTAGAAAACTCATGAACATCAGTTGGAAAGAATTCAAGACTAATCGACAAATAAGAGAAGACTCTAGGCAGAAATATGTCTCCGACTATATAAGGAAAAGACGATGGTCATATATCGGTCATGTCCTACGAATGCAAAACAACAGAATACCACTACAGGCGCTCACTTGGGTTCCTGAGGGTAAGAGGAAAAAAGGAAGACCAAAAGAAACACTCAGAAGAACAATAATAAGAGAAGGAAGAACGTTGGGTCTAAATAATGTGCAAGAGCTAAGAGGAGTGGCGTCACAACGAACAACCTGGAGAGCACTGGTTTCTGCCTTATGCGCCGTGTTTGGTGCTTAAAGAATTTATTATAATATATATATATATATATATATATATATATATATATATATATATATATATATATATATATATATATATATATATATATATATATATATATGATATGAAAATTGAATAGGAAATGATAAAATTTGTCTGTATGTGTGTGGTTCAGTAGCAAACAGAAGGCAAAGCCTAGATATTGCTCCACCATGTAAAAGCTTGTCAGAGAGGAGTATAACTGCATAGGCATATATGGGATTGCCAAATAGTAACATGACACCTATCCTATTGTATAATAATAAATTCTTTAAGCGCCAAACACGGCGCATAAGGCAGAAACCAGTGCTCTCCAGGTTGTTCGTTGTGACGCCACTCCTCTTAGCTCTTGCACATTATTTAGGCCCAACGTTCTTCCTTCTCTTATTGTTGTTCTTCTGAGTGTTTCTTTTGGTCTTCCTTTTTTCCGCTTACCCTCAGGAACCCAAGTGAGCGCCTGTAGTGGTATTCTGTTGTTTTGCATTCGTAGGACATGACCGATATATGACCATCGTCGTTTCCTTATATAGTCGGAGACATATTTCTGCCTAGAGTCTTCTCTTATTTGTCGATTCGTCTTGAATTCTTTCCAACTGATGTTCATGAGTTTTCTAAGACATTTGTTCTCGAATGTATTCAGCTTGTTCTCCAATGATTTTGTTATTTTCCAACTCTCACAGCCGTATGTTAACACTGAGATAACATTTGAATTAAACAGACGAAGCTTGGTATGTATATTCAATGATCGTAATTTCCAAATGTTAGATAATCTATTGAAGGCGCTAGCTGCCAAAGCAATTCTAGTATGGATTTCTCTTGTTGTGTCACCATCCTGAGTCATTTTACTGCCTAAATAATTGAAACTTTCAACTTTCTGTAGTTTTTCCCCGTTCAAGATGATATCAAAGGTCTCGTTAGAAAAGTTCATAGCTTTAGTTTTAGAGGCATTTATTTGGAGACCAATTTTAACCGAGAGATGACACAAATTATTTATTGCTTCTTGGGATTGTCTTGGTGTTGAACTTAAGAATGCTACATCATCTGCGAAATCCAGGTCCCCCAGGAATTTTCCATTTGTCCATTTTATACCCAATTGTTCATTGTGGGTATAGTTTCTCATAACCCAATCAATAGCTATTCCAAAAAGTCGTGGTGACATAATACAGCCTTGTTTCACCCCTGTTTCTACTGTAAACCTTCTGTATTCCCTTTATTTGTTCTAACACAACATCTTGCATTGTCATATAGCGCTTTGATTATATTCACATATTTTGTTGGAAAACCATAGATTGTAAGTATCTTCCACAATGATGGGCGGTGTAGACTATCAAAGGCTTTTTGAAAATCGACGAAGGTGATAATAAGTGGCGATTGCCTTTCCACTGATTCTTCTATAATTGTTCTTAGTGTGAATATTTGATCAATACATGATCGTTTCGGCCTGAAACCCGCTTGTTCTTCTCTGATCTTTTCGTCAGCATGCAATTTAAGTCTTTCTAACATCATGCAACATAATAATTTTCCAGGTACTGATAATAGAGATATACCACGCCAGTTATTACAGTCTGATAGATCACCTTTCTTCGGTAACTTTACAATAATACTGTCTTTCCATTGTTGTGGTGGTTGTTCTTCTCTCCATACTTCATTTATAATATCTAAAATTCTCAAGAGGTTGTTGTCATTAACTGCTTTAATCATTTCCCCTGAAATTTCGTCAACTCCAGCAGCTTTAAATTTTTTTAATCTTTTAACGGCTTGTTTGATCTCGTCCAGCGTGAATTCATCGCAAGTTATTGGCAAGGTGGTTGTGGATGTTTCATTATTAAAATCAGGTGTTACTGTTGGTGGTGGTCTGTTTAGCACCTCCATGAAGTGCTCAGCCCATCTCTTCATTTGTTCTTTTTCTGTTGGTATTGAATTCCCTAATTTACCTTTAACAGGTGTTTCCATAGCAGTAGGCTGGTGACATAGTTGTTTTGTAATTTGATAAAGGCACCTACTATTACCAGTTCTTGCAGCATTTTCAGCTTCTACGGCCAGTTCATTGATGAAATGTCTTTTATCTCTTCGAGTTTTTGTCTTCACTTCTTTATTTAACAAGTTATAAGTTAGTTTGCAAGATTCAACTGCATTATGTGTACTTGCCGCTAGTAGTTTAAGTTTTGCTGTTTTCCTTTCTTGTATTTTATCCCAAGTATCTTCTCTCATCCATTTTTTCTTTTTATGTACTAGGTATCCGGTGGTCGCTACAGCTGCTTCTGTCATTGCTGTTCTCAGTTGTTCCCATTTAGTATCGATTGTCTTGGTGGTGATATCGTTGTCAATTTTGCCTAAAGCATCGAAATAGTTGTTCATTTTGACATTATATTCCTTCTTTATATCATTTGATTGCAGTCTGTGTACATCTATTCTTCTATTTTTATTCGGTTGGTATAACTTCTTCAGTTTAATTCTCATTTTAGCTATGCAGAGGTTATGATCGCTTCCGATCTCTGCACCTCTGTATGCTCTGACGTCTTGAACTGATGAGCGAAATTTAGCGCTTATGCAGAAGTGATCTATCTGGTTCTTAGTTCTGCCATCAGGTGAATTCTTATGTGGAAAGATGGTGTCTGCCACAACGAGGTTTGATATTTCACAAAGTTCTAGAAGTCTTTCGCCATTTTGATTCAAACAGCCTATGCCATGAGTACCGAGATATCTTTGTACTCCATCGTTGTTGTCACCTACTTTGGCGTTAAAATCACCCATGACTGCTATTATGTCATGCTTGGGTATTGTGTTGATGGTACTTAGAAGTGCTTCATAGAAGTCATCTTTTGTGGTATCAAGAGCGTCGTTAGTTGGTGCATAACATTGTACAATTGAGAGCTTGAAAAATCGTGTCTGAAATCTAGCTAATATTAGCCTCTCATTGATAGGTACCCAGCTGATAAGCGATGCTGCTGCTTTCTGTGTCATTAGGATGGCTACTCCCTCTTGTATCCTATTGTATAGAAGGAATTAATGCTGGAATTGCAGAGGCATTGTAACCATTAGGGAGAGGAATACTGGTGTATATTGTCACATGAGGAGCTAGCAGTTGGCCTACAGCGCTGAACTCTGTGTTTGTAATGTCCTGTACTTCAGTGTGGAAATATATTATATATTAGTTCTGAAGAAGGAGGTACAACCTTCTTATTTCAGGGACCGTGGTACTGAAGTATTAGAGCAGCACCTGGTCTGAGTTTTGCTGGATCCAGAGGGCTGGCAGCAGACTCCTTGTCCAAGATATCGACCAGTGGTGTATTTCAAGATAACTGAGAAGCAAGCGAGCAGAGGAGACAGTTTTCCTGCCGCCGACACATGAGTTAAGAATTCGTCAGCCAGAGCAGCTCACCCTTGTATAACCCACCCTAAAATTGACTGTAATACTAAATCAAGAGGGACAGTTATTGTTTTACAAATAAAAAGAACTGTGAACCCTTCAATATTATTTCCACCCGTAACAAACACATGAAGTCGTGATGACAAACAACAACCTAGCTTCAAAAGCCAGTATTACCTCATAGTACTACATCACAACCCTACACACATATTGTAATAATATTATATGTCAGGACAAAGATCCTTTGTATAAATTTTGTACATAAACATTGTGTTTACATTTGATTGTGATTCCTGATTCCCTCTGTAGTTGGATCAGGATATCTATTATTGAAAGAAACTAATACATAATTTAAAAGTTAACACTTGACTTACTTACGCTAGTCTTCTAGAGTGTTATATGTATGTGCTTGTCATAGTGTTGTAAAGTGTTGTGGATCTTAATAAAAGTGTTTATCTGTCTGTTGGTTGTTGTGAACTTACACTTCATCACTATCATAACCCTAGACATTCAACGTACTCATCACAATATTCCAGAATAAGTCTGATTGAGGTCTAAATGTGGTAGCAAAGTAAGGTCATCTGTAACACACTACACTTATTAGATACAGATACCTTCACAGCTGATCTCAGTCAGTACACTAAGTCCCCTATAACTATTTATATAATCCCAACTTACCACACTTGGGCTGGCCAGCACACAGTCACACACACAGACTTACAAAATGGTGAATTCTGGCACTTCATAGGAATTACCCCCAAAACAGCACTAAACATTGGCTTAGGTAAATGTATTTTCTTCCGTGTACAGCCCCAGATTAGCGGGTTGTTGAAGTTAACAAAGTGTCCCGAAATCGCTGGACGTTGAAGTCTAACGGTACTGTTTGTTTATTTGATAAAGTTCCTAATGAATGGCACAGTAAAAGCGTTGATGATAAAACGAGCAAAGTCTTCCAGTTTGTTAACTTTAAAACGACTTTATGAATTGGGATCTTAAAACAGTCTTTGGGTTTGCTTTATTTCTGTAAACTTCAGATAGCTGAATCCCAACAGGATCGCCACAAAGATTAAATTTTAAATATGTTCATAAGTCACTGGAGTAATCGAACTGAGTTGGCAGGACTCTGTATATATTTTATTGCTACGTAATGGCTGCTTAATGGCTGCTTAATGGCTGCTTAATTGCTGCTTAATTGCTGCTTAATTGCTGCTTAATTGCTGGGATGTAAGGTTCGAAAGATCATCCTGGATGCAAATAGAAAAACATGAAATGCAATGCAATCATATTAAAATCTAACGCGCGATACATTTACAGTTAGACTATTTTCTGCACTCGCGTCTTCAATTAATAGATTCAAGAAAAGCTCCCCGTGAAGTTAATAGTTAAAAGCACATCTATCTATACAGAACTAAACTGTATTAAAGTTATGATTCCCTTAACGACTGCAAAATTAATTTACGCGGCTATTGTATTAGGAAATTAACTTATAGATGTAACATTTAGTTTGCACTAGAACTTTGAAAATGGGTTTATTTAATAAGGTTAAATTTACACCACAACCCAGTGAAATAAAATGAAATAACTAAACCACTGATCACTCGAAGCTAATGTATAAATTACCGTCTGCACAGAAAAGAATTCACTCCAATAGCCAACAATTTAGATGAAATCTAGCAGGAATCCAACTATATGCTATTAAATCTTAGAATTCTGTCAGAGCGAATGATAAAATGCAGTTTCTCAGGTACTCTATATATTTAATTGGAATGACAGACGAGTGGGACAGGTTAGAATCTAGCGCCTCTTTAGAACCCAGGAAGAATCGAGGTTTCTAGCCGTCGTGTTAACAGACATGCTGTCCCTGGCTTCTGTATTCCTGTTCGCTGCCTCCGCTTTCCTCTGACCGCTCTGGTCCATCTTTCGAGCGGTTCAGTGTTCGCACGGAGATGAGAAATTTCTGCGAAAAACTAGCTTCTCTGTTCTGGGGATCGTCATTCTGCATGGGGATGTGAAATGCCGGCGAGCTCAACTACGCTTCGCTCGATTTTTCCCTGCATCTCTTGGTCTGAGAGCAATTCTGTGGTTCACACTGCCGTGTTACCTAGCGGCAGGGAACTCCATCGTTCGTTCTAAGATCGCTCAGTGTCTTTAGATCTCATGCCGCATACTTAATGGGCCCAGGTGGAACGTTCCAGGCTGATGAAAAGATACAACAAATGATCAGGGGTTCTAATGTTATAGAGAGGGAAATACCCTGTCATCTTAATAATTCAGGTCAGCTACAGCCGTCCGTCACACCAATTTACCATAGTTTTTCCCGTTTGTGTATCTTGTTGTCACATAGCTGTGTCTGTGTTTAGTTAAACTTATATTTCTAGATATAGGGAGGTGCACGATTGTCTTATACTAAATTATAGTTGTATAGATAGGCTGGACTAGAAAAACTACTCATTCCAGAGACAGATCTTCTCCTTAAACTATTCACTCGTGAAATCTATTTATCACACCTTTACTTCTCAATTACTTATCACCATCCACTCTACTCTTTACTCAGGCGGGACCATAAATATATTTCAAACCTATCAAAATTTACGACAAGGGGTAACACGAGAAAACAGTAACACTAAATAAGCAAGTAAAAATACAGAACAGGAAAAAAGAAATATCAAGGCAAACAAAACAAAATATTTAAAAAAAAAACAAAAGAGGTAACAAAATAAGAAAATAAAATGCTAGAATGGCCGGATGTGAAGTGCAAAACTGAGAGCCAAGAAGGATCTCAACAATGCTGGAAGTGACGAAAGCAAATAGATCCGCCGGGGACAAAAATAGGAAGATTATAAACAGATACGAATTAAAACAGAAATAACTAGACCCCCGAAAATGGCCAATAAGGGAAAAGAAAGTAGGACTGATATAGTAAACTGCTACTGAATCATAGAAATTAAGTAAAATAATGCCGGACAGGGCCGGTATTAGACCGATTTAACCGATTTGATCCAATTTGGCCCCGTAGGCCTACTCTGGTTGCAACTTCCAGCGTTGAAAAAAGAATTAAATGACACAAAAACGTAATGCAAAAATACATGTCTTGTGTTAAATTTATATACTGGTCATCCTACCTCTCGAAGCTGGACTTAGTATAGTGAAGTCTCTAACACTTCACTCCCCTACGTCAGTTTTTGCTATGGGACCTCCTTTACCATTTAAACTGCAGACACGAGAAACAAATGACCATAGCCAAACAGGACAGCAAGGCAGCCTTTGGTGTATAAGAACATGAACAGAATAAGACGGTGGTAAATGGTGAAGTAATCAAACACTGGCCCTACGCTTGACTAGGATCAAGACAACTGCCTACGGTACGGCCACAATGCCTTTGTCGGGAACAACAGAACGAAAACAGAAGGAGGAAAAGCCAGAACTAAGTGAAATATATATTTGAAAAATAAATTTACAAATTATACAACGAGAAGATTAACGTGACTAGTTTCACTACCATGTATACGCAATAATAGTTTACCGTACTGGGGCACGGCATACGGCTCATGGGGTAAAAAAAAAAACACTGTAACAAGTGACAAGAAGATACTGTATATTGTTGTTATATACTAGTCACAAAAAGTAGGGGATATTTTAAGATGGTATGTATTATTTTACAAAAGAGTGGATTTCGTATTTTAATGGTTGTATGGACATATCGAGCACGCTCTTCTCCACTCTCACGTGCAATATCATGTTGACCTGGTGACTCGTGATGAGTAAGCCAATCCCAAGAACAGAGGTGGGGCCCATCGGTAAAGTTCACACATTATTCTTTTTCACAAAAATGCGTGTATCTCGGGTTTGATGAACACTACTCACCATGGACAGGTATAAGAAGACTCTGCAACAGATAAAATTTCTTTTCTTCGTCATGGGACGTCTGACAGAACAGCAGAGATGGATAGGCATAGGCATGTTGCAAACCGGAAGTCGGCAAGTGAATGTTGCTCGGAACCTCAATGTTTCACAGTCAATTGTCAGCAGACTGTGGAACAGGTATCAACATTTCCGCACAGTGGCTGATCTGCCTCGGACTGGCCGCCCAAGAGTCACTACACGCCGCCAAGATCAACTTCTTGTTACTCAGGCCCTCAGAACTCGGACTCTAAATGCTACGCAACTTCAGCAACACCTTCAACAGACCACTGGGATCCGGGTCTCAACTCAGACAGTACGAAACCGTTTGCACCAAGTGCAACTGGCCTCACGCAGACCGTTTGTAGATTTGCCCATGTCACCACAACACAGGCGAGCAAGAATGGATTGGTGCCAACGTCATCATCGGTGGACCAATCAACAGTGGGCATCAGTGATGTTTTCTGATGAGTCCCGTTTCGTTTTGGATTTTCATGATCGTCGAATACGTGTCTGGCGACGGCGAGGTAAGCGTTACCAGCCTCCTGCAACTGTTGCACACAACCGTTATGGAGGTGGCAGTGTAATGGTGTCAGCAGGCATCTGTATGAATGACAGGACCAACCTTCACATATGCCAGATCAATATCACAGGGCTCTACTACCGTGACAACATCATCGAGCCTATCGTTGTGCCATTTGCTCAACGGCACGGACCAGATTTCTTCTTCCAGGATGACAATGCACGTCCTCACCGTGCTCGCGTCGTCCAAGATCACCTTCAGATGCAGCATATCCGAACGTTACCATGGCCGCCGATGTCCCCCGACCTGTCTCCTATTGAGCAATTGTGGGACCTCCTGAATAGACGCGTCCAACAACGTCCAGCCGCTCCACAGTCTCTTCAGCAGTTAGCCCTGGCCCTTCAGCAGGAGGGGCAGAGAATTCCTCAAGACAACATCAGAAGGCTTATTTGCAGTATGAGACGTCGTTGCAATGCATGTTTAACGGTAAACGGGGGCCCTACACGTTTTTAGAAATATTGGAATATATTTGTGAAAATGAAGTACCTACCCCGCCTTGGTTGCCAGTGCGACTAAAGTCATGTGAGTAAAGCCATAACACTTCTTATACCGCAAATGTCTTGTTATGATGCTCAAGTTTACTTGTACGAAGGAATAAATGAACTAATTTGAAATATATTGTCTTTGGATAATTTTTAATTTCAATATCCTCTACTTTTTGTGACAGGTATAGATACAGTGGCGTTTGGGGTTCTTCCGTCGGCTCAATGCCACACCACATAGTAGTATCTTTATGTGTTTGCAAGATGATAGTTCTTTCCATACAAAGTGTTCCATTTATCTGGTTACGGAGGAAAAAACACTTCCCTAACATCATCGAGTGCTGGCCACTCAACGAGGTGGTGGTCAATAGTTTCATGGGGTTACATTTGCAGCTGTCACTCTGGAGTGTGTTGTGGTTCTATTCTGTTCGTGCTTGTTGCGTGGTATATATTGTGTTTGGAACATACACAAACACAAAATAAATATTAGACAAACATAAAGGAATGTACCTGTTGCGTACATTTAATGTCCGTAACAGGCGTTAACAGATATGGTAGTCTCAGATCTTATTGATCTGTGGTCCTGCCACTGTTATAAATATGTACACACCAACTCTGTTGTGTGTATTTTAGTTTATTGCGCACGAGAATGCACAATATTGATATTTTAGAAATTAACGCGTTTTGCGTTGCCGGAGGGAGAGAAATGACGTAGCTCGCGATGAAAAAAGCCAGACTGATAGTCTGTTGTGATTAATAGTTTCTTCTACCCTTGGTATCGGGGATCTATTCGAAGTTGGCGACTTGCCTTCTTATTAGAAGCCATGGTCGATTCATTTTAAAATGTAAGTCTTGTTTAAGCCTTTTAAGAAGCGATGTTTTTATAAGATCTTCGTGATGTCTTCACTCATACTGGTATCTAGCTGGAATCCACATTCCAGGGTTCCATGAATGGATCAGCTGAGCGGTATGAATCACTGAAGAAACGTAATTGTAGTCCTACGGGAGGAATTGATTATATATGTATCTTTAATATGGAATTACGGGATGCCGTCTTCGATGTCACGGCACGTACCGAGAGGTTAGTCAAGGAGAGTACCTAACCGATATTGTTTTGCTGAAAGAATAGCTGGACTATCTTTATTCAACTGTCCTAGCATGTTATGGAAGAAGTAAACTTAGGAGGACAGAGATTTTATTGTATGTATGACCAAGGAATATTGATAAATGACCCAGACGGCATATGTCCTTGGATAAGGTCAACCGTTTGACAGATTAGTGACAATCTGAACTGATTAATCATTACATGAACACTGTTTGATTAACAATATAATATTTGACAGTATACATTGCAAGGATAATTATAGGGAACTATTTTAAAGGATTTTAATGAAATGAAAGTTGAGATTCATGCATCCTGTCAAGTGGAACTGTCAATAACCATGTCGTCCGTTAGCAACAAGTGTTTTTGTAACATTAATTGTCTTCGTCAATAAATATGTTGAATTGTGCTACCCGCCTTACAGTATACTTCAGTTCACCATCTGCCTTTGTTGCTACGCCTGAAGTTTATTTGAATTCGCGTTATCATCAAGAACTGGTAGTCTTCCATTAACACCATCAAGAACGACTCCAACAGCATGGCGGCCAAAGTGTGGTTTGAATTTTACCAAATTCAATAAGGGAACGACCTCAACAAATTCTTCAGCAGCTGATTTACTTTGAGTTTCGATACGAACATGAATTCCGGACGACGGTTGGCGAAAGGTCAAGGACAACGTTGGGCTTCAATTTCAAGTCCTCATTTTTGAAATCGAACAATGTTGTACTCACAGAGTAACATAACGAATCTCATACGTACACCTACGGATACGAGGCATATTTTTCTTCTTCGTTGAGATAAGTAAAAACGTCGTGTTGTTATCACACTGTTTTACGTATAGCTGTGCCTCTTCCAATGATAATGTCCACGTATTATTCATTCATGCTTTTTGTTCTATGTTCTATGTTCTTTGCGGGAGGTTGGGTAGGGGAATTATGAAGGGAACATCCCAGGTTCATCTCAGGGCCTTCATAATTGTTCTGTAGATTTATTTGCAGACTTCCCATAATGGAATGTTCCGACACCAGTGTGTCGAAGGATTCTAGGTCCACTGTGTCTGGTTGCCTGTGACAACTGACTGTTTAGCTGTTTTATCAAGTTTTATTGTAGTTTTCGTAGTGATTTTTATCCGTACTTTAGTTTTATGATGTATTTTGTTTGTATCATCCGTCAAGTCTCACCTTACTTTCGTTTAGTTTTTTACACCTTGATGTTTATACACTGTGTTGTCAATTGTCTTGTTTAATTGTTTATTGCAGTTATCATTGCACTTTTTGCAAAATTATTTCTTTTTTTTTTTCATTCTAACTTTTTTGATTTCTGCGAATGTTTTCATTTGTCATTAAATATCTTGTCTTGTCACTATTGTCGTAATTGTCTATTGCTTTTGTCTTATTATATTATTGCATTGCATAAATTATTTTTTTTTATTAATAATATATTGATAATTACCTGATATTACATACCGTTCTTGGACATGAACGAGTAACACTTCTTAGAGTGATTAGATAAAATTATTGCACATTAATTAATTAATATTTACTAAGAAAAAAGTACAGTAACTACTTGGTGATCATAATGTATTCGCTAGATTATTTTATTAAACTGGCAAAAGCCCTTCAGATGACTCCTGAAGAGGTAAAAGCATTCGCACTTACGGAATATGAAAAGCCTCAGAAGTTAGATAAACTCTAATTTAGATTAGCTCAGGAAGCTAATTCTCAGAAAAACTCATGAAGGCCATTCTTCATCTAGACATGATAATTTTAGGGAAGTTCACCTAAAATTACCCAAATTTAATCCACCATCCGACGATGTAATATTCTTTCTTGACAGGTTTGAGGCCACATGTAAGTCTTATAACTTGGATAAAACACAATATTGTACACATTTATCCAGACTACTTACAGGCGATGCTATGGCGGTCTATCATACAACTAGTGCTAATGATAAAAATGATTATGACGCTCTTAGAGCCTCTCTTCTTAAGAAGTATCAGATGACTGAAAATGAATACAGATTACGTTTTAAAACTATTTTATTACAATCAGGAAAGAACTTTAGTGATTTTCTATCTCAAATACGTCTAACCTTGGAAAGATGGATCGAATTGTCCAAGGTAGAAAAATCTTATGACGGTCTTTTCGATTTATTGCTATGCGATAAAATTTTATCGTCAGTAAATCCTGCATTCCTTTCATTTTTACATGAGCGTAAGCCTTCTAATATGAAGGAAATGGAAGAAAATTGCAAAAATTTCTGCACCGCTCACCCTAACATGGATATTAGCAATGCCCAGATTAAAGATGAGTTACCTGTTGCTTTTGCTATGCAACGTAATAACTTCCCACGCCATCGTTCATTGAGTAACGATAGATCCTTTAATAAGGGAAGTAATGATAATTTCAACTATGGTAATTTTCACAAGGGGAAGCAATACCAGCAATCTTCTCCATTTAATGTTTCTTGGGGCCAATCTCACAGATCTCGAGATTTTGGAAACAATAATTTTAGATATAATCAAGGAAATAATAATAAATTAAATTGGCGATCAAAATCACATTATCCTCAAAATAGACATGGTTCTTTGAATAGATCGTTTGGCCAAAGTCACAACAGTGATGACAATAATTGGCGTACTCATTCAGATTTCAACTCAAGCAGAAATAGTAATTATAGCAATTTTAATGACAATAGTCAAAATCGATCGCGACGAAGAGATAGATCTTCGAGCAAGCCACGACAACACTCCAATGTTGCTTTAAGAGATACACAGGCTAACAATGAACAGGATAAAGATGCTAATACGCATAATGCCATGTCTTGTTCTCTTGATTTTAATCAGGTGAAAGCTTGTTCCGAGTGTACAACTCTTTTCCAGCCCAAGGCGATCACGACGCTGCGATGCGGACACATTTTGCCAAGTCTACCTGCAGTTTGTGCGGCCACTTCTGCGTCGGTGCACCAGGGACAGGGTTGTTTAAAATTTAATAAAGGATATGTTAATTCTATTCCTTGCTCTATTTTATTTGATTCAGGATGTAGGACAGTCGGTGTGCGGACTTCGCTGATCAACCCTTCATGTGCTACGGGCAATACTGTAAAGTGCGTCACCTTCGGCGGCACTGTGGAAACCTTCCCTACAGCCATTATTAATTTACACACACCTTTCTATTCAGGGAAAATTCATGCGTGCCTTCTTCAGAATCCAATTAGCGACGTGATACTAGGTCGAATAGATGGTATAAAAGAGTGTGCCCCACTGCAAATAGCTGATTGGGAAGAGCAACATATACATGATGCCCGTGCATTTACGACTATACCTAGATTTGTTTCACAGGCACATACTGCTAACATACTATGTAATTCTAAGGTTCTGGAATCTAACATTGAAAATGATTCCATTGTTCATTACGCCACTGCTGCTAATTCGTTACAACCTTTGCGACATGCATTCATTCCTAAGAATGACATTAAGGTTTCAACGCAACCTGTGAAGACTAGTATGTCATTCCGTGGGACATATACCTTCCCTCGGCAGAATAATAAGGCCAATTCTGAAAACAAATCCTTGCGACTTGATCAGCAGGCAACTGATCGTAAGAAAAATGTTAAGTTTGAAAAAAAGGGAAAGGATGTCCCTAATAAAAATAAGAGTTGCAACTCAAATGGGAAAATTAAAACCAATAAGGTTGTCAACAAAGTTTTCACTTTGCCGAGCACTCAGGTGTTTACGACATGCGGTACACCTACACCTTTGCCTAGTAGAAGTAGTCATAATCAAGTACAAAATTATGATACATCTAAAAACAAGAACTATTTTACAGGCAAAAGTAATAAATATTATAATGTACCTCAACGGACTAAGGTTAATCATAAACCTTATTTACATTCTGGTAACTACGGTACCACATATATTGGTAGGGGTGCACATTCTTGCACCATCCTTGTGCAAAATCTGCCACAACGAACTCCTTGGCAGGCACTTGGAAATTTTTTCAACTACACGGCGGACGTTAAGTTCGTACGTCTATTGCCACATACCAATAACAGGTATGGTGACGCCGTGGTTACATTCAGATCCAATAGAGATGCTCGCATGGTTATCGAGCGGGACAATGGGGTGTATTTTCACCACCATTCCCTCAGGTTACGATTAGTACCTGATTCTGCGTCACGCAGATATTAACATACTGATATTGGATTTTGATATCACATTCTTTGATGACTCAGCCTATGCAGTCATCGTCTCTTTTTCTTTACTAGTCATCTTTTCTTTCTCTACACCACGGGGCTTATTCCAATGGAATTTTATGCCATTTGGTTAAGTAAACGCACCTGCTACCTTTGTACGCATGATGCGTCGCATACTTTCTCATCGTCCCGATGTTATTACTTACATTGATGACATTTGTATTTTTAGCGACTCATGGGATGAGCACATTCAGGGATTGAAGGCATTACTGTCTACTTTACGGGATTATACCTTAACAGCTAAGCCATCGAAGGCATTTGTCGGTTTTCACGACATCTCTTTTTGGGGTCACCGTGTTGGTCATGGCAAGTTGTAAAGGATTAATACAATTCTATGGTAAGCTTATCCCTCATTTATCAACTATTACTGCTCCTTTTTCTTCTTTGTTGAGAAAAGGGACAGCTAACGTGATTCAGTGGTCTAACGAGCATCAAATCGCGTTAGATTCAATTAAACAATTTTTTTCACACCCTCCAGTTTTGAGGTTACCTAACCCAAACCTTATTTTTATTCTTCGTAGTGATGCGCCATCAAATGGAATTGCCGGTGTTTTGATGCAAGAATATTCAGGCACCTTACACCCGGTGATGTACGTATCGAGAAAATTGACAACTACTGAACAGAAGTATTCAGTTCTGGACAAGGAACTGCTCGCATTGGTTTGGTCAATTACCTAACTGGAACGTTACCTCTTAGGCTCGCATTTTATCGTAGAGTCTGACCAAAAGGCTCTCACAGCTCTTAATACGAAGGATGTTAAATCTTCAAAGTCAACAAGGTACGCGATAGCCTTACAGCCATATAGCTATACTATTCGTGCAATACCCGGATCGAAAAATGTTTTCGCAGACTCTTTGTCACGCTGTCCAAGCGAACCAGTCAAATCAAAACAACTTCCAGAAAATGAAACTTCTTCACATACAGTCGATCAATTAGAATGTGAGGATCATTGAAGTGTGTTATTTACCGGACTTCTATACAGACTTCGTATGGAACAGAATTATTCGTGCTTATATAACTATCAGTATATACTCATAGTTTGGATTAGAACATAACTTTTTATGTCATACTATTTTCTTGGTACGGCAACACTGTAGACATTTATGAACATGGATATCCACTATTCATAATGAACAAACTAAACTACGTGATGTTGTAGAAAATATCTTTTCATCGTGCATGGAACATACATAACAGATTTTCATCTATTGGTAACTGTTTTCGACATAACAGTGACACTGATTAACACTGTTAGCAATTAAAGGAATTAGTAATTAGTGACTATTTTAATTATGAACTATATTGATTAGTTAATATCAATTTAAGTTACTTAATTAGTGGAATATTTCACATTCACTTACTTTAATAGTTTGTGTGTGTTTCCTTATACTAGTATATACCACTCAGGGTACATTATTTTAACACTCTTAGATGATTAGTCCATCTTAGTAATGTTGGAAACATTACGTGTGTTGTTTACTTCGCGTGTTTGATTATGCATTTTATTCACTTTGCTTGTTTTATTTACATTTTTGGTTTTCCAATTCACTTGTCATTTTTTACATGTCATCATTGTTTCTTTTTTTTCATTTGAAATCATTTGTTGATTTTTTTTTTTTTTTGGATTTTGGTTGGATGTTTTATCATTCTTTTGTTTATTATCTCCACCTTCCTTCGTACTTTCTTTCTTTGAATTTCACCACATCGTACCAAAGTCGGTCGATTGTGGATGTATGCATTAAAGCATACATTTTGGTTTATTGCGCACGAGAATGCACAATATTGATATTTTAGAAATTAACGCGTTTTGCGTTGCCGGAGGAAGAGAAATGACGTAGCTCGCGATGAAAAAAGCCAGACTGATAGTCTGTTGTGATTAATAGTTTCTTTTACCCTTGGTATCGGGGATCTATTCGAAGTTGGCGACTTGCCTTCTTATTAGAAGCCATGGTCGATTCATTTTAAAATGTAAGTCTTGTTTAAGCCTTTTAAGAAGCGATGTTTTTATAAGATCTTCGTGATGTCTTCACTCATACTGGTATCTAGCTGGAATCCACATTCCAGGGTTCCATGAATGGATCAGCTGAGCGGTATGAATCACTGAAGAAACGTAATTGTAGTCCTACGGGAGGAATTGATTATATATGTATCTTTAATATGGAATTACGGGATGCCGTCTTCGATGTCACGGCACGTACCGAGAGGTTAGTCAAGGAGAGTACCTAACCGATATTGTTTTGCTGAAAGAATAGCTGGACTATCTTTATTCAACTGTCCTAGCATGTTATGGAAGAAGTAAACTTAGGAGGACAGAGATTTTATTGTATGTATGACCAAGGAATATTGATAAATGACCCAGACGGCATATGTCCTTGGATAAGGTCAACCGTTTGACAGATTAGTGACAATCTGAACTGATTAATCATTACATGAACACTGTTTGATTAACAATATAATATTTGACCATATACATTGCAAGGATAATTATAGGGAACTATTTTAAAGGATTTTAATGAAATGAAAGTTGAGATTCATGCATCCTGTCAAGTGGAACTGTCAATAACCATGTCGTCCGTTAGCAACAAGTGTTTTTGTAACATTAATTGTCTTCGTCAATAAATATGTTGAATTGTGCTACCCGCCTTACAGTATACTTCAGTTCACCATCTGCCTTTGTTGCTACGCCTGAAGTTTATTTGAATTCGCGTTATCATCAAGAACTGGTAGTCTTCCATTAACACCATCAAGAACGACTCCAACAGCATGGCGGCCAAAGTGTGGTTTGAATTTTACCAAATTCAATAAGGGAACGACCTCAACAAATTCTTCAGCAGCTGATGTACTTTGAGTTTCGATACGAACATGAATTCCGGACGACGGTTGGCGAAAGGTCAAGGACAACGTTGGGCTTCAATTTCAAGTCCTCATTTTTGAAATCGAACAATGTTGTACTCACAGAGTAACATAACGAATCTCATACGTACACCTACGGATACGAGGCATATTTTTCTTCTTCGTTGAGATAAGTAAAAACGTCGTGTTGTTATCACACTGTTTTACGTATAGCTGTGCCTCTTCCAATGATAATGTCCACGTATTATTCATTCATGCTTTTTGTTCTATGTTCTATGTTCTTTGCGGGAGGTTGGGTAGGGGAATTATGAAGGGAACATCCCAGGTTCATCTCAGGGCCTTCATAATTGTTCTGTAGATTTATTTGCAGACTTCCCATAATGGAATGTTCCGACACCAGTGTGTCGAAGGATTCTAGGTCCACTGTGTCTGGTTGCCTGTGACAACTGACTGTTTAGCTGTTTTATCAAGTTTTATTGTAGTTTTCGTAGTGATTTTTATCCGTACTTTAGTTTTATGATGTATTTTGTTTGTATCATCCGTCAAGTCTCACCTTACTTTCGTTTAGTTTTTTACACCTTGATGTTTATACACTGTGTTGTCAATTGTCTTGTTTAATTGTTTATTGCAGTTATCATTGCACTTTTTGCAAAATTATTTCTTTTTTTTTTTCATTCTAACTTTTTTGATTTCTGCGAATGTTTTCATTTGTCATTAAATATCTTGTCTTGTCACTATTGTCGTAATTGTCTATTGCTTTTGTCTTATTATATTATTGCATTGCATAAATTATTTTTTTTTATTAATAATATATTGATAATTACCTGATATTACATACCGTTCTTGGACATGAACGAGTAACACTTCTTAGAGTGATTAGATAAAATTATTGCACATTAATTAATTAATATTTACTAAGAAAAAAGTACAGTAACTACTTGGTGATCATAATGTATTCACTAGATTATTTTATTAAACTGGCAAAAGCCCTTCAGATGACTCCTGAAGAGGTAAAAGCATTCGCACTTACGGAATATGAAAAGCCTCAGAAGTTAGAAACTCTAAGACTAGAAAATTTAAAGTTTGAGGCAGATAAGAAGAGAGTAGAGGTGGAACAGAAGAGACTTCAGCATGAGGCAGAAGACAAAAGACTGCAAATTGAGGCTGAAGAAAATGAGAAAAAAAGGAAATTTGAGGCTGCAGAAAACGAGAGAAAAGCTACTGAAAAAGAAAGGCAACTTAAATTTGAGGCTGAAGAAAACGAGAAAAAAACTTAGATGTGAGGCTGCAGAAAACGAGAGAAAAGCTGCGGAAAAAGAAAGGCAACTTAAAATTGACATGGAAATTAAACAAAAGGAAACGGAAGAGAGGAGATTGATAGCTGAAGAAAATACAAGAAAATATCAGCTTCAGGTTCAACATGAACAAAAAATTAAGGAAATGGAACTTGAACAATTTAGATTAGCTCAGGAAGCTAATTCTCAGAAAACTCATGAAGGCCATTCTTCATCTAGACATGATAATTTTAGGGAAGTTCACCTAAAATTACCCAAATTTAATCCACCATCCGACGATGTAATATTCTTTCTTGACAGGTTTGAGGCCACATGTAAGTCTTATAACTTGGATAAAACACAATATTGTACACATTTATCCAGACTACTTACAGGCGATGCTATGGCGGTCTATCATACAACTAGTGCTAATGATAAAAATGATTATGACGCTCTTAGAGCCGCTCTTCTTAAGAAGTATCAGATGACTGAAAATGAATACAGATTACGTTTTAAAACTATTTTACCACAATCAGGAAAGAACTTTAGTGATTTTCTATCTCAAATACGTCTAACCTTGGAAAGATGGATCGAATTGTCCAAGGTAGAAAAATCTTATGACGGTCTTTTCGATTTATTGCTATGCGATAAAATTTTATCGTCAGTAAATCCTGCATTCCTTTCATTTTTACATGAGCGTAAGCTTTCTAATATGAAGGAAATGGAAGAAAATTGCAAAAATTTCTGCACCGCTCACCCTAACATGGATATTAGCAATGCCCAGATTAAAGATGAGTTACCTGTTGCTTTTGCTATGCAACGTAATAACTTCCCACGCCATCGTTCATTGAGTAACGATAGATCCTTTAATAAGGGAAGTAATGATAATTTTAACTATGGTAATTTTCACAAGGGGAAGCAATACCAGCAATCTTCTCCATTTAATGTTTCTTGGGGCCAATCTCACAGATCTCGAGATTTTGGAAACAATAATTTTAGATATAATCAAGGAAATAATAATAAATTAAATTGGCGATCAAAATCACATTATCCTCAAAATAGACATGGTTCTTTGAATAGATCGTTTGGCCAAAGTCACAACAGTGATGACAATATTTGGCGTACTCATTCAGATTTCAACTCAAGCAGAAATAGTAATTATAGCAATTTTAATGACAATAGTCAAAATCGATCGCGACGAAGAGATAGATCTTCGAGCAAGCCACGACAACACTCCAATGTTGCTTTGAGAGATACACAGGCTAACAATGAACAGGATAAAGATGCTAATACGCATAATGCCATGTCTTGTTCTCTTGATTTTAATCAGGTGAAAGCTTGTTCCGAGTGTACAACTCTTTTCCAGCCCAAGGCGATCACGACGCTGCGATGCGGACACATTTTGCCAAGTCTACCTGCAGTCTGTACGGCCACTTCTGCGTCGGTGCACCAGGGACAGGGTTGTTTAAAATTTAATAAAGGATATGTTAATTCTATTCCTTGCTCTATTTTATTTGATTCAGGATGTAGGACAGTCGGTGTGCGGACTTCGCTGATCAACCCTTCATGTGCTACGGGCAATACTGTAAAGTGCGTCACCTTCGGCGGCACTGTGGAAACCTTCCCTACAGCCATTATTAATTTACACACACCTTTCTATTCAGGGAAAATTCATGCGTGCCTTCTTCAGAATCCAATTAGCGACGTGATACTAGGTCGAATAGATGGTATAAAAGAGTGTGCCCCACTGCAAATAGCTGATTGGGAAGAGCAACATATACATGATGCCCGTGCATTTACGACTATACCTGGATTTTGTTTCACAGGCACATACTGCTAACATACTATGTAATTCTAAGGTTCTGGAATCTAACATTGAAAATGATTCCATTGTTCATTACGCCACTGCTGCTAATTCGTTACAACCTTTGCGACATGCATTCATTCCTAAGAATGACATTAAGGTTTCAACGCAACCTGTGAAGACTAGTATGTCATTCCGTGGGACATATACCTTCCCTCGGCAGAATAATAAGGCCAATTCTGAAAACAAATCCTTGCGACTTGATCAGCAGGCAACTGATCGTAAGAAAAATGTTAAGTTTGAAAAAAGGGAAAAAAAAAAAAGGGAAAGGATGTCCTAATAATAAAAATAAGAGTTGCAACTCAAATGGGAAAATTAAAACCAATAAGGTTGTCAACAAAGTTTTCACTTTGCCGAGCACTCAGGTGTTTACGACATGCGGTACACCTACACCTTTGCCTAGTAGAAGTAGTCATAATCAAGTACAAAATTATGATACATCTAAAAACAAGAACTATTTTACAGGCAAAAGTAATAAATATTATAATGTACCTCAACGGACTAAGGTTAATCATAAACCTTATTTACATTCTGGTAACTACGGTACCACATATATTGGTAGGGGTGCACATTCTTGCACCATCCTTGTGCAAAATCTGCCACAACGAACTCCTTGGCAGGCACTTGGAAATTTTTTCAACTACACGGCGGACGTTAAGTTCGTACGTCTATTGCCACATACCAATAACAGGTATGGTGACGCCGTGGTTACATTCAGATCCAATAGAGATGCTCGCATGGTTATCGAGCGGGACAATGGGGTGTATTTTCACCACCATTCCCTCAGGTTACGATTAGTACCTGATTCTGCGTCACGCAGATATTAACATACTGATATTGGATTTTGATATCACATTCTTTGATGACTCAGCCTATGCAGTCATCGTCTCTTTTTCTTTACTAGTCATCTTTTCTTTCTCTACACCACGGGGCTTATTCCAATGGAATTTTATGCCATTTGGTTAAGTAAACGCACCTGCTACCTTTGTACGCATGATGCGTCGCATACTTTCTCATCGTCCCGATGTTATTACTTACATTGATGACATTTGTATTTTTAGCGACTCATGGGATGAGCACATTCAGGGATTGAAGGCATTACTGTCTACTTTACGGGATTATACCTTAACAGCTAAGCCATCGAAGGCATTTGTCGGTTTTCACGACATCTCTTTTTTGGGTCACCGTGTTGGTCATGGCAAGTTGTAAAGGATTAATACAATTCTATGGTAAGTTTATCCCTCATTTATCAACTATTACTGCTCCTTTTTCTTCTTTGTTGAGAAAAGGGACAGCTAACGTGATTCAGTGGTCTAACGAGCATCAAATCGCGTTAGATTCAATTAAACAATTTTTTTTCACACCCTCCAGTTTTGAGGTTACCTAACCCAAACCTTATTTTTATTCTTCGTAGTGATGCGCCATCAAATGGAATTGCCGGTGTTTTGATGCAAGAATATTCAGGCACCTTACACCCGGTGATGTACGTATCGAGAAAATTGACAACTACTGAACAGAAGTATTCAGTTCTGGACAAGGAACTGCTCGCATTGGTTTGGTCAATTACCTAACTGGAACGTTACCTCTTAGGCTCGCATTTTATCGTAGAGTCTGACCAAAAGGCTCTCACAGCTCTTAATACGAAGGATGTTAAATCTTCAAAGTCAACAAGGTACGCGATAGCCTTACAGCCATATAGCTATACTATTCGTGCAATACCCGGATCGAAAAATGTTTTCGCAGACTCTTACATAACAGTGACACTGATTAACACTGTTAGCAATTAAAGGAATTAGTAATTAGTGACTATTTTAATTATGAACTATATTGATTAGTTAATATCAATTTAAGTTACTTAATTAGTGGAATATTTCACATTCACTTACTTTAATAGTTTGTGTGTGTTTCCTTATACTAGTATATACCACTCAGGGTACATTATTTTAACACTCTTAGATGATTAGTCCATCTTAGTAATGTTGGAAACATTACGTGTGTTGTTTACTTCGCGTGTTTGATTATGCATTTTATTCACTTTGCTTGTTTTATTTACATTTTTGGTTTTCCAATTCACTTGTCATTTTTTACATGTCATCATTGTTTCTTTTTTTCATTTGAAATCATTTGTTGATTTTTTTTTTTTTGGATTTTGGTTGGATGTTTTATCATTCTTTTGTTTATTATCTCCACCTTCCTTCGTACTTTCTTTCTTTGAATTTCACCACATCGTACCAAAGTCGGTCGATTGTGGATGTATGCTTTAATGCATACTGTGGTTTAGTTGCATTGATTTCCATTTTATATTCATTTTCTTTTTATTCGATAATATTATGATAATGTTAAATTTAATATATGTCTATATAAGTTTGACTCACCTCTCCGAGTTACTTAACGTATAAAAATAAAAAAAATTAATATAATTAATTTTTTTAAACAGGGGTGA
Source organism: Oreohelix idahoensis (assembly GCA_024509875.1). Classification (NCBI taxonomy): domain Eukaryota; kingdom Metazoa; phylum Mollusca; class Gastropoda; order Stylommatophora; family Oreohelicidae; genus Oreohelix; species Oreohelix idahoensis. The sequence continues at coordinate 192,318 of JAMPIV010003879.1, forward strand.
TAAGGAAGCTGTTGCGTACATTTAATGTCCGTAACAGGCGTTAACAGATATGGTAGTCTCAGATCTTATTGATCTGTGGTCCTGCCACTGTTATAAATATGTACACACCAACTCTGTTGTGTGTATTTTAGTTTATTGCGCACGAGAATGCACAATATTGATATTTTAGAAATTAACGCGTTTTGCGTTGCCGGAGGGAGAGAAATGACGTAGCTCGCGATGAAAAAAGCCAGACTGATAGTCTGTTGTGATTAATAGTTTCTTTTACCCTTGGTATCGGGGATCTATTCGAAGTTGGCGACTTGCCTTCTTATTAGAAGCCATGGTCGATTCATTTTAAAATGTAAGTCTTGTTTAAGCCTTTTAAGAAGCGATGTTTTTATAAGATCTTCGTGAAGTCTTCACTCATACTGGTATCTAGCTGGAATCCACATTCCAGGGTTCCATGAATGGATCAGCTGAGCGGTATGAATCACTGAAGAAACGTAATTGTAGTCCTACGGGAGGAATTGATTATATATGTATCTTTAATATGGAATTACGGGATGCCGTCTTCGATGTCACGGCATGTACCGAGAGGTTAGTCAAGGAGAGTACCTAACCGATATTGTTTTGCTGAAAGAATACCTGGACTATCTTTCTTTAACTGTCCTAGCATGTTATGGAAGAAGTAAACTTAGGAGGACAGAGATTTTATTGTATGTATGACCAAGGAATATTGATAAATGACCCAGACGGCATATGTCCTTGGATAAGGTCAACCGTTTGACAGATTAGTGACAATCTGAACTGATTACTCATTACGTGAACACTGTTTAATTAACAATATAATATTTGACCGTATACTTTGCAAGGATAATTATAGGGAACTATTTTAAAGGATTTTAATGAAATGAAAGTTGAGATTCATGCATCCTGTCAAGTGGAACTGTCAATAACCATGTAGTCCGTTAGCAACAAGTGTTTTTGTAACATTGTCTTCGTCAATAAATATGTTGAATTGTGCTACCCGCCTTACAGTATACTTCAGTTCACCATCTGCCTTTGTTGCTACGCCTAAAGTTTATTTGAATTCGCGTTGTCATCAAGAACTGGTAGTCTTCCATTAACACCATCAAGAACGACTCCAACAGTGCCTTATTTATTTACTGTTTACAGGCCTCGGGTTTCCCTTCCTTATACACAAACACACAAACGGTGCTCCGATTCCTCCATGTAAAATAGATGATGCTGTTATTGGAATCAGAATTCGCCAAATTTCTGTAAACCTTTCTGCCAGTGTGTCAACTGGCTCATCTGTTCTGCCAGATTTCTTTGTTTGTTTTGTGACTGTCTGGAGGTTTGTTGTGTTTCTCAATAGCAAAAATTGTAGAAATAAACGAATACGATAATAAGATATGAGCAAACAATAAACACAAGGATGTGACAAAGTGAGTGTCATAGTGAATGAAAAGTATTGGAAAATAAGTACTTTATGGGGAGTGTGACGTCGGTACATTTACTAGCATTCCGGATGCACTGGGTCATCAGTGTGACATCAGTAAGATTCCGCTTACGCTGCCAGTCAGAGTCCATTGCATTGCACCGTGTAATTCCCAAATGTCTAACATGGAGACATATAAAGAATATGCCTCCTTCTGCCTCTGGCATATCGTAAAATGCGTCTAATGTTTCGTTGTGCTTGAGCCTGATAACCTCATGTTAAACAAATTGCCAAAGAAACAATAATAGCAAGAGTACATAAATACTATTAGTCCTTTTGTTTAATAATTACCGTATATATTCGAGTATAAGGGGGGGAAAAAATTCGCTTTTTTACCTTAAAAAAAAAAACGTTCCCCCAAATTATATCTGAGTTTTAAAAAAAAGTTCATGAAACTGGTCAGCGCTTGCCCTCACCCTTACCGCCACACACTGGCATCATTCAGATATAAACTTGCTGCTTCATTAAATGTTTTTATCAAAATATCTTAAGTGATACACGTTTGAACTCCTATTAAGTTACGCATTTCAACTGGTTTACGCCTTGTTGACCAGGTTTCTTCGTTTGATGCATTTTACATATTAATAGGGGCGGTTCCCAGCGTTTAAACGGGACAGGGTTAAGCTGAAAGTGGAAAAACAATTAACAGAAAGCCAATGACATTCCAGTGCATTGTGGGAATTCGGAATCGACGAAAAAAAAAAATAAAATCATTCGACTTATAATCGGGTCTTTCATTTTGTAAGACTTTTAAATCGGATCGACTTATACTCGAGCATACACGGTACAGGGATATGATAACAACAGAAGCGATTGTAAAGTCAAATTCCGTAAACAAATTACCGCTTGCAGATGACCAGCTCATACTAAAGAGAAGTTAACACAACCCAACAGTACATTGTGACCTGCAGTGCATGGCACGAAAAACTCACCATGTATATCGGCCCACCTAAAACATTAAGAGGGGTCAGAAATTAAATTTGATTTAGCAGTTTGAAAATCTCTCGATCTAAGTCGAGTGCATTATTTTTTACTTGGGTTGAAGTCAACAGTGGTTGTTATCCCACTTGTCTTTAACCCAACGGTCTAATTTTAGAACCGATGTCTTGTTACCTGACCATATATGGCTTGAATGGTCAGCCTTTCCTAGAATGTTTTCAGATAGCCCACCTGAGCGTAGCTCAGGGGTCTTGCGTCTCACGACGCATGCGCAAGTTTTGTGGCGCGTTAAGAAAGACATTTTTGTCGAAGAGACGAGCTGTGGTTTTCAAACGGTCAAGACGTGTTGGCGTCTTCGATCTGGCTTTATGCCTGGGGAAGGAAAGTCCTCTGTGAGTGACCAAGATGTCTAAAGATTGTTTCCCCGTGTCGTATTCTATGCCCCTAGGAGGCGAGTGTGTTTTTTGGTGTTTATTCTGAAGAGATGTCAAGTTAAATTAGCCTTCAAATCATTTTCTCTATTGCCAGAATTATGATTAACATTGGTTACCAGCTTAGTGACTTTTCCCTTGGCGGGAAAGAGTCCATTGAGAATACTAGAATTTGAGCTCACGAATTATGCTGACATTGTGTGTATCGGATCTGTGAATGCCCGAAGAACTTTATACCTTGTTTGTCCAAGGAATCATAGAGGACACTGTATTTAGGGGCCCGCCATATTTTGCGGCCTGCTGTATACTAGAAAATGTATCTGACTTGCTGGTGTCAGAGTAGAGCGGAACTAAGCTCATATATTTGAAGACCCGCTGGCAATGCGGGGTATTTACGCTGTAGCTGAAGAAAGAGAGATAGATTGAGGTCAGCATCATATACGCACAGCTTACTGATGAACTGTCGATGCAAACTGTACTGAACTGTTGTCATGTTTACGATGTCCTGAGTTTTGTCAAATGACTATTTATATTGATGTCGGCGTCCCTTGTAGTCGTACTGTATTAAAGTCTTGAAAACGTCAGAGGTGTTACCAAGCTCCATGACTTTCTACGTTGTGGTGTAAGAGTGTGTTGTCCAGTAGATGACTGTCTTCCACGAATCTTTACATACCCATTCGCACTCTTTGATATCTACTCACGCACCATTGCTATAACACTACAACGCTTTGAAGACAAGACATGAATGTCAACATTATGGCGGCCAACCAGGGCCTACAATATTTATGTTAGCCTGTGGGGCGTTTGAGTTACAAGAAATACTGTACAGCAGCTCCCACCTTGTTGATGAACTGCGTTCATTCACCCAGCAACATCTACGCTTCTACACAACACTACTAAGGCCAGTGAGATCTGCAACACTACCAATCAAGCAACAGCCTGTTACACTTATGGAGGGCAAAACACACTGTTATACATACCTCACGGCAAAACCAACACAGAACGGACAAAGGTTACTCACACAAACACACACTAAGCGGGCAGTTAATCACTATTAAACAGAAAAAGTCATCATCATCTGCTGCCATCTCCACATCGATGGTCGGCTAAAAATAGCCTCCAACGTCTCCTGTGTCTTGTCTTCATGGTGCACTCTGATAGACTCTTTCCCGTCCATCTCTTGATGTTACGCTACGTTCAGGTCGCAGTCCGCTCTTGTGAGCGTGGGTTCACTTCCGACAAATTAACTCAACTCCTGCGAAGTGGCTGGTATCAAACTATCGGCTTCTGTCGTTCCTTTCAACCTTTCGGCTGCGTGGAGAGGGGGAACATGCTGCATGGGAAACAGCTTGATCTCCATATAACTGTGCCTAGCTCCTGCCTGGAGAGGATACTCCAGCTTCACCCTATGGTGTCGGCACAACACGGGAAGTAGCAGTTATGGCAAAAGAGCAGTTGGGCGACCGCAGCTGAGGTTTTAAGATGTGTGCAAGAGAGACATGAAAGCACTGGACATAAATTCAGCAACCTGGGAGGATGAAGCTGCCCATCGCATCAAGTGGCGATGCTCCCTATGCCGCCACCTTAGATTGGTGGAAAAGAAGCTCTAACAACAAGCAAAAGAGAAAATAACACGCAGAAAGGAACACCAGAACACAACATGACTGCTGTAATACGTCTAAAACAATACAGTGATATTCAGCAGAAATTCCATGACAAATCAACTTCAGTGGCAACAACATTGTTATCAAGCACGACAGACTAGAAATTTCGTCGAATGCTCTACCACTGAGCTATATCCCCTTGATGTTTGGTGGGTCAGTCGTTAAAATATACACTTAAAGAACCTGTGTTTAAATGGTCTCATTCGTTAGCTGATGTTTGTTTATACAGCTTCATGAACTTTGACAGATTTCTCTGCATAATTTGACCCATTGTTTTCTTATCCTCGCGACGAACTTGAAGTATTAGTAATACTAAAAAATGCAACAGAATACCAAGAATAAAATCGCTAATCGTCGGACATTCAAGCATACCTCAAGGGTAAAATAAACACGAAATTTGTAGACATAATTAATACATTTTAAAAGCCATGGTTCAGGGGAAGTTAATCACAATCAAATAGAAGAGGTACACTTAAAAACTCAAGCAGCGCTGCAGTTACCTCCCGCATTCTTGGTCTATAAATGCCCTGGATTCTGAGTGACGCCGGTCAACTCTTACGGCGTTTCTTCACCGGAGTTCACTACCGGTGTTCGGTGAACACTGAGGAAGTACGGGCATCGTTGGCGTAGCTGGCAAGTCCTTTTTAGGGCAAGCCCTTTTCAGAACTTCAGGCTAGCAGATGGATAATGTTAGTCCTTTTCAGTACTTAGTATCTATCAACGCTGATCGGGCTAGCAGCCCTTTTCAGGACTTTTTCATGCTAGCTGATAGATGATAGTAGTCCTTTTCAGGGCTTAGAGTTTATCAACACTCCACAGTTAACAGAATTCACTTACTTTTGAATGGCAAATTCCGCTCTGATATAACCAAATGACTTAAGTCTAGGTTGAAAGCAACGTGCCTCGCCACAAGAAGACAAAACCCGCAAACAAACAAAAAAAGACGCCGGTCAACATAAGTTGTGTGTAGCATACACTGAGATGGTAGAGTTGAGCATGGAGTCACCACTGCACACGGTCCCTTTGCAGTAAGCCAGCACCAACCATTCACATGCTGTCACAACAGTGATTTCTGTGGCAATAGGTTTTATATGATGAGATTGCCAGCCCCATACACAACTTCATATTAGTATCCTTATACGGGTGCCAGTGACGTACTAAAGGGAGGGGCGATCCGCCTCGGGTGACAGCCAGGAAGAGGGTAGGGGCCTACCATCGGAAACTATTGTGATAGTACTTACTGCTAAAACAACGTACTTGCAAGTGTGTTTGTTTAACGAGGAGGGGTGCAGAAGGTAGGATTCATCCCCGATGCCCAATACTTTAAATGCGCCCCTGACGGGCGCAGTAGTCCTATTCTTTCGTTGTATCTTCCCAAAAAAAAAACCCCAGGACATGTCAAAAAGTACCGCAGTGATTTCACTGCTCAGACGACCCATACGGTTCCACGGAGACAAAGATCGATTCGCAGCCATCTTTGCCTCGTAAGTCGGTTGCAGTCAGGGCCGGTCAGGGCAGAGCTACCGGAGCGGCCGCCCGAGTGTTAAGGCAGGGTGCTCCAGAGCATGGCAGAAAACAAGTTTAAAAACAACAAAAAAAAAACCCGTATCTTGTTCAACCTTCGACGGGTTATAATTAAGATAAATAGTGTAATCAATTCAAAACAATATAGTAACCTAACTTCTTTCCACCTCCACTCAGTCCAGATAGAGTAAATCAAAACCAAAATTGTATATGTGTGTGTGTGTGACCTACCCTTTCCAAGAAACAAACAAACAATAAAAATAAAACACAAACCAACCATAACTGCCCAGGTTTTAACAACGTGAAAAAGTCATGTTTCGTCACAAAGAGAAAATGTTCTTCATCTGTGACACAATTCGCCCTGGCTAATGTGTGCAATGTAAATCTTGTGTTAAGAAAAAAGTAAACCAAAGAGTGCTATATTTTTAACATTCTGTTTTCACTTATTATAGAGTTTTATTCATTCAGTAAACTAGGTAAAGCTAATCTCACATTTTAATTACGAATCTTACTCAATATTTTCAAGTTAGCTTTCTCTGGTAGAAATATGAAGGTGGGGAGCGCATATCAAACCACTCGCCCCAGGCGCCGAATAATCTTAGGACAGCTTTGTCTGCGATAGATGTCCAACGTCTTTTGTCTCTTGTCTTGATGGTGTACTCTTATATACTCTTTCCTGTCCATCTCTTGATGTTATCATCCCATTCATAGCACTGTCTTCATCTTGCATGTTTGCCTTCAGCTTTTCTTCTCATTATGGTTTTCAGCACGATGTTATGTCTTTTTATAAGATCAAAATATTCATGTGTCTGATTTTGATTTCGTTCATTATGTCTCTATTAGTTCATAACTTGTCAATGATTTCTTTATTGGTTTTCTTATCTTTCTATGATATGCGCTCAATTCTTCAATAATATAATGGGAACAGAGAATAGATGACCAACTCTGTGCTATAAGAGTCAGACATGATCATTACCTAAGGTACAGGAGAGGAAGATCACAGCTGGCGGGATAAGAATTTTAAGACAGGCTGCAACTTACTGTCACCATAATAGATAACACGAGGAGGTTCAGTAACAAGACCATGACCGAGTTGCATTGAACTACACTTTACACATAAGAACAAACACTACTAGACTATCTCCACAACGCTTGGTGACACAAGTAGAAACAGAAAAATAATTAATGAAATTGAATTGATTGTGCGCTCTTTGGAAGTTGGTAGAGATTTATATTTTGCTTCATCGACTACACAAAAACATTTGATAGTGACACGAAATTGGACAGTTCAATTTTTCTTCCATTTTCCTCTCTCTCCCCCTTTCTTTTATTTCTCATTTTTGCTGCACAGAACCCCGTACTAGAGTCCTCGTTTCCATTTGTCACACTTCACTTCGTATGCCCAAATAAGCGTATCGCCCATCCCTGAGAGATTAATTGAATCACTAAAACGTGTTAACACCACATTGACTCCAGGTAGATGCGAGCGTCGAAACCAGAATTGGTTTGTGGAATGTCAGAACTATGAATGAGGCAGGAAAGCTGAGACAGATCACAGCAGAGATGAGGAATTACAAACTACATATCCTGGGAATAAGCGAGAGCAGATGGACAGGGATGGGGAGAATAAAAACAGCTACAGGGGAAACAGTACTTTATTCTGGTAGAGAGGACGGTCAGCACAACGAAGGTGTAGCTATTATCCTTAAGAAAGGAATGGAAAGGTCTCTACTGGAATGGAAACCCATTAACAACAGACTAATAAGAGCAAGACTGAGAGGGAGATTCACCAACACCACAATTATACAATGCTATGCACCAACAAACGACAGCGATGAAGAGATCAAGGACGAGTTCTATCAACAGGTACAAAAGGAAATGGAAACTGTACCCAGGTACGATCTTATTATAGTAATGGGAGATCTAAATGCGAAAGTTGGAACACACAATAGTTATAACGAAAGAGTAATGGGGAAATGCGGCAGTGGAACAGTAAATGAGAATGGGGACAAATTAATAAGCTTCTGCAGTATTAACAACCTGGTCATTGGAGGAACACTTTTTCAACACAAAGAAGTGCACAAGTTAACACGGGAATCACCAAACGGACGAGACAAAAACCAGATAGATCACATAATGATCAATGGCAGATGGAGACATGCACTACAAGACGTGAAAGTAAGAAGAGGCGCAGATGTGGGAAGTGATCATCACCTAGTAGTAGCAAGACTGAAGGTGAAACTCAGAGCTGCTGGACCAGTTGCAGTCAAACAGAAAAGATATAACATCACGAAACATAAGGACCCCCTCACCAGAAAAGCGTTCGTGGTCGACGTAAAGAGACGATATCTGATTACCAAAAGCCAGGAAAGAACAGAGACCGACGATGTGGACCAGAAATTCAACACCATCTCAACAAAATACAAAGAAAGCAGCAAGTCATTCTTGGGATTCCAGGAAAGAAAGAGCCAAGACTGGATAATACCAGAAACACTAAACACCATAGCGAAGAGAAAGGAAATGAAAAGAAAGAAAACAGAAGCTAAGTCTCCCAGGTTAAAGGCAATATATAGTGAACAGTACAGTCAGCTGGACAAGGAAGTAAAACTTCAAACCCGTGCTAACAAAAGGACATTTCTGGATGACCTTGCAAGACAGGCAGAAGAGGCAGCACTGAGAAATGAACAAAGCACAGTTTATAAAATAACTAAAGCTATCAGTGGAAAACGAGGTGCAAACAACATAACGTTAGTAAGAGACAAGCAAGGAATTCTCATCACCACAGCACAGGGGCAGGATACAAGATGGGCAGAGCTTTTCAGAGAAACACTGAATAAGGAACCACCAGAGACTCAGCTGAATGTTCCTGAGGCTGAAAGTGACTTAGACGTAAATACAGACATTCCACGAAAAGAAGAAATTATCACAGCTATCAAAGGGCTAAAAAAAATGGAAAAGCGCCTGGTCACGACAATCTGAATGCTGAGCTATTCAAGACAGACCCTGAACTAGCAGCAGAACTATTAGAACCACTATTTGCACAAGTCTGGGAAACTGAGACAACACCAACAGAGTGGAGTAAAGGAATAATTGTCAAATTGCCCAAGAAGGGCGACCTTGCAGACTGCAACAACTGGAGAGGAATTACCCTCCTCTCAGTTCCCAGCAAAATACTAGGCAGGATAATCATCCAGAGAATTTCAAAAGCAGTTGACCATAAACTGAGGAAAGAACAAGCGGGCTTCAGAAAGAACAGAAGATGTGTAGATCATATATTTGCCCTCAGGAACATTATAGAGCAGTGCTCAGAATGGCAGAGACAGCTGTACATCAACTTTGTTGATTTTGAAAAGGCTTTCGACAGCATACACAGGGACAACCTATGGAAAATTCTGAGGGCTTATGGAATTCCCAGCCGCATTGTTTCCATTATACAAAGCCTCTATTCTAACTTTACGTGCAGTGTTGGATCGAGTAATGTAACTTTCGAAGTGAAAACAGGAGTACGACAGGGATGCCCCTTATCAACAACATTATTTTTGACAGTCATAGATTGGGTGATGCGCCAGACAACAGAGGGCAGTCCAAGAGGAATTAGATGGACAACGTTTTCTACACTGAAAGATTTGGAATATGCAGATGACATTGCACTACTCGCGCATTCACACCAACACATTCAAGACAAAACCGATAGACTGAATAAGTATGGCCAGCAGGTTGGCCTGAACATCAATTTGAAGAAGACAGAGGTCGTGACACTAAATGTGGGCAATCCTGAGCCAATAACAGTAAGGAACCAGAAGTTAGAACAGACAGACACATTTACTTACCTAGGAAGCATAGTAACACCTGACGGCGGAACAAGCAAGGACATTAACAACAGAATGAATAAAGCGAGAACAGCCTTTGCTGTTCTCAACAACATTTGGAAGTCTTCCCAGTACAGCACAAACACCAAATTAAGACTGTATGAGAGCTGTGTACTTTCTGTGCTTCTCTATGGTGCGGAATGTTGGAGAGTAACAGAGAAGGAAATGTCGAAACTGTCCTCCTTCCACACAATCTGCCTAAGGAAAATTCTCCGAATCTTTTGGCCAAACACCATCAGCAACCAAGAACTACTTATTCGGAGTAACCAGGAGGACATGCACACCATCATAGCTGGCAGACGCTGGAGTTGGGTTGGCCATGTCCTCAGAAGGGACCCTGATACCATCACAAGAACAGCTATGCTATGGACCCCCGAGGGAAAGCGAAAGAGAGGCCGACCAAAAACAACTTGGCGGAGAACTGTGGAAGCTGAGATGCAAAGAATGAACCACAGTTGGGGCACTGTACGAAGGATGGCCGCCGACCGAGCAAAGTGGAATCAATTTGTTGCTGCCCTACAAGACACCACCAGGCGTGATGGCCGCTGACTGCTTTGACGGTTGGCGGTTATGGATCAAAGAAGAAGAAGAAGATGCGAGCGTAAAGTGTTTGCATAAGATTGCATAATCACTTCCGGCTCGTCTGTTTGGGACAGGTGATTATAGATAATATTGGAAGACATTTGGTGGAGTGAGCAGGAAATTTGATATACGTCAACTTTGACAACATTTTACAGATATCACAATTCCCTGTTAGGAGGATGACTGTTTCAAATTTTCAAACGCATGAGTCATGGAAAATATTACAGGAGGAACAGTTATCATAACATGTACTTTGAAAGTATTGGCTGGCATTTGAGGCAGCTAATAAACAATCGCGTGCAAAATATCCAAGCTACTTCACACCGCGAAACAGTCCTCAACAGGGAGTTTTGTCAAAAACGCCAGGTAGAAGCATGGGCTGGGAACCTACGATATAACGTAGAAAATGTTTGACATACGGCACTGCATTCCAGAAAACGTAAACAGCTCGGACCTTGCCACAGAAAAGAATAGAGTCGGATTCTGAATTATCACATGTGAAGCAAGATGACTGCTACTAAACCGGAAAGCGGAAGTCGATAGTACATTTAAAAACAAAAAATAATAAGAAATAATGAAAACAAGGACTGGAAAAGAGTAAGGGAAAAAAAAAGATTTTTTTATGGAAAAGGATAAACAAAACAAAACAATAAATAAATTTTTAAAAATTAAAAAAAAAAAAATTAAAAATAATAATAATAAAATAAATAAATAATCTGCCATCAATGGTACCTATACCTTGTAGCGATATGGCAGCTTGCGTACCCTGACAATCCCCAGAGCTATGCCAGTGGGAGTTTTACTCCTGGTAGGTTCAACCAAGCTGGACTGGTCTGTGGGGGTAGGGGTCAGACAAAAGCTGGTACCCTGGTCCTCCAGGTTGGGGGTTTTAGCATAGGGCTGACACCCCTGTCTATGTAAAAAAAAAAAAACAATGAAGTTACGGAAACAACAATAAATGAACACACTTTGCTGCGGGATGGACATTCGGAGATAGTAATACTAGTAATGATGAAGACTGGACGAATGATGGAAATAGTCAACTCGACCGACGCAGTGTTGTGTATCTAGGTCACCTTGCTCGCCAAGTGTTGAGGCGCTAGCAAAAGGCAATGTTTATTTGGAGTGAGAGTGCAAGGTACGCGAATGGATGGAATGTTCTGTGGAGTTGACAAGTAGACTGGACACTCACTCACTCATAGCTGGAAGTCAATGACATAGACTACTGTTGACGTTTTCTTATAATTTAATGGGACGCACACTCCGACAACACGGTTTACAGTTACTTGAACAGGTTGGCACAAAAATCATCGTATACTTGAAAAAAATGGGTGACAACATCAAATGGACATTCGTGTAGCATGTGAATACAATAGAACGATAGTAGGCAAGCATTCAATATTCTGGTTGTCTATCGTCTCATGCTTTAACTGATTAATCGCATCAGTTAATGTGAATACATAATCATCAACAATGGTTCACTGTCAGAACCTTCTTCTAGCTAAGTCTTTCAGGCCGTAAATTCAGCCGACTCTTATGACGACAATCTTAAATAGACAAGGAGTGGACTTCAATATAATCTAGGTCTTGGCATCGCCATCAGGTAATAAGGCATTCCTGTTCTCTGATCGATAATCCGAATAGACCGAAAGTGGGATCCAAAATTGCGCTAGTTCCAGTGAGCGTCGCTCACTCTGAAGATGTCTTAAACGTAAGTGAAGGCTCCGTTCATTACTCAAATAATATATTGGGCTTTCCATATCCCATGATAAATGTTGCATATGTCCAATGCATAGTGCTGCTAGTAGAAGAGTCGTCTAAGCACAATCAATCAAATACATCGGCAGACAGTATGACGTCTGCATAAAGTTAGGCCTAAGGAAAGTTCAGTAAATGTTTCTGCTTTACCTTAAGTCCAGAAAAACACAAGCAAATAGCACACGCCGTCCCTTCGCGTTTAGAATAACTGTTGGGGGAGAACTACGGACATCATAGTCATACTGAGAAAACTTCTCCTTCCCCATGGATCAACCACAAAGACAAAATCTTCGGACTTTCCTTCGTCCGAGCAGAAACCACAGTTCGCCATCACGGAAGCCTCTCGTCGACAACAATTGACGCATGCGCAGAAATGCCTTTGACCCCTGAGTTCAACTCAAAAAATAGGCCGACATAGACATTACAAAGATACAAAGATATAAGACCGAATCACCTTAAATAGACAAGGAATAAATATAAAAACGGGCCATAAACATTCTAAGCAAGACCAGTCTGTTTCTGGCCATACCAGAAGTAAACTGACGTAAATCTAGTATTCATACGCCAGGTTGAGATTCAAGAAAAGATAACCCATATAACGGGATATAACCTCGACCAATCAGGGTTCTGTCCCTTAAATTATCAAGAAAGTATTTTGATTCTCAAATAAATACTTTTCATCAGACAAATAGATATTACTTTACATTTGTATGCCTACCAAAAGAATCTGTGCGTCACAGACTACCACACAAAAGAATCTGTGCGCAACACCTGGTCATTGGAGGAGCACTCTTCCCACATAAAGAAATTCACAAATTAACATGTGTTACGGTAGTTTTATTGATATCGTCTGCTAGAATTGGCAGTGCGCATTTTTAGGGTCAATGGAATTTATATAAATTGATTTTTATACTTAAGGATTAATGAACGCGAAATACACGGTCAAATTTTGACGTGCTAGCGTCGATATGGTCACGCTTCGTGACTTAGTTACTGGACCCTTGTTACGTTGTCCGTCAAGCCGTGAAGTCGTGTTTTTACCTCTTTCCACTATTGAGCTTTGTTAATAGCCATATTTATGTAAAGTGATACCAGGACTTAGGGTCAGACCAGATAATAATATATACAAGCGAATTAAAAAGGTTAGTGATTAACCTACATTAAGGAAGGATGGTCGATAAGTAATTTGATTATATCGTCAAGACATCATGCGCTCACTTCTGGCTGTCTGGATTCTAGTAGCGCATGTACATAGCCATGATGGTCTGTCGACATGATTTCAATATGACACGGACGGATATGAATATAGATGCAAGTAAATTCTAATTAACTGTATGTAAATATTGTACCTGTATGACTGTCTTCGTGTATGAACTGTGAATAAATAATTGGACTCTAGGTCGAAGACTTATCAAGTCAATATCATTAACTTGTTGATCATATCTACCCCGCATTCACGTACTACACTATTGAAGCACGATGATCAATTTATGAATGAAACATAAGAAAATTCAATATATGACCAGAATTGGAAACACTCTTTATTGATATAATAATGTGGACAATAAGATGCAAGGACAAACGAACTCAACAATGAGTCTGCAACAACTTCAAATGTTCCCTATTGCAACAACATGGGAATCACCAAATGGTCGGGACAGAAACCAGATAGACCACATCATGGTTAACGGTAGATGGAGACATGCATTACAAGATGTGAAGGTAAGAAGAGGTGCAGATGTGGGAAGTGATCACCATTTAGTAGTAGCAAAACTGAAAGTGAAACTAAGAAGGGCTGCACCAACTGTAACTACACAGAAAAGGGTTGACATCAGCAAATTGAAGGACTCCCTTACCAGAAAAGCTTTTGCGGCCGACATAAAGAAACGATATCAATTTGCCAAAAGTCAGGAAAAGACATTGACTGATGATATAGACCAGAATTTCAACACCATTTCAACAATATACAAAGAAAGCAGCAAATCATGCTTGGGATTCCAGGAAAGGAAGAAGCAAGACTGGATAACACCAGAAACATTAAACACCATAACGATGAGAAAGGAAATTAAAAGAAAGAAAACAGAAGCGAAGTCCCCCAGGTTAAAGCAACTATATAGCGAACAGTACAGTCAGCTGGACAAGGAAGTTAAACGCCAAACCCGAGCCAACAAAAGGAGTTTACTAGACGATCTTGCAAGAAAGGCAGAGGAGGCAGCACTGAGAAATGAACAAAGCACAGTATATAAAATAACAAAATTCATCAGCGGAAAACGAGGTGCAAACAATATTACATTAGTAAGAGATAAGCAAGGTAATCTCATCACGACAGCAGACCTGAAGCGGAAAACGATCTAGATGTGAATACAGACATTCCACGCAAAGAAGAAATCATCACAGCAATCAAAGGGTTAAAGAACGGCAAAGCTCCGGGCCATGATAACTTAAATGCAGAGCTATTTAAGACAGACCCTGAGCTAGCAGCAGAACTATTAGAACCACTATTTGCACAAGTCTGGAAAACGGGGACAACAACATCAGAGTGGAACAAAGGAATAATTGTCAAATTGCCCAAGAAGGGAGATCTTGCAGACTGCAATAATTGGAGAGGAATCACTCTTCTCTCAGTTCCCAGCAAAATACTAGGCAGGATAATTATACAGAGAATTTCAAAGGCAGTAGACCACAAACTGAGGAAAGAACAAGCAGGATTTAGAAAGAACAGGAGATGTGTAGATCATATATTCACTCTCAGAAACATTATAGAGCAGTGCTCAGAATGGCAAAGACAGCTTTACATTAATTTTGTTGATTTTGAAAAGGCTTTTGACAGCATACATAGGGACAGTTTATGGAAAATATTAAGGGCTTATGGAATTCCAAGCTGCATAGTGTCAATCATAAAAAGCCTCTATGCCAACTTTACGTGTAGTGTTGGACAGAGCAACCTAACCTTTGAGGTGAAGACAGCAGTACGACAGGGATGCCCCTTATCAACCACTCTATTTTTAACAGTCATAGACTGGGTGATGCGCCAGACAACGGAGGGCAGTCCAAGAGGAATAAGATGGACAACATTTTCTACATTGGAAGATCTGGAATATGCAGATGACATTGCACTACTAGCACATTCACATCAACACATCCAGGAAAAAAACGGATAGACTTAATAAGTTTAGCCAGCAGGTGGGCTTGAATATCAATTTAAAGAAGTCTGAGGTCATGACGCTCAATGTGAGCAACCCTGAGCCCATATCAGTAAGGAATCAGCAATTGGTACAGACAGATACCTTCACATACCTAGGAAGCATAGTAACACCAGACGGCGGGGCAGGCAAAGACATCAACATCAGAGTGAATAAGGCAAGAACGGCCTTCTTTGGCCAAAACAACATATGGAAGTCCTCCCAATACAGCACAAGCACAAAATTGGGATTATGTCAGAGCTGTGTGCTTTCTGTGCTTCTCTGTGGTGCGGAATGCTGGAGAGTTGCAGAGAGGGAAATGTCGAAATTGTCCTCTTTTCACACAGAATGCCTAAGAAAAATTTACCGAATCTTTTGGCCAATTGCCATCACTGGCCAAGATCTGCTTGCTCGTAGCAAGCAAGAGGACAGTAGAAATAAAATTAGTAAAGTTGTAACGCGTCTTCTTTCCCGCGCCAGAAAACGCATTGATTTAAGCAGGACAGAACATAGTGAGAAATCATATTGCCGCGTTGGTAGTATTAAAACGAGCCCGTCAAGGGTTAACGATAAAAATTTGAAAAAATCTACTAGCGTAATGGTTCCAGGAAAGATAGAAAGAATAAAACACACGAACTATTGAATAGATTGACGAGAGCGATGGACACCTGCTAACCGGACTTGTCAAGTGGGATAGTGCAGGTTTGAAATTAGCTCTACTCGGGCGCTCCCCCCCGGAGCCATTAGGAATATTCAGTGCGAGACGATGCCCGTTAGCTTTGTGTCGAAATCCGCTGTTCGCAAGTTTGGGAAAATTTAAAAAATACCCCGGCTAAGTCCCAATACATTTCGTTAACCACAGACCACTTGTGGAAAAATAATATATAATATATACATATATATATACAGCTGGACCATATGGGTTACTTCCTATCGGGAATCTAAGGAAAAAAGTCAGATTGCCGAGGCGATTTTGATAACTTCAAAGTAGTAGTGGAAACTTAGGGGAAAACAAACGAACACCAAAATGGAGAAATATATTGAATTTCTTTATTAATAGGTTTATATGTCTGATTCATACCAAGATTTTTTAAGCTAGTCTAAGAGTGGTCTTGTCCTGATGGGTAATATGCTTTCGAATAAAAAATCCGACAGTATTAGAAATTTAAATTATAGACCAAAAAGACTGTAAATTTGTTCGTACAAAGACAGACCAACTCATGTAACTCGATTGGGAGCTTGCACGTAACGGTGACTTTTTTTAGTTACGCGTCGTGATTGAAGAAAAAGGCAGTGGGAAAAGGTTACATGTAGTCTGTTGTTCGAAAGGGGCAGCAATAAAGGGGTTGTATGAAAAATTTATTTGGGATGGGCTTAACACATTTGAATGGATTTTGCAGTAGAAAATTTTAAGAATGAGATGGAGGAAAAAAAAACGTACTTGGTAGTGTCCACAGAACAGGGAAGGCAAAGACCATGCCCAAGTCCTGCTTTTTGCGTTTAAATATTCAAACGTTTCAAAGCTTTGTCGTTCGGTCTTTGCTTGGCCCAAAGCCTTTTCATATTATTAGGATGCATAACTTCCAAATGCTTGAAGCCATTTGCTGGATTTAGAAGATAGTCCGACTTAGAGCAGGACGTTTTGAATTTTCTGTGAAAAAAGTGATTTAGCGCGATGTTCTCGAAGCAAACCAATCTAATACATGAAGCTGCGTTACGACTACAACGCAGGACACAGTATTCGGCGTGAGACACGGACACCAGTACCACTCTACAGCTCACGCTATTAGTCCAACCGCACCTGTGATTTGGTTGACGTCCATTGCGCGCAGCCATCAGTGCTGCGGAAAATCATCCAACACGCGACAATAATCAAATACACCACCGACGCAGGCTCGACACTAAGAGGTTACATGGCAACACGGCTTAAACGGAGGCGGACCCAGCTCGGACGACCATATCCATTACGCCACATCGATAATGCCACCATAAGGGCGCGCCTTGAAACCCGATATCGACGACACCCGATAATCCCCGGCCGTAAGCTGACACACGCGAACCGTTACGCGTCCTAACCTCATGCCCGCGATCAGCACAAAAGAACACAGGATGATGATATAATAACATCTTCATACGACACCGTCAGTGACTAAACGCACGATTGGAATACGTAAAGTGCTGTACTGTCGTGGCGCGAGACCATGTTTAACATCTTGCTTCTTGCCAACTAGCTTCCCACTAAATCTGCACAAGCCGGCTGACGCTCAGGAATATCATTACATGCGACTTTATTGCAATAAATATCACTGAGCAGAGACGCGACGATACAGAAAATCCTTGGTGAACATTCATTGCGGCTACACTGCTCCGGTAAAAATACCAAACCGAAGGATTCGCATAAAATATAAAAATGATATATGAACCCGACCGACTTCTTTGCCTGCGTACCAAACACAACTCTCCATTATATACTCGGATTACCCCATCATTATCTTGCCACTTCATTGTTACCAGAACGCCTCCCTAATTTTAGCTCGCAACACGATAAATAAAAATAATAAAATGCTATGATTGAGAAATATATGGACACCACAGATATTCCTAACCCCATCACAAGGAGACGAACAACCTATCTAGACCATAACGCTAACCCCATATTAGTTTTGTGTACTCCCACAACAAGATACAGCTCCCTCCCCGTGAGCATATCGACAGTTTTGTTTTGGAGACCCGCGACTTCGAATCCGATTAGTTTTTGCATTTGTTTTGGTGTTTGTTAGTTCGTTATAATATTATTTTATATTATATATATATCGAAAATATGTTATTTGGGTGCGATAGCGTTTGGGTATCGCAGTTATTTGGTGGATGTTGATATAGGTGTGGGGGGGGTTATTTTTTGTATTTTGTGTGGTAGGGTTATAGATTGTATTGGATAATGAGATGGTTTTAGTTGTGTTGTTATTTTATGGATATTAGTTTAATGGTTATTGTTGGTATTAGGTTATGGTTGTTTTTTTTTGGTTGTTTTGGTTTGTTTTTTTAGTTGTGTTGGTAATTTTAGTATAGTTGTAGTAGGTGGGGTGTTTTAGGATTATTTTGTTAATTTGGTGATTAGAAGTTAGTTATATGTTTTATTTATGTTAGGGTAGTTATTTTTTTGGTGAGTGGGTTGGCTGTGGTTTTAGGGTCTGGGTATGGGCGTGTTTTAGTAATTAGTGATTTGAGTGGGGGTGTGGTAATTATAAACAAAAAAAGTTATTAAAAAATTAATAATTGTAAATGGTTTCGTGGTTAATAAGGAATTGGTGAAGATGGATAGATTTGTTTATGTTTTGTTAAGTGTTTTATTGTTATTGTAAGAAAATTCAGGTTGATGGGAGTATGGGTATATTTTATTGTGGATTGGTGAGGGGGTTTAGATTTATAATGTTTGAGAGGTGGAGAATGTTATTGCATATTTTGGTTATTGTATATATTATTTTTGAAGATATTGGGTAAATGGGGATTGTTTGGTGTTGGGGGGTTGGATTAATTTATTGTATTGGTATTATATTGTTTTGGTTTTGTTGATATTATTGGTTTGTGGTGGTTTGTGTTATGTTGGGGGGGGTGGGGTGGGGGTGTGGTTGTTGGTGTGGGTTGGTTTTGGGGGGGTTGGGGGGGGGGGGGTGAGGTTTGGTGTTTTGGTGTGGGTGGGTTTTGGTGTTTTGTGTGTGTTTGGTGGGTGTGTTGTGGTTTTTTTTGTGGTGTGGGTTTTTTTTTGTTGTTGGTGGTGGTTGGTTGTTTTTGGTTTTTGTTGTTTTTTTTTTGTTGTGGTGTTGGTTGTGGTTTTTTTGGTTTATTTGTGTTTGGTTT
>JAMPIV010003880.1:0-20236 GCA_024509875.1 Oreohelix idahoensis
TGGACACATGTTCTAATGTTTGCTTGTCTTCCCCACATGGACACATGTTCTAATGTTTGTTTGTCTTCCCCACATGGACACATGTTCTAATGTTTGTTTGTCTTCCCCACATGGACACATGTTCTAATGTTTGCTTGTCTTCCCCACATGGACACATGTTCTAATGTTTGTTTGTCTTCCCCACATGGACACATGTTCTAATGTTTGTTTGTCTTCCCCACATGGACACATGTTCTAATGTTTGCTTGTCTTCCCCACATGGACTTATGTTCTAATTTATTGTTTACTTATATTACACCCAACTCTGAGTGTTCTCTATGCCATTTGTCTACTTCAGGCTTTATGAGGGCTGTCTCTTGCAACATGGCACATGATGATGATGGACACACGTTTTCATAAAATTAGCTTTGTTCCTGGACATTTGACCACTGTGTACCCACCTAATGTCTTTTGTTTTTATATATTCATATTTGAGGATGTTACTGTTGTATATGTGACAGGGGCTAGGTGTACCTCACACATAAAGACCCATGCACTAAGAAAATTTATTAAGGATCGTTTGACAGGGGTTGCAATTATTGGTTGCTTGCAACCCTCTCAGCAGCAGACTCAGCAATTCAAGCAACACAAAGCCTTATACTGATCAACATTTAATACTACCGAACACCCAGGCAGTGTTCATAGACTTTCTGAAAAACAATATATAAAAACAATGTCTAAGTGAAATTCAATAGCATAAATAATAACACTTACCATTCAGAAAACATGCGCCCACCACAGTCAGCCATGATCAATCAGCTACAGGTACCCATTCATACCTCATGCTCTATGGTTTCGCCATCTTGCGAGAACGGCATACAGCCACACTAATACCCAGCTAAGCTGCGTGGTTGTACATTCTGTAGTAACATAACATTATAATACTAAATATTATAGAAATAATGGATTAGCAAATCTATTTAAGGCAGTACATATAACCAATAGAGATTTTACACTGTAAAACTATGTAAACTAAGATGGCTGCCACATAACGACAAAATGGCGGTGGACAACAGACGAGATGCCTATGGCGCTGTCACATATGTAAACATGTGCTAATACTTTATGTTGTTGTAGATGTGCGTTGACAAGTTATAATTTTTTGTTATTGATGATGTTTGTGAGAATCTTCTAGTGCTTTTTAAATTTGTATATGTATGAAGTTGTATAAAGTCTATATACTTCAATCACATGTGTCAATGTTAGGACATAAACAATCCCCTGATTAGCACTGTTAATTCACTTGAAAAATTGAGCACTAACTGAAAAAAGCGCTAGACGAAAATAGATTTCCAATAAGAATGAATGAAAAACAAATTAATTCATTTCCAAGGTAAAGCTGTATAAAAGTTAAGTAAAAAGTGATACAGAACAAACACTAAATAGTTAACAACATTTATTAACTACATATAATTATCAAACATATTGAACACAAACAAAATATTATGTTTGTACTGTACTTATAAAAAATATTTTAAAAGTATTATATAATTTTAATCGCTGCTGTTTCTGTTGCTTGTGGCTTCAGGTGTCACGGCTGAGTTGCCTTCGTCATCAGACAGTTGGTTAGGACAAAGTTCTGTATGTGTTGAAAATATTTGTCTGGCTCCATATGTAGAAGGCACAGCTGCTAATGTTGGCAGAATATATTGGAGGAGACTTTGCCAGATTTTTCTCTCCAAGAAGCACCTTGTAGCAACAAAGATCTTGTTCTCTGTTACAGATTTACCTTAGAACTACATTCCATTTTGGGGTCATGCATCATTACGCTAGCAATGACAATGCTTCTTGGCCATTCCACCACCACCATGAATGAACTTCAATGTTATATTATTGCCTCCCATGGAATTTAGTGCAAGGTGTAAGATCAAATTTTTTAAGCATAAAATTGGCATATGGCATCAAATAGAAACAGCATTATATTGAAAAAGTGTGAATCGCACAGTGAGATCATGAGCTTGCAGTACGTCGCCACACAAGTGAATGTTTTTTACATATACTTTAATCACATATATCTAACCAATTCTCAGCCAATTTAAAATTAAGCTACTTCCTTCATGCAGTCTCCTTTTAAATCTGAAAAGCCTGTACTTTAGACTTTTTTTGTAGTGTCATTTTTTTAAACATAAATATTGTTTATTGGTACAAACAGACATGGATTGTGTTTGACTAAATATTTTGAGTGACGTATAAACAATGAATGTTGTCTGCTTGTGGTCAAGGACTGTCCTGAGGCCATTCACCAGCTGATGCTTGACTGCTGGCAGAAGGAGAGATGTCACCGACCCAAGCTCGGTCAGATTGTCAAGACTTTAGACAAACTGATACGTGCCCCAGAGCTCCTGAGGAAACAGGCTAAACCCAGGTCAGTACGAGATGCCTAGAAATATTACTTCATGATTTAGATTGTTCATGTGTGTATACATTCATTCAGGGTTAGCTCTGTCCACTGACTTGACCCAGGTCAGTACGGGATGCCTAGAAATATTACTTCATGATTTAGATTGTTCATGTGTGTATACATTAATTTAGGGTTAGCTCTGTCCACTGACTTGACCCAGGTCATTACGGGAGGCCTAGAAATATTACTTCATGATTTAGATTGTTCATGTGTGTATACATTCATTGAGGGTTAGCTCTGTCCACTGACTTGACCCAGGTCACGTCACGATATTCAACATCTCCTTCTGGTCATCACCTTTCAATTCCCCATAGAGCATAGGCCTTCAACAAACTTATACCAAGTCTTCTTGTCCTGTGCCATCTGCTAGAGATCTTCTTGTCCTGTGCCATCTGCTAGATGTCTTCTTGTCCTGTGCCATCTGCTAGAGGTCTTCTTCATGTCTGTCTCCAGTTCTTCTCCGTGTGTTCCTTGATCTCACTCTATCCCTCTTACCATGGTTGATTCTAGAACAAGGACTGCCTTGCTCATGATAGTAGACAGGTATAGAATAGGACTTAACTGGCATGTCATAACTAGGTTTGTGTGAGACTTAACTGGCATGTCATAAATAGGTTTGTGTATGAGGCTTAACTGGCATGTCATAACTAGGTTTGTGTGTGAGGCTTAACTGGCATGTCATAACTAGGTTTGTGTATGAGACTTAACTGGCATATCATAACTAGGTTTGTGTATGAGACTTAACTGGCATGTCATAACTAGGTTTGTGTGTGAGTGTTAAAAGCATGCTTTATTTGCTAAATGATGTGAATGTCCACCAGTGGATAAATGTAGATGTTGGGACTAGTGTAGTAAAGTGTAACGATTGTCAACTCATCAAACCCAGCACAGTTTTGGTCATACAGGTCATCTTGTCCTGGAACGTGATGAGGCTCCGACAAGAATGTGAGTGTAAACAATGAGTGTGTATCTGAATGTCAGTACGCGAATGGTAGAATGATTCGATAGAGTTGACAGGTTGGTAGTACATCACTCATACTCACACTGTTCGAATTCAAGAAGTACTGGAACTACGGTGGTCTTTTTATAACATGTAATGGGACGCACACTTGGACAGTACGTGTATGGTTACAGGAACAAATGTCGACATAGACAGCATAATGTTGATCACAGGAATATCATCTTAAGTTAGCATTCATGCTTGGCAAATATCATAATGGAGCATTCGTAAATAAGCATTCAGCGTTCCATCATGTAAATCATCTGGCTTTACTGACTGGGCACGTCAGACCATAACCAAGACATAGGAAGGCTCCTAGACCTAACCTCGTCTAGCGAATATTCCTTCACGTAAAGTTCAATATATATATATTTCATAATATAGGAATCCCAGACATGGGTTCTCACATGTAGCAGTGATCTCTTGGTTCATCGAGCGATAGTACAGGCATCCCTTTTTTCTCACTCGATAAATACAAAGTATATGAATTTCAACATGGCTGTTCTCTCTCTCGTGAGCTTCACTCACTATAGAATATAGACCAAAATTAGTCATTCATTAAATGTCCTCATTTCTTCATAGGTTCTCTCATAGAGGTAATTGAATAATATCATACAATCCAGTGCTGATACATAGGAATGTCTTCTTCCTTTGAATGGATATTCTTTTCAAAAGTACCACTGTGCATCTGCTTATCAACAACGATGGCGAAGCCCAAGTTCATAATAAATTGTGGTTTTACCTTTTTATGCGAAATATAACTTTGCCATTCCTTGGCAAAAGAGAATAAACACTGGGGTAAAGTACATACAACATGTCTACATGATTATCACTTTTCCCCATCCATATATAGATCACTATTTCGGCAAAAAGCCTGCTACAACAAAACTCGGCATCCTCACAGGATGACAGCCATGGATCACACCCCTTGCTAGCGATACTTCCGCTGCATAGCCTTTGACCTTTTCTAGCCACAACCAAATTAGTTCGACTTAGAAATGCAAAGATATCCATATATAAGACAGACTCGTCCTACTCATACAAACACTACGTATAAATTCAGGCCATAGATATACTGAAGCAAGAACAATCTATTCCTACCCAGCCACAGAATAAATCGCAGTAGGCCTAGAGTCGTCTGCGGAGTCGGATCGAAGATGACAGAACTATTTTCAAGGGAAGCAACCCAAAAATGACTTCTCCTTAAGCACTTAAAAAGGAAATACTTTGCTTACAAAATATTTGCGAACATAATAAGAATATAAATGTATTATATTGCAAGATAGTAAAAATTGCCCTTTACAGTCTTACCACACCTCCCGGGAAAAAAAAAAAAAAATTTTTTTTTTAAATACATCTAGGAGCACCGTAGAATAGGCTCACAACGCAAGAATACTGCGCAGATGAAAATATCAGGAATAACTATAATTCCTAATATGACTGGTGAGAATATATATCTCAAAATCTGAGAGAAATTGTTTCCCTACGAATAAATGTTTCCAGGAAGGTGTGATGTACGTATAATACAATTCTGGTAATTATACAATGCATACAAAAAATTCACACTACAATCTTAAATTTATGATTTATTTGAAGAAACTAAATCAGCTTCAAAGAACAATAAACCGCTAACCCCTGAAAGCGTCAGGATACCATCGATTCTATTAACTTTAAATTACAAATGACGAGGTATCTGACCTAATCCCAGTACCGGAATGGTAGAAATGATTCGATAGAAAGAGTTGACAGGATGGTAGACATCAACTCATACTCACACTGTTTCAAAAATTCAAGATCTAAATAACTGGAGGAGCAAACAGGAGGTCATGTTGAACTATAAATTTAATGGGTGACGCACACATGGGACAGTCCAGGTTACAGGACAAATGTCGAACATAGCACACAAGCATAATGTTGAACACAGGAATATCATCTTAAGTTAGCATTCATGCTTGGCAAATATCATAATGGAGCATTCGTAAATAAGCATTCAGCGTTCCATCATGTAAATCATCTGGCTTTACTGACTGGGCACGTCAGACCATAACCAATACATAGGAAGGCTCCTAGAACTAACCTCGTCTAGCGAATATTCCTTCACGTAAAGTTCAATATATATATATTTCATAATATAGGAATCCCAGACATGGGTTCTCACATGTAGCAGTGATCTCTTGGTTCATCGAGCGATAGTACAGGCATCCCTTTTTCTCACTCGATAAATACAAAGTATATGAATTTCAACATGGCTGTTCTCTCTCTCGTGAGCTTCACTCACTATAGAATATAGACCAAAATTAGTCATTCATTAAATGTCCTCATTTCTTCATAGGTTCTCTCATAGAGGTAATTGAATAATATCATACAATCCAGTGCTGATACATAGGAATGTCTTCTTCCTTTGAATGGATATTCTTTTCAAAAGTACCACTGTGCATCTGCTTATCAACAACGATGGCGAAGCCCAAGTTCATAATAAATTGTGGTTTTACCTTTTTATGCGAAATATAACTTTGCCATTCCTTGGCAAAAGAGAATAAACACTGGGGTAAAGTACATACAACATGTCTAAATGATTATCACTGTTCCCCATCCATATATAGATCACTATTTCGGCAAAAAGCCTGCTACAACAAAACTCGGCATCCTCACAGGATGACAGCCATGGATCACACCCTTTGCTAGCGATACTTCCGCTGCATAGCCTTTGCCCTTTTCTAGCGACAACCAAATTAGTTCGACTTAGAAATGCAAAGATATCCATATATAAGACAGACTCGTCCTACTCATACAAACACTACGTATAAATTCAGGCCATAGATATACTGAAGCAAGAACAATCTATTCCTACCCAGCCACAGAATAAATCGCAGTAGGCCTAGAGTCGTCTGCGGAGTCCGATCGAAGATGACAGAACTATTTTCAAGGGAAGCAACCCAAAAAATGACTTCTCCTTAAGCACTTAAAAAGGAAATACTTTGCTTACAAAATATTTGCGAACATAATAAGAATATAAATGTATTATATTGCAAGATAGTAAAAATTGCCCTTTACAGTGAGGCTTAACTGACGTGTCATAACTAGGTTTGTGTGAGGCTTAACTGGCATGTCATAACTAGGTTTGTGTATGAGACTTAACTGGCATGTCATAACTAGGTTTGTGTATGAGACTTAACTGGCATGTCATAGCTAGGTTTGTGTATGAGGCTTAACTAGCATGTCATTACTAGGTTTGTGTATGAGACTTAACTGGCATGTCATAACTAGGTTTGTGTACGAGACTTAACTGGCATGTCATAACTAGGTTTGTGTGTGAGACTTAACTGGCATGTCATAACTAGGTTTGTGTACGAGACTTAATTGGCATGTCATAGCTAGGTTTGTGTATGAGACTTAACTGGCATGTCATAACTAAGTTTGTGTATGAGACTTAACTGGCATTCCATAAGTAGTTTATGGGTGTATGAATTAACTGACATCTGCCTCATCATTATTGGTTTGTGTCAGCTGTAACTTGTTTATCCTTAAGTTCGTAGCAATTGTAGATTAGTTTAATTGTCTGGCTGTTATATTCACACAGCTTTTGTAATGCAGCCATCCACACATTTGGCATAAGTCGTTTCTATTGTGTATGAGACTTCACTGGTGAAGTTTTACTGGTAATGATTTGTTTCCCCCTTCACTTGAAAACATCTGACTAGTCATCAACAGGATTGACTGTATGACACTTAACAGTCCACGTGATGGAACCAACTGTTTGTGTGTCAAGCTTAAAAGCTGTTACTAGTTAGTTGTGTATGAGGCTTAACAGCATGTCAAATTAGGATTGTTTGAACTTAACTGGCATGTCAAACTAAGTTTGCATGTGTAAGAACTTCAAACTGGATATCATAATCTAGGTTCAGTGGTCAGATGACACATGTATGGACTTAGGCTTCAGCGGATTGTCATAAATATTATTTTTGACCATGAGACATCACTGGAATAAAAGTACCACATATTGAGCCCTTAGACTGGACATGTCATGTCCACTAGGATTTATATTGTTATATGCAACTTAGCATTGGCGTGTCATAACTATGCATCAGTGTGTGCGGCTTAACTGGCAATCATAACTAGGTTTGTGGATGAACCCCAATCTGGCATGTTCCCTACTTAGGTATGTTGTGTTAGGCTTAACACAATCATTTCCAGACTTCAAATGGGGGTGGTGGACACAGAGCCAGAATGTTATTGGGGGAGAGAATAACAAAATCCTTACAGTTTATCATCTATCAGTCTCAAAATTTTTTTGTGAATTTTCCATTTGAACATTCACCTAATATGTAAACAACATGGAGTGGAATGGAAGTCCCTTGCAATAATAAATTTATTCCCCAGTCTTGCCACAAACACTTGCATTATTACTTACTTGTCGTTAAATTACCATGATGAATTTTCTTTGAAAAGCACAATTAATATTGAATTCAACTTGTGCACTAACCGATGGCCAGTTAATGTTAGTAGTCAAAAAAAACTTACCATTCAGATCTTGAATCATCAAGTAATCCATTTTTGAAATAACAACAATAACACTAGATATAGCCAAAATTTAGCACATTTAGTGCATTTAAGCATGTATGCTGCAGCCACAAAAACTTTATTCACTTCACAAACACTGAAAAAAATCGCTAGAATATATTAACATTTCATCATATTTTGGCTTTTTCCCAGCGACATATACTAGAGAAAAATCAAGTTGTAAAACATTTATCACAATATATATCCTTCTTCTACTACCATCCTACCGCACCGACCACCGTCAAAGCTAGTCATGGCCATTATATCGCCTAGTGGCGTCTTAAGGGCATTCAGCAGATAGCGTTTTTCTTTGCATTGTTTGCCCACACGCCTAATGGCGACAATATATTTACATAATTATTTTATGATTCAAGCGTTGCGCAGGTGTGTGCCATAACTTGAGCAGTGAGGAAGAAGTCGAGGTTTGGCCACTCGACATTTACTCAACACCAATTAAAGAGACTTGGTCCTCTTTATACATCCTTTCGTGTAACGCACACTCAAATGCAGCTAGTCCAGCATTTTTATGCTCTTAAACAAATGTACCACATTGCTTCAACGCCCTGAAGCTCTTTTTCCTCAATTGAACATTTGACTTAAACATTAGGTGGCGGCTCAATTTCTGGATCCCATCCATGTCATCTGCTTCATCAGTCCAATCCAGTCTGCTGCTGTATCTGTGAAGCTGGTCTATAATTCAAAATCAGCGCTTGAAAATCCTTTAAGTCTGACATTTGTTGTGTTAGACGCCCTCTGGTCGAGACCAAAACATCATAGAATATGTGCATTATTGGCCGCAAATCTCCACTATACAGTGGTATTATTTTCTCTCCACACCAGTTATTGTTTTACCTTTTCTGTAGTGAAGTCCTAGATTATATCACCTCAACCATCTGGATCAGCCTTATCATTTCAACCATTACCATGCTCATTTACTCTTGTTAGCTATGGATAGTGGATGGTTTGCCTTTTTTGCCTAGTGTGTAATGTCTTCAGCATTCCAATTTGAAGTGACTATCACCACAGTTTTTTTGCCTTTTTATCCTCCATGCAGTGCACACAATTGGATCATTAAACACTGCGTATATCTCCAACGCCCCTTGAAACTAATACCATTTATAATCATTTTCATCAATTGAAAATGTTTTCAAAAGGTAAAGGCACTGTTAGAAATTTGAGCATAGCATGTCCACAAAAGGCTCAATTTTGCTCTTTCCATCAGCATCTGCATCTCCACATGGAAGCATTGTGTGATATATAGCCCAAATCTCTGTCTTTCAAACATTTTGATGTAGAAAGGTGTACTACAATCTTACAACTTGTGCTCTCTTGAAACAATAGTTGCTAATGCTTTGGTCTCTTATCCAACCCCATTGAATTAGTGACTGCAATGAATTTTAACAATTCACGCCTTTTTACAGGTTTCCAGTTGTTATACACTGATTGTTTTTGAGCTGGGCTGTTCATCTGTACACGTCTTGTGGCATATTCATTGATGCTTGTGATTATAATATTCCATCACATCATTTCTGACAAGTGCCAAAAAACAATACAGTGGTATAGATGTTTCATCAACTATATTCTGGGTTTAACACCTGGTGCTGTTTTTTGTACCTCGTGGGCTTGGATAAATCTAAAGTTTGAATTTAAGTTATTAAACCGTACTTCTAGCATCATCAGCAACCTGTGACCAGTCATCTAGTGTTGTAAGCCTAGCTTTCTTACCTTTCGATGGGCCAGGCTGGGGCAACGCCCTCTCGTCCCTAAATCAGAAGTGTCTGACATGCCTGAAACTCGTCCATCATCTGATAAAAAACTATGAGTCCATCAAATCATCTTTAATTTCCATTATATTTTCAAGTAAACTTAATGCTTTAGACGCAGACATTCGTCTAGAAGGCATAGAACTAATAGGAATATGATTTTGCCATAACGCTTTAGCTACACAAAAATTTTTCACAAAATCGGATCACTCCACCTGAACTAGCATATAAATTCGATAAAGGAATAAAATCATGTGGCCCATGCTCGAAAGTCTTCTTCGATAAATGGATCATACAACACTAAAACGAAGTTTCAGGTTTAGGTTTAGAAAACATTGATTTGTGATTACAAGGGTAAAGTTTCTGCATGTCTTGGCGATAATACTAAAAGTCAATGCTCATGTGGGCGTTTGCAAAGCACACAGCGAGTTGCAATTATGCAACGCACAGAGCATTGCTCCTGGAAGTTTTTAAAGAGATTAACAACTCCGGTCATGTCCATAACTAGGTTTTTGTATGAGTGCATAACTTGGCAAGTCCATAACTAGGTTTGTTGGGTATGAGGCTTTAACTGGCACATCATGAACTACGGTTTGGTGTAGTGATGCTTTAACTGGCAACGTTCATAACCTAGGTTATAGTGGTAGTGAAGACATAACTGTGGGACATGTCATAACTAGTAAGTTTGTATATGAGGCCTTAACTGCTGGCAAATCATAACGTATTGTTTGTGAATGTGACTTTAACTGGCAATAATCATAACTAGGTTTAGTGAAAGAGGACATAAATGGTCATGTCAAAACCTAGGTTAGATTGTTGAGGCATAACAGACATGTCATAACTAGTTTTATGTAGTGATACTTAACTGGGCAAGTACATAACTAGGTTTGTGGATGTGGCAGGCTTACCTGGCAAGTCCATACACACCGCACTTTAAAAATATAATGAGGCTGACAGAACTGGCATGTCCATACAAAACACGGTAAAAAAGTAGACATCTTGTGCCCTTAACAGGCATGACCCATAACTACGTTGTAAGAGATGTAGGCGTAAAAAACTAGTTCATGGACCAACGACACGTAGTAATGTGACAATGATGGCCTAACACTGTGCCAAGACCAGTAACTACTGTTTTTTGATGAGGCTTAACATTGCATGACTTAACAAGTTATGAATGTGTATGAGGCCTAAACCAGCCCCACATCACATCAAACATAAAATCAACAGAAACCACTCACTGAACATAAATTCACATCAAGTTGGTTGTGTGTGAATTAGTCATCTACGCAAAAACATTCCACCCTATGCTGATATAGCATTGTTTTATGCCAAATATTTACTACAACTATTTGGTATGATGTGGAATGCAATTCACTAATCTCTCAAGTGTTTTACATCAATCTGTCCTCGTCAATTATTGCAGAACCCCACAACTTTATTGACCCCAGTATGCAAACCAGACATGACGCTCCTCTGTCAAGTTGTTGGAGGACTGGGCTGAGGGTCCATCACGATGATGAGAGAAAACCTCATAGTTATAATTTCATTTTCTGCAGGTTATTAACACTATGTAAAACAGGTAACTATAGCGCAATAATCTCACTATAATATATCTGTCTGTAGAATAAAATCATGCAGTACAGTGCAGTGAAGATAAACATCACTTTATTTATGTGGTAGAGGCTTTGGTACTGAGAGGCTTAACACTCAGTATCCTCATGCTCATAATTCATATGGTCCAAAAGTCAGATTGCTTACATTTTTATTTCATCACAGCATAACTCACAGTGGTTTAAAAAAAGGCCCATATTTAACTCAAACAACAGCATAACTCACTGTTAGGCAATATTAACATCACAGCATAACCCCCTTCAGTGTAGGTCATAGTTAAAACTCATCACCGTGAATAACACAGTGTAGACATATTAAACACATTACAGCAAAAACCTCAGTGGTTGGCATATTAACACCATTACAGCAAAACTCAGTGTAAACATATTAACACATGTACAGCATAACTCCGTGAAGGCATATTAACTCATTAACAGCATAAACTCAGTGTAGGGCATATAAATCATCACAGCATAGACTCAGTGTACGTAAATTAAACTCATCACACACATAAACTCAGAGTATGGGCAAATTCTGATGAGGTACCCAGCCTAACTCAGTATAGGCCTAGGAACCTCAGTCACATATGCACACTGCAGTGTAGGCATAATAACGTGGTCACAACCATAATCTCCTGTAGGCATATTAACTTGTCACAACATAACTCATTGTAGACATATTAACTTGTCACAACATAACTCATTGTAGACATATTAACTCATTACAGCATAATTCAGTGCAGGCATATTGACTCATCATATCTTATGACTCATAACCTATCTCTGTCATGGACACATTTTTTCACTTGTGTTAACCTTAAACTATGATGTCCTGTCTTGCTCATGATGATAGTGTCACCCTTTGTAGGTGATTAGATTGTTATTTTTTTGTGTGGATATATCCTGACAGGTGCGTCACCTGACTGTCCGAGACCTCCTGAACATGGGAATCAGCTTAGTGGGTCATCAGAAGAAGATTATGAACAGCATACAGACATTCCCGATCGTCATGCAGACGGGAGACCAGAGTACAACAGCAACATGCCCCAGGCAGCTGCGATGGTATAGCTATCGTGGGAGTGTTTTTGGTTTTTTAAAGAGATGGTTTGATCACGATGGAAAAATCATACAGGGGGAACTGAGGGGAAGAGAAGCATAAGCATCGACAAAGGAAGCAGAGTGTAACCTTGACTTATGGGTGTTTTGAAAATCGATCAAGAAAGATTAATTCATAAATCTGTCAATGTTAATATTAGGTACCGTATGTTACCGACTGTATGTATTGAACACTTGATAAGAAGGAAACAAACACTTAGTGACCGCCACTTTTTTGTTCTCATTTCAGGTTGTTTGTAACAATAACGATTAATGTAGAGTTGTGTTCCCGGCATAAACATTTTTAAAAAGAAATAAATCTGTGCTTATCAGATTTTTTATTTTCATTTACTGCTGCAAAAAATAGTAATAACACATTTATTTGTTTTTTTTAATCTGACAAATGTATTAGGCAGAGGGGAAGGAAAGATGACCACTGAATAACCAAATGTCACATATTTATGTTAATTATACATCTGTAAAATAGCAGCAGTAAACATCACAACTTTTATAGCTGAGCAGAAACTACAAGTATTGTTTTAGAATGGACTGAGCAGCTGCTGTATTAAAATGGTGTGACAAGCAATTTGCCAACAAAATAATGAAACACCATTGTGTGCCAAAAGAAAAAAAATGAAAATGACAGTCATAGCACTATCAATCAAGTGGCCCACTTGGTGAAGTTAATGATTTCACCCCCCCCCCCATCATTAACTGCACGACGTTTTCTGGATATAGTAACACAGACGCAGTTAACTTTCTGTCTACCACATATCAGACATATTTACTTATTATGTGATTGCTGCAAGAGTCAGTTTCTTTCACACTTTTTTTTTTTCTTTGTGCATGGTTTTATATAATTTTTGCAACCTTGTTTTTTAAGGCCTGGCTTTGCTGGAAATATTTTACATTTTTTGACCTTCCACTCAAAATTATATCCTTATCATTTGATTCAGGATATATGCCAATTTTTATTCTTCAATCTTTTCCCAAGTACTGGCCAACAATATATTGCCATACATTTGGCATAGTTAGACAACCAGCTCCAGCCAGTATCAACTGGATTGACCAAGGAATTTGACAGTCGCATACTTTATTTTATTCAACTTTACAATACTTTTTACTTCTGCTAAAACCAAAATGTTTGTTCCTTGTACAATATTTGTTTAAGTACTGCAATGTGCTAATATTGTTTTTTATCCTTACAAAATGAGCAACACTGTTCCGATGCACAGCAAAAGTCACAATCTATCAAAAGTGTGATTGTACTTTGTCACCTGCACCTGCCTTGGTTTGATCATGGCTTATAACTTGTCCAGGAATGGAGTTGATCTGTGAGCTCTACAGAAGTGTGATATTTGATGGCTGTATGAGATGGAGCAATTGAATATTAGGTTGAATGTGACAGTTATGCTACAAAATGAAACTGACATATTGTGCTAAGATATGAATGTGACATATTTGCTACATGATGAAAGTGAAAATTTTGCTACAAGATGAAATGTGACACAGAATAAATTGTAAAATTTCCCTTGTGTGTGCTGGAGACTGAATTAAGTTTCTGTTCTGTAATGTAGACTGAATGTCAAAGATAGGCAATTAAGAATCGATAATTCAGTGCCATTGCCAGTTGAATGAACCCGTGTGGTTCATGTTAAGTTTGCCATATTAAGTTACTTCATGATTTAGCAGCCATTTTACATATGAATAATAATTAGTTCCTTTACGCCAAAATGAATTCTGATCTTTACAGATTTGCAAATTTCTATAGTTCAACATATTTTTCACAAATTTATCATGCATTTGTATTTATATGTATTTTTTTTTTTGCTTTTTGCTTTTGTATTTTTAAATTTAATCCGAGCTTTTGTTGAATAAGTTCTCTCTGCCTGAATAGTTCCCTTCTGTACTTAATTGAGGAAGAAAGTACTCTCACAACAAGTTTACATCTATGCAAGTTCAGCTAACCAATTTGTATTATTTTTGCAAGCTTGCATGTTTCTCTGTAACTTTTCAGATATTGAGTTCAGTTCAAAGCCGTAAGACTATGGGTTTGTCTCTTGGAGACATCTGACAGTATAATGCACATAACAAAACTGACTAATAATGACATGTCCTTCTCTCATAACTGTTGATGTCAGTGTGCATTTTGTCCTTATCATCAATGTCATTGATGTCAGAACCACCCAGATAATATCTATATATGTGTCATGAACTTAGCACTAAGTCTTCAATAGGAGAAAGAAATATTCAACAAATTGTGTAAAGGAGTAATAACAAAAATACTACCCTTATTTTCCAAACTTCAAGTCCCAATTCTAGATGTACGTTAGAAATTTCATTTACTGACATCTGTCGGTTACCCTGAGGAGTAGAGACCTTAAAACAAGTTGACAGCAACCATCTTAAACTGTCCCAGACAGCACAGGACAGGAAGGCTTTGGTGTGAGTTTGTTTACGACCTGTGCCCCACACCGGGGGGGTGTGTCTAAAGGATAATAAAAGAATAAATGAAACGGGTAAAAAAAGTATTACCATATACCAGGGTATACTCAAGTAAAAGTGGACAAATATATTCCTTTTTCGGACTCTACAAAATGTAACTGCGACTTATAGTCGTCAAAAAAAAAAAGATTCAATGAAATCATTCATCTCTCTCTTCTCCCCTTCCCCCCCCCCCCCCTTTATTTTAACCACCAGCCGCATACTGGTATCCATCAGATATAAACTTGCTGCATCTATATAAATGTATATAACAAAATATCTTAAGATAATACATTGAAAAATGTTGAATCATTTGATAAGACTGTTAATATGAGGTATTATTAAAATAAAAAACGTACGCTCAGTATAAATACAAACATAAATAAAAATTTCCATCATGTTTTCGTTTTCTTCCTGTCATGTGTACACCATCAATGCACACTATTGGTAAACTGACCCAATTTAGTTTTTTTTTTAAATTTTGTCCTGAGGTACTAGTTAGCAGTGAGTATAGAAAAGAATAGCTATACTTTTTTCCGAGACTGGCTTATAACGCAGAAAGTTTATAGAATTTGTCAGAAAGCTAAGGGCAATGACCAGTGCAAAGTCAGAAATTGAAATCGATGAAGAAAAAAACTTGTTTGAGTGCAACAAATAAAAGAATCCTTTCAAGAAATACAGAAAGACAAAACTACAATGAGAAGGGGGTTTCCAGCTCTAGAAGAATAACTAAATGAAAGAGTTTTAACTCGACAACAAAATTGTTGCATCATCATCATTACTTGAGGATCCATCTATTTTCCTGGCAATTTGAATTCACATCCCTATCAATTGAAAAGGAGTGAAAAATATCGTAACATACCAAAAATAACCACAATTCTAAACACGCTGACGTGATGTAGCCGTTTTATGAACCGTTTTAAACAGTCTCTTCGTCAATGCACAAATAATTAAGTCAGCAGCTTTGGAGAAAAATAGTTCTAAGCTTTACATAAATACATAACAAACCATCACTTTTTTTAACAATCACCTTTTAAATTGGGATCATTCATTTGGAAGCTTTTCAGTCCTAAAAAGCCCTATGGTTGACATAATATAACGACACTATACACAAGTATAAACCAGTAATTATTTTATTGGTTCCAAATGAATATTTTTTGTCCCATAAAATCACCTAGAAAACTGCCATGACATTAGTTGCATATTTGTCTTTAATTTGCTTGCTTTTATGATGAATTAGACACACAGATTGTTATACTCTTGTGTAACAGAGTACTTTCACGGGGTTTATACAAGTGCTGTATAAGATTAAGTCACTATTTATAGATCAATATGTAGCGTCCTAGAGGTTTTATATAGAACTATATGTAATTTTATACAACTCGTATATTCCTCTTTTCTTTATTTTTGTGGTCTTTATAAAAAGCAATAGTAATGAAATTGTTAGCTGCCTCCAAGTAAGAAACCTGTGCCTGAATGTAATATCATTTGTTCCTTGCAGTGTATAGTATCTGTTAGCACATTGGTTGATGTGTTTTACCTAAAGTAAGGTAATCAGCCCTCTTATACGTCAATGATAAAAGGTTTTTTTGTCATAAAGTTGGTAATCATGAACTCTTATACGTCAATGATAAAAGGTTTTTTTTTTTTTAAATATTGAAGATAGATATAATCCATGTTTTATATTTGTAAAATGGGATGTGGAGATTGGTGAAGATTTAATATGAATAACTCGGAGACGTCAATTTTGTGACAGTCTGATAGTTTGTATGAAATGTCATGATTGTAGCTAAACTTCAACATATCTGTACTAACATGTATAAATAATGTGACATATATGATATGATATTTATTATAAACCTTGGTGATTATAATTATTACTACTTAATTTTCTCTTTTAACTCTATACAATAACAAATCAAATGCTATGTTTCTGCAACCTGTGAATATCATTTGTAAACATTTCTGTGTACAGTTTTATTTTATTTTTAATTTTGTTTTTGTTCTAACTGTAGCAGACATTTTCTACAAGTGGACCAGATATACATTAAAATCTGGCCATTAGTTCATTTGCATAGTATTTGTTTAAAATCTGGCCAACTAACCGTGGCACCTTTGTAGAGAAGCCACTAGTTGCAGAAAATAAGTGAGGGCTTGGCATGTTAAACAATCTTTGACGTTAATATACTTGTATATTGTTCTTTCTGGTTTCCTGTGTGATGTAACAATGTGGCTGTTTGTGTAGCAAGGTCTATTTGTGACAAATTATATTGCTGGACTGATAAATTAGCCTGACTGCCCCTGTCCTTGGTGGAGCACAGTGGAGTTGTTAGTAGGGTCAGAATTGTCATGGAAATTGTTGATGGTCATTCTGGTGTGTGTGTAAACATGATACCGTGTGGGTGGGTGGGTGATGTGTATAAACATTATACTGTGTGTAGATTGTGTTTTTGTGAGTGGGTAGTGAGTATCAACATTATACTGTGTTTCTTAAATTGGGGGGGGTATGGGGGTGGGGTGGGGGATAACCCTGTGTGTGGTTTTTGGGGGGTGGGTGTGAATCAACATTAAACGTAGTTAGTGGATTGTGTATGGGTGGTGTGTATAAACATTATGCACTATGGAACTGAAAGAAAACAAATGGCAGGATCCAAACTTTGGCACCACATTGTAAGTGAGTCCGCGTCGTAAGGAAATAGATCTTATTTATGACATCCATTTATTGACAATCCATCTTATTGACCTTTGACAGGAAAACCAGCAACCTGAAGGACAACTAACATTAAGTACAACAAATATCACCATGCTGGAACGAGTGAAAGAGAAGTCCAACAATAAATTAATCAAGTATATTAATTAAATTTTTGACACAAAAAATAACTATTTACACTCACATAATTTTGTGTTTTTATTGACAAAAATGTATGTACACCGAAACCAATAAGGAAAATCATACAGGGGTCCAGTTTAATGACGTGTTTGCGAACTAACGTTTAAAACAATCCACATTAGAATGGTTCAACAGCATACTAGGTATGGGATTTATGTATTGTGAAAGTTGAGCAGCTTTACATTTTTTTACTGTAACCCAAACATGTATGTGCTGAATAACTCCTTAACTTTTGTATACTAAAACTACGCTATAGTGAGTCACAGACCTGTTGTACATAATACTGTAACACATGTCCTTCTCATGTAATAGAAAAGGTGTTTATAAATACCACAATGTGTTAGGCAAGCTTAACGTAGCCACCATACACTTGTGGTTTTAGAACCTCTTTATGTACCATAATAAACTTGTGTAAGATAGCTATTATGTAGCAACATAATCATGATTTAAGACAGCGTGACTAGCTAACAACATACACTTGTGTAAACGAACTTTATGTATCCACATACACTAGTGTAAGACAACCTTTATGTAAGCCACATACACTTGTGTAAGACAGCTTTACTAAGAGCATTCCCTATGTGTAAGTCAGCATTACACTGCTAACATTGCTCCCACGTTTATGCGGTCTATTGCAGTAATCAGGCTACCATTCCCCATAGATTGCGCCGTGTTGTCACCCCTGACCTTTTTATTTTGTTAGAATAGTTTGGGTCATATCGTATTTATGTTAACTATCATACACAATGTTTTCTATTTGTCTCCCCAGGGATAAGAAATCTACTTATTACTTGTTATTGCCAAAATTTTTTATATTTAATATGAATAGAGTGGTTTGTAGACAGCACAAGAAGTGTGTAGGGAGTAAGAGAAAATATTAATTGTCTGTGTACAATGCGCTGTGTTTGTGCATGCATTTATTGTGCATGTCATGTGATTGTGTGTGCAAATTTTTAGCTAACCATTACAGCAGAGTTTAGTTTATGACATTGGCATTTGTATATTTAGCTTTCTTTACAACTACTTTCTTTGTAAGTAAATGTGTGTGTGTGAGGAGAGAGATACAGGCAACAGGGACCTACTATAATAAATACAACACTAAGAGTGTATTGATTGACATGAAGGGTATACATTCAATACAAATGACATGGAGTCTGATGTGACTAGAGATAAATTTAGAGCCATACCAAATGTGAGACCAATTGACAAAGACCAGGCGGATACACATCTAAACATACAACAGAATAGTTATTTGTTATAAGACGCATGTACATACATTCCACAGCTCATGGTTTACCCATAGTCTGTACAAGGTGTTTGCGTTTTCAGATGTGTACACGCCTGATACATAATTTACTGAACAGTTATTTCTAACCCATTCCCCCTTATTACTACTGTGTCTCAGAGTTCTTTTATAAGTCCATAATGAACAAAGGATAACACAGCTGTTAGTGATAATTAAGCAACAGAAATAGACTAAATGTTTGACACCATCATCACCTATTTTTTACAGTGTAAAATAAACTCAGATATTCATTGTATTTGGTTTTAAAAATAAGTGCAGACCTGCTTTAAAAGGCAAGCAGTCCCCGTGCCTCATTTAATATTGTGCAGCCCCACTTTAATTAAAAATATTTTTACACGAATTATAAACCGTAGGTTCCCCCCCTTTTTAGGATATATACTTTCTTCATCTTTTTACAGTATTTGCGTGTCTGTTGTACAGAGTATTTTGATTTTTTGGTACAGGTTATTATCATCTCCGAGGTTTTGGCATGTATGCATATACATTTTAATATTGTAGAATACTTGTGTGAGTATGCACACACAAATGTTAATGTATTTACTAGCAAAAAAAGGTATTTGACATACATCAGCCTTTCTCCATCACTCTCACTAACTGACTTTATGCAATAAGTGACCTAGTTTATGTTTGTGTTGTAATATCTGACAACGATAACAAATCAAATGAGAGACAGAAGTCAACAGATTTCATGATGAAAGCCAGCCAGTGATGCACCAGCAAACATTAACATCATCATCATATTATTATACTTACTTTGTCTGTCATATAATGTGCATAACCTTCTGTCATGCTTCAAGTCAACTCTTGGCCTAACCACTCTACCTTCTGTCATCTGTTCAATTCCACTTCTATGGCCTACCACTCCTAACGCTTCTGTCATCTGTATCAAGTCAACTCTTGGACTACCACTCTACCTACTTTCGATCTGTTCAAGTCAACACTTGGCCTACCACTCTACCTTCTGTCATCTGTTCAAGTCAACTCTTGACTACCACTCTAACATCATTCATCTGTCAAGTCCAACTCTTGGCCTAACACTCCAACCACTGTCAAATGTTCAAGTCAACTCTTGGCCTACCAACTCTACC
>JAMPIV010003881.1:0-88402 GCA_024509875.1 Oreohelix idahoensis
TTTTGTCTGGGCCGGGTGACATTTGAAACTTAAGCTTGGAAATAGCCTTCTGTAGTTCTCCTAGTGAAAATATGATAGTAATCTATTAGGCTATAAACTATCGAACAACATGACAACTTACGGTAGTGTTGTTGGCAATTTGCGCGATCTGTCGATCTTGCAGAGACAAACATTCTTAATTCAGTCAGAATTTCTGTACTCGTAAATCGGATTCCAGTAAAGATTTTTCAAAATGGTGTCTTTCACGTGAGTAATTTAGCCAATCACATAAAAGCCGGATATTTCAACATTTTAAAAAAATCAGTCTGTTTGGGCGCGAAAATCCGGACGTCTGGCCGCCCTAATCTATTCACTTACACTGGGGATTCCAGAGCAAAGTGGGCTTGGTAATGCTATCAACAAGTTTCCTCAATGTGTGTCATCTATCGTCAGTGCGTTCTTCTAGTCTCTTGTTTCACTTGCACAGGTTCTATTTTCTGCGAACATGCTTCCTACATATTTTTCGTCTTTAATCAAAAAGTAAACTTAATTATTTGTAATTGCAGACTAACCAAATTTACACTAACATAATTACACTTCCAAGGTTTGGTTAGAACTGACGCCGCGTCTAACTGTTTCAACGCGGTCTATATTGCGCAAGAGATTAGACCAGTGTCACCACTCTTAAATTTGAAGAAAAAAAAAAAACTAGACGGTGCCTTAAAAAACACTTAGCTACACAATGATTTTTAATTTTGTGTTACTTTTTGCCTACTTGAGCTACATTATGCAGTTTTTTTTTCTTTTTGAGCATCTCTGATTGAAAACTGAAAGTTGATATAGGTAACGTTCTTCAACTGATGAAGAAAATGTAATGTCAAATATCTAGGGAACTGAAAATTCCCAGTAATAAGAAACTTCTCAAACTACAACTGGGAAAAGGCTATTTCAGAATAGAAGAACATTACTGTGCAGAATGTCTTCAAGACAATAATATAGAACATTTATTGTTAAAATGTAAAAGGTATGAACAAATGAGAATACCAATGTTAGATTATTTGCAAGCATCCAACTT
This sequence comes from Oreohelix idahoensis, assembly GCA_024509875.1. Classification (NCBI taxonomy): domain Eukaryota; kingdom Metazoa; phylum Mollusca; class Gastropoda; order Stylommatophora; family Oreohelicidae; genus Oreohelix; species Oreohelix idahoensis. Next base: position 1,055 of record JAMPIV010003881.1, read on the forward strand.
ACCTATAAATATAGAAGAGGTGTTGAGAATAGACAGACTTAGGGAACTGTATATATAGTCAAACAATATTTAACACGAACAAATGTTAATATATAGTGGCTGGGAATGTGAAGTTCTGATGCTGTTCTTACAATGCAAATGACTTTTAACAGATGAAAGTCAATTAAATATCTGTTAAAGTCCGTTATATAACTAGAACCACCAGGCCTTTACATTCCTCCACTTTAAATATTATCAGTAGTTTATTCTTCAGAGTTTGTTTATTCTTGATTTTTTTCTTTCTATTTATTTAAGTAAAGGCACAATTGTGATTGTTCCTATTTACATTGATTTGACAAATGTGATGCCACTTTCTCATATCGGCGGTTGTTCATATTGTTTGGAATTGAAAACAATATATATTCTAATTATAACCCATCAGTGGTTGAACGGGATTTTTTTTTTCATTAATTTAAACAAAAACAAACTTAGACGGGACCAAAAAACATTAATAATAATAATAATAATAATAAATTCTTTAAGCGCCAAACACGGCGCATAAGGCAGAAACCAGTGCTCTCCAGGTTGTTCGTTGTGACGCCACTCCTCTTAGCTCTTGCACATTATTTAGGCCCAACGTTCTTCCTTCTCTTATTATTGTTCTTCTGAGTGTTTCTTTTGGTCTTCCTTTTTCCGCTTACCCTCAGGAACCCAAGTGAGCGCCTGTAGTGGTATTCTGTTGTTTTGCATTCGTAGGACATGACCGATATATGACCATCGTCTTTTCCTTATATAGTCGGAGACATATTTCTGCCTAGAGTCTTCTCTTATTTGTCGATTAAAAAAAAACATTGATCTAGTTAAATCTTTATGGAGTGGTAACGCTAGATGAGACCACTCGCCACGGAATTCAGAACTCACATTGCCCATGTTCACTGAACATGAATAGAGCCCCTTGATGTATAGATCTAGGGGCACTAAACCTGACCTTCACAAACTATTAATACGGTTTGCGTAAATTCTTTCATGTTATAGGCCTAAATATCCGTTTTCGTAAGTTTTATTAGTGCCTATTTTATTATTGATAATTTAGCACAGATGTTATTGACGCTTTAAATAGTGCACATCTTAAAAACACTAGAGAATGAAATGTAGTTTTATTTAAAGAAAAATTGCAGGGACCCAAAGACGCAGCAATAGAGAACGCAGTCAGCGACTCATAGCTTGACTGCCTGCGTCAGGACCAGCGAATCAGAGCTGGTCAAGACCGCACTCCACCTCCACGGGGTGTTCCTGGAAACAGTCTGCAGCAGTGCAGTCTGGCTGAGCGAGTGTGGATCGCAATGGGAAGGCAAACCCGGTCCTAAAAAATGCCGTGCAGAAGTCGGATGTGTCGACCGAAAGGTGCAGATATCACAGCTTAGGCGTAAAAAGACACAACGCAACCACCGTCCTTTTCAGGACGAACGAGGAAGAAGAAGAAGAAGACTGGCTTTTTGTTTCAATTTCTCTGTCAAGTCTTCCGTTTATGAGAAAATGCTTCCTAAATATTTTTTTATTAAAAAAAAAACATTATAAATAAAAATTACTGGAGCATGAAATGCAGTTTTATTTAAAGCAGAATTGCAGTGCGTTTCACAATGTTTGTCGCTGTTTAATATTCAATATCTCTGCAACCACTTGATCGTAATTATTGCAGCTTTGCATATGACCTAATGATCGCTATGTCCCAAGGGGGACATTTTTTTCCTCGTTAATAAACTTATGGTTTTAAATTTTCTTTATTTAAAGTATACAAAATCGACCACCGCCTAGTCCAACCATGTATTGAGAGGGCTTACCCCTTCATATTTGTGAACTATTTCGATTTAACATCTTGAACGCATTTTAAATGATTTTCCCGGTGTATCAGCTCACTACCGCACTATTTTGCACCTTACATTGATCCTTCCGGTGTGTTCAGTTACCATTCTACTGATTGTGTATTACCGTGCATAAGCGTATCTTGCGGTATTCTAGGTCTGTAATACAATGGGTATGAAAGTCACGTTCCTTACACTGCATACAATGGCAGTGAAGATGTATAAATATTTCTGCAGAGAAGCTAAGCGTGGTAAACTGTATCGGAGTCTCTCAAATCCTGAAAAGAGAACTATTCACGCTTTGGGTTTAAGTAAACGCTCATTTTATCAATTACTCAAATCTAATGGAATTCTCAGTTCAATCAATACCAGGACGCAAGGAAGAAAGGAAGTAGTAGATAGTTTTGACAGGGGTGTGATTAGAAGAGAGATTTGTAGAATGTTTAATTCCAAAGAAACTGTGACACTAAGAAAACTGAAAATTCGGCCGAGAACGCACAATGACATTGTTGTGTCGAAATCAACATTATGGAGAACTGTTAGAAGCATTGGCTTTACGTTTAGGAAGTACGCTAGTGGAAGAAACGTCATCTGCGAGAAGCCGCACTTAGTATCTATGAGAATTAAATATTTACGGGAAATGCGTAATAAAGATTATGATATTGTGTATGTGGATGAAACTTGGATCAATGCTCACCACACAAGGGAAAAAGAATGGCAGTTATCAGATGGAACGATTAAAAGATGTGTACCCAGTGGAAAAGGACAACGTCTGATAATGGCACATGCAGGCATATATGCATAATGGGCTAGTAAAAAATGCTGAACTTATTTTCACTTCCAATTATACGGACAACCGGGACTATCATACCGAGATGAACGGTAACATATTTAAAGAGTGGATTAAAAATACTCTTCTTCCGTCCCTAGACAGACCATCTTGTCTCATAATAGACAACGCATCATACTACAACGCTGTGGCAGAAGAAGACAAAATCCCGACATCTTCGAGTACAAAAGATGCTATAAAGATTTGGCTCAAAAAAGAAGACATTCCATTTAAGAGGGGTTTCTGAAACCTGAATTACTGTCCCTTGTTAAGAAATCACAAAAGACCAAGATCTTCCATATAGACAAGTTGATTCAACTTCATGGTCATACGTGTTTGAGACTGCCACCTTATCATTCACATTTAAACCCAACTGAACTCGTTTGGGCAAAAGTTAAAGGACAGGTGGCAGCTGAAAATAAAACTTTCAAACTGTGCAATATGAAAGAACTAACTACCTCTCGCAGATAGACAAAGATTATTGGTGTAAATGTGAAGATCATATCTTCTTCTTCTTCTTCTTCTTCTTGCGATCGCATCTTTGATGATTACACCGTCAGACGAGTTCTCATGATGAATTCGACTGTTGTTTGAAGTTCCTCTTTAACTCCATATAGCTTTGAGCCTAGTGTTGAGTCATTCGGCCAGTATATCTTTCTTAACTGGTCATACAGAGGACAGTCCTGTAGAACATGCTCAGCAGTTTGTTCGTTTAATCCACATGTGCACAGTGGTGAAGCAGACAATCGTAGCTTGTGCATGTGTTTATTCAGTTTGTTATGCCCTGTCCTGAGTCGAAAAATAGTTATCTGTCCCTGCCGGTCGAGAGTGTGATAGTCGTCTTTGGGTTGGTTCTGTTCTCTTCTGATAGTCTGGATAGCTCTCTTTTTCTCAAAGTATGTGACTTCATTATCTTCTTGTTCACATTCTCCTCCCTTTTTTGCAAGTTTATCTGCCTTTTCATTTCCGGGGTACACCACAATGAGATGGTACCCACTGAAGTATGGTTCTCTTTTTGGCAGCTACCTTGTTTAGTTCATTTCTCAGATGCGGGAGTTTACCACCCTTGAGAGCTTGCAGGACAGACAGTGCATCTGTGAGGATGACTACCGATCATATCTTAAAAGAGGAAAATGACTATAGGAAAAAAGATGGTAGTAATCAGTTAACAAACCCCTCTAACATTCGAATTGTATAGACGCCTATGCCGAAAATACGCAACTTCCTTCATTTACGGTAAATTATTTTCTTCCAGGACAAAATAAATACTTCGTTAAAAAAGATCAAAGGAATTAGCCGTTGCAAGAAAAGCACACTACCTACAACATTTAATTTTATAAAACCTTTCATTCATAACCCTCCACTCCCAAAGGAGCATAGGCCTTCAACAAACACATGCCAAGTCCTCCTGTCCCGTGCCATCATCTCAAGTTCTTTCCATGTTCTCCTCATCATTTTCACCTCTGTTTCCAACTCTCTTCTCCATGTACTTCTTGGTCTTCCTCTGCCTCTCTTGCCCTGGGGGTTCCAGAACAAGGACTGCCTTGTAATGCTATCAACAGGTTTCCTCAGTGTGTGTCCTATCCATCGCCATCGTCTTCTTCTCATCTCTTGTTCCACTGGCACTTGTCTAGTTCTTGTCATCAGTTCCACGTTGGTAACCTTGTCATACCATTTTAATCCCTCTATTCTACGCAAGCACCCATTTATGAAAGTCTGTAGCTTTTTGGTTGTTGTCTTTGTTGTTCTCCATGTCTCCGAGCCATACAATAGGACTGACTTTACATTTGAGTTGAAGATTCTTATTTTCGTGTTGGATCCAATTTCTCTTGATCTCCATATATTTCCCAATGCAATGAAAGCTCCTCTTGCCTTTTGTATTCTTATTTTGATATCGCTGTCTGTCCCTCCAACTTTGTCTATATTACTGCCAAGATATGTGTATGATTCAACATCTTGAATTGGTGTTTCTTCAAGTTCAACCCTGTTATCATTACCTGCATTTATTCTCATTATTTTTGTCTTTTCCCTGTGTATTTTCAGACCCAATTGCTGTGACCTCTCATCGAGTGTTTTCAATTTGTCCTGCATCTGATTACGGTTATGGGACAGAAGAGCCAAGTCATCAGCAAAATCCAGATCATCCAACTGCTTAGTCAGAGTCCACTGGATTCCATTTCTGTTGTGTGTTGTCGATGATCTCATAACCCAATCTATTGCCAGCAAGAAAAGAAATGGAGACAAGAGGCATCCCTGTCGCACTCCTGTTCTTATCCCAAACGGTTCTGTAAGCTGTCCTTCGTGAAGAACTCTGCATGTCATGTCTTCATATGTTTTCTTTATTAAATTAATGATCTTCAGGGGAACTCCATAATGCCTCATCAATTTCCAAAGTGATTCTCTGTCTACACTGTCAAATGCCTTTTCGTAGTCCACAAATCCGATGTATAGTGGTGAATTCCATTCCAGACTTTGTTCAACTATTATTCTCAAAGTGGCTATCTGGTCTGTACATGATCTGTTTTGTCGAAAACCTGCTTGTTCATCTCTCAGTTTCTTGTCTATGGACTCTTTTAATCTCTCAAGGATAATCCTGTTTAATACTTTTCCTGGCACTGATAGTAACATTATTCCTCTATAATTTGTGCACTCTTGTAAATTTCCCTTCTTAGGCAACTTAACCAGATATCCTTCCTTCCATTCTGCTGGTATCTCTTCCTTTTCCCAGACTTTACCAAGTAATTTATATAACATCTCTGTAGCCGTGTCGATATCTGCTTTGATGGCCTCTGCTGGAATGCCATCAGGTCCAGATGCTTTTCCCTCTCTTAGAAGCTTTATGGCTTTCTTTATTTCTTCCTTCGTTGGTCTTTCACCGTTAATTTGTAGCTCTTCTTCTGCTGGCTGGATGTCCGGCGGGTTTTGTGGAGCTGGTCTATTGAGAAGGTCCCCAAAATATTCTGTCCACCTCTTCATTTGCTCTTGTATATTGCTGAGCAGTTTCCCATTCTTGTCTTTTATGAGGCAACTTGTTTGCTTGTATTTCCCTGTTAGCTTCTTTGTGCTGCTATACAGTTCTCTCATATTTCCTTTGGCTGCAGCATCTTCTGCCTCTCTTGCCAACTCCTCAATATACTTCCTCTTGTCTCTTTTGATACTTCTTTTTACTTCTTTGTTTGCTTCTGTGTACACTTCTTGAGCCTTGGCTTTGGAGCTTCTAGTTTTGCTTGTGTTTAACTCTGCTTTCTTGTTTTTTCTGTCTTTTATCTTATTGATGGTTTCTGTTGTTATCCATGCTTTTTGTTGTCTTTCCCTTTTCCCCAGTATTTCTTCACATGTCTCCTTCCATACTGTTTTGACCTGCTGCCAATAGTCTTCTGTATTCTCTACATCTTCCAGCTGTTGGAGCACTTGGAATTTGTTGGATACTGTGACCGCAAATTTGTCTCTTGTTTCTTGATTTCTTAGCTGTCCTACATTAAACTGTTGTCTATAATTTTGCATTGTTGCATATCTCTTGAGTTTCATTTTTACTTTGGCTATCAGAAGATGGTGATCTGATGCCACATCTGCTCCTCTATATATCTTTACATCCTGCAATGATGATCTAAACTTCTTGTTTATGCATATATGATCTATCTGATTTTCTGTTCTATGGTCTGGTGATATCCATGTTGCCTTGTGTATTCTCTTATGTGGAAACATGCTTCCTCCTATAGCCAGTTGATATGAAGCACAGAAGTTTGCGAATAGCTCTCCATTTTCATTCATTACTCCTAGCCCATGTTTTCCCATGACTTCTTCGAATCCAGTGTTGGCTGTACCTATCTTTGCATTCATGTCACCCATCAAAATTGTGATGTCTCTTCTTTTTACTTTATCCATAATTTCCTGTAGTTTAGTATAAAATGCTTCTTTCACAGACTCTTCTTTGTCATTAGTTGGTGCATAACATTGGATGACATTTACATGAATTTTCTTTTTAGCTGTTTTGAAAGAAGCTGTTATTATTCTGGGTCCAACAGCTTCCCATTCAATTAGTGCTTCCTGTGCTTCTTTAGATAACATAAGAGCTACCCCTTCACTGTGGTGTGAACTTTCGTCTTCATGTCCTGAGGACAGCACCAATTCACCTGTGATGAGTTTCTTCCTGTCTACCCCCTTCCACTTTGTTTCACACATTCCCAGAACCTCGATTTTGTATTCCCTCATTTCTGCTGCTACTTGCGCCACTTTCCCTTGTTCGTTTAATGTCCGAACATTCCAGGTGCCAAATCTGGAAGTTCTCCTAGAAGAAAGAAGGTTAGTCAGCAACACAGACTCCTTTCGGCTTTCTCTGTGTTGCATCATACGCCTCCCCGCGAGAGGACCTTCCCCTGTCTTGGATGGCTGTGTTTTATTTTCTTTATTTGACTTGTCCATATTTGTTGAAGTTTTTTGTGGTTTAAATTTTTTACAGGATGGTGTAACCGGCCCCATGCCCAACCCTCCTTAGTCGCTTTTTACGACATGCTTGGTAGGGGACAGTGTTACTATTCTTTGCTCCCCTTTCGGGCCCCGGTAACACACGGGTGATAAAACCTTTGGGACATTGAAAATATAAGACTACATGCAAAAAATCATGTTTATCAGTGCAAGGAATATGGAGATATTTGAAGTCAATCGTCGACCGACCTTTTTGAAACGCACTTTAGGTTGATGTTTTTTGTTGTATTTTTTTTTTTTAATAATGATGAAAATATCCAGTTCAACCTCTGATGAGTTATAATTAGGATAAATATTGTTTTTAATTCCAACTCATAATAATAATAATACTAACAATAATAACATGAGCAAGTGGAGAAATGAGAAAGTGGCATCACAACTGTCATATCATTGAAGAGGGTAAATCACAATTACAAATTATGCTTGTATGTTTTAAAAAACCCAAACAAACAAAAACGAGATAAAACCGAACAAAATCAAACAGAAACTCCAAACAAGAATAATATTAAGGGTAAAAAAGGTAAAGGAACCCGATACACGCCCATTGAGGCATATTGGGAATATGGTGTTAGGCCCACATTATCTTGACCGTCGGCACACTAGGAATGATGGGGTCGGCATCACGCCGGCCGCCTTAACCTTCCCAGAGTTGCTGTGGTACCCATTTGGGGCTGGGTCGACCCAGGAGCCGTTTGTGGCCTAAAAAATTCCCACCTCATCTGGGGATCGAACCATAGACCACTGCGCTAGGAAGCCAGTGCACTAATCACTATGCTATTGCGGCTCCCAATATTAAGGGGGATGGGTGTAAAAGTCTTGTAGTTCCAGTTATATAACCGACTTTAACATATATTTAATTGGATTTTCCTTGTTAAAAACCATATGAAAAGGCAGATAAAGAAGCCAAGAACGGTAGATCTGATAAAAATCTAATAAATGTAGGGATGAGTAAATCAGAGATTAAGAGCTTAATTAAAGATTTAATAACAGATGAATGGAAAGCAGAGAGGGATTAAAATTTGAAAGGAAGACATGCATATAAGATGTTCATGGCTCCAAAAAAGATATCTAGGGAATTGAAAATTCCCAGTAATAAGAAACTTCTCAGAATTCTCCTTCTTCTTTGATCCTTAGCCGCCGACCGTCAAAGCAGTCAGTGACCATCACGCCTAGTGGCGTATTGTAGGGCAACAACAAATTGATTCCACTTTGCTCGATCGGTGGCCATCCTTCGTACAGTGCCCCAACTCTGGTTCATTCTTTGCATCTCAGCCTCCACAGTCCTCCGCCAGGTTGTTTTTGGTCGGCCTCTCTTTCGTTTTCCTTCAGGGGTCCAAAGCATAGTTGTTCTTGTGATGGTATCGGGGTCTCTTCTGAGGACATGGCTAACCCAGCTCCAGCGTCTGCCAGCTATGATGGTGTACATGTCCTCTTGCTTGCTCTGAGTAAGCAGATCTTGGTTGGTGATGGTATTCGGCCAAAAGATTCGGTGAATTTTTCTTAGGCATGTTGTGTGAAAAGAGGACAATTTCGGCATTTCCTTCTCTGTAACTCTCCAGCATTCCGCACCATAGAGAAACACAGAAAGCACACAGCTCTGATATAATCTTAATTTTGTGCTTGTGCTCTATTGAGAGGACTTCCAGATGTTGTTTAAGCTAAATAAGGCTGTTCTTGCTTTATTCATTCTGATGTTGATGTCTTTGCCTGCCCCGCTGTCTGGTGTTACTATGCATCCTAGGTATGTGAAGGTGTCAGTTTGTACCAGTTGCTGATTCCTTACTGATATGGGCACTACTTGCACATTCACATCAACACATCCAGGAAAAAACGGATAGACTTAATAAGTTTTGCCAGCAGGTGGGCTTGAACGTCAATTTAAAGAAGTCAGAGGTCATGACGCTCAATGTGAGCAGCCCTGAGCCCATATTCTCAGACTACAGTTGGGAAAAAGCTATTTCAGAATAGAAGAACCTTACTGTGCAGGATGTCTTCAAGACAATAATGTAGAGCATTTCTTGTTAAAATGTAAGAGGTATGAACAAATGAGAATATCAATATTGGATTATTTGCAGGCATCAAATTTATCTATACATATAGAAAAGGTGTTACTAGGTAAAAACAACTCACTAAAAAGTACAATAATAACAATAATAAAAACAATGGGGATGAAAGGCCGTAACGTCCTGTGTTTGCTGTATCATTCAGTAATAAAACTAGCACGATCACTATTTTTATGTATTTATTTATTATTTTTACTGGGGTTTTTAAATTGTTCTATTGTTTTTGTTTGGTGTCATCCAGTTTTATAGCAGCCACCTTCATTATTCACACATACTGTGTAACATTTGCTACCGCTACCCTTTTTTCATTGTGTAATATTTGCACTTTGCGCTCTTCTTCATTTTTCTCGTATTCTTTGCCACGTTCTTGCAGTGTCCATTGTCTTTTTTCTCTTAACCTGTTTATAGTTCTTATCTATGTCTTCTGTTTATGACTGTGGCTGACAAATGGTAAATCTCGAGACGTCCCGAGACGAAATGTCCCGTGGTCTGGTGAACGTAAGATGATTTAAATTTGTTAAATGAACAAACACAGAATGAAAGGAAAATTAAATTGTTTCTCTAAAAATGTTCTAAGAGTGTTTTATCCTAATGCTACGTTTTATTTGTCTGAACTAGTTTTGCTAGGCACCCCCCCCCCCCGTGACGATATTCTAAATACACTAGCTAAATTAGAGAATATTATAGTGCATAAAGTCAAAAATAAGATAGAAAATAAAAATTGAGTCCAGCTTCTTCGTCCCCACGCCAGCCGGTATGCGGATTTTGATAAGCCTTATAGCCGAATGAAAGATACTGTCCTTTCGAAATTCTTCCTTGAGATTGAATGTGACACTTGTGCAAGTTAAAGGCGATAGAGTGATAGAATAAAAGAAAAGGAGGGGAGGGATAGAAAGACAGAACTTAGGGGACGCCGTCTCGTGTTGATTTCACAAAAGCCAACTAGCGCGACATAGCCTTGGGCGATTTTCAAATTACGATACAAAACTAAAAAATGTTCGTCAATTGAATCATGTAAACAACCTTAGCTCTTATAAGGAATGACGTAATTCTAACGTACTACGGACAAGTCTCGTATTTAGTTTGAAAATAGTTAGAAAAAGAATGGAACAGGTGGTAGTTTCTAGATTTGAACGACTAACATAGAAAAAATATGGAATTATGAACCATAATACATAGGGCCATAAAAATTATATATTCGGGTGCCTTATGATCTCCTGATCAATAATATGGTGTCAGTTACGCACTAGTACAATAAACAACCAAGATATTGGCAAAAATACTATGTATTGTAAGACGGACTGACGAAAACAAAAATCATGCCTGCTTATTTTTTTCATAGCATGTTTTGAAAAAAGCTTTTGGGGAAATGAGGACTAAAAGGTACCTATGATTTGGTTGGCTGTAGTTTAAAGAAAGACTAGATAGGATTGGTTGACCTAAAACTAAAAATATATTTGCAGGAGTAAACATAGTAGTTGGGAGTTTTTTTTTTTTAAAGTTTGATTCAAATGTGCATGGTCCGATTGGCCAATGCATCACATATTATCGAAAAACGTAGACTGCTCGTTGCCATTTTGAGAAAAATCTTTGATAAACAAGGAGCGATGAGAGCAGGCTTGTGCTTTTAAAACTAACAGAAAGCAGTCTGGACGGAAGGCAGATCAAAAGTGTGCCATATCATGTGAATCTCCTGAAGAAATATCTGGAAAGAGAAAATCAGGACGAGACACACTTACTAACCTTGTCCATCGCAACGGGAATGAAAAACGAACCACTCACCTCTCATGAATATCCCCTACATCCCTGTGAGACAGCCGCACAGGTAAAAATCAGTAACCACTTAACGAAAAATCAGAGGGAGAGAGTTCAAAAGGTTTTGAATGATCATACGGATGTGTTAACGGACAAACCGGGGCATACGAATTTGTTGGAATATGATATGAAACTTGTAGACCCAACACCAATCTGTATGAGAGCCTATACGATCCCGTTTGCAAAGGAGACAGCTTTGAAGGGGGAGATAGATTATTTGTTGAAAGAAGGAATTATTTCACACAGTGAATCTCCGTACAGTTCTAGTGTGGTTCTGTTGAGAAAACCCTCTGGGGAACACAGACGGTGTATAGATTACAGGAAACTGTATGCTGTCACAGAAGGTCAGGTGGATCCATTACCTGATACAAACCAGCTGTTTGCTAGGCTGAACAAAGCCAAATATTTCTCTAAGGTGGATCTAAGCAAAGGCTATTATCAGATTCCAGTAAAACCCGAGGTTAGACAGTATTTGGCCTTTAGCACCTCGGACGGACATTATGAATTCAACATGTTGCCTTTTGGGTTGAAAAATGCTCCGAGTGTGTTTTCTAGAATGATGCGAAAATGGTTAGATCCCCTGAATAATCCATGTATCACGAATTTCATGGATGATATTCTCATTGCTACAGAAACATTTGAGGAACACATTAACTCTCTGAATATGTTGTTGGATAGACTCAGGGAGGCAAACTTGACGGCTAGACCGACCAAATGTTGCATTGGATGTAAAGAGTTGGAATTCTTGGGACACACAGTATCTCAGGGAAGCATGACCCCTGATCCCAAGAACTTGGAGAAATTGAAGAAAGCTCCGAGGCCACAGACAAAAAAAGATGTGAGATCTTTTGTCTCGTTGTGTGGTTTTTACCAGAAGTATATTAAAAATTTTAACTCGATATGTGCACCACTGACGGATTTAACGCGCAAAGGAAATCCTGATAAAATTACTTGGTCCGCGCAGTGTGAATCGGCCTATCAAGAGTTAAAAGGAAAAACTCACAAGCAAGCCTATATTGAAATTGCCCGACTTGAGTCAAGACTTTGTTGTGAGAACGGACGCGAGTAACGTCGGATTAGGGGCAGCCCTATTACAGAGATCCAATTCACTTGATCGGGAATTAACCCCAGTTGCTTATGCTAGCCGTAAGCTGAACACAGCGGAACAAAAATATTCAACTAGTGAAAAGGAATGTCTGGCTTTGATATTGGCGATAAAGAAGTTCCGGGTCTATCTCTATGGTAGATCATTTAGGATCCAAACGGACCATAAACCACTCGTATTTCTGTCGCAAGCACAGCATGAAAATGCTAGATTATTACGTTGGTCATTGCTCTTACAGCCATACCAATTTATCATAGAATATATCCCCGGGTTGGACAACGTAGGTGCAGATTTTTTAAGTAGACACCCGTACGACGAAAATCAGAGTAGTCACCAGGCATAGTGATTTAAATTTATCTATGTGTATTTCGAATTATGAACTGACATTAGGTAGTCTGTTCTAAAGTGGGGAGATGTGTGACGATATTCTAAATACTAGTTAAATTAGAGAATATTATAGTGCATAAAGTCAAAAATAAGATAGAAAATAAAAATTGAGTCCAGCTTCTTCGTCCACACGCCAGCCGGTATGCGGATTTTGATAAGCCTTATAGCCGAATGAAAGATACTGTCTTTTCGAAATTCTTCCTTGAGATTGAATGTGACACTTGTGCAAGTTCAAGGCGATAGAGTGATAGAATAAAAGAAAAGGAGGGGAGGGATAGAAAGACAGAACTTAGGGGACGCCGACTGTCCTCTGTATGACCAGTTAAGAAAGATATACTGGCCCAATGACTCAACACTAAACTCAAAGCTATATGGAGTTAAAGAGGAACTTCAAACAACAGTCGAATTCATCATGAGAACTCGTCTGACGGTGTAATCATCAAAGATGCGATCGCAAGAAGAAGAAGAAGAAGGGGACGCCGTCTCGTGTTGATTTCACAAAAGCCAACTAGCGCGACATAGCCTTGGGCGATTTTCAAATTACGATACAAAACTAAAAAATGTTCGTCAATTGAATCATGTAAACAACCTTAGCTCTTATAAGGAATGACGTAATTCTAACGTACTACGGACAAGTCTCGTATTTAGTTTGAAAATAGTTAGAAAAAGAATGGAACAGGTGGTAGTTTCTAGATTTGAACGACTAACATAGAAAAAAATATGGAATTATGAACCATAATACATAGGGCCATAAAAATTATATATTCGGATGCCTTATGATCTCCTGAGCAATAATATGGTGTCAGTTACGCACTAGTACAATAAATAACCAAGATATTGGCAAAAATACTATGTATTGTAAGACGGACTGACGAAAACAAAAATCATGCCTGCTTATTTTTTTCATAGCATGTTTTGAAAAAAAGCTTTTGGGGAAATGAGGACTAACAGGTACCTATGATTTGATTGGCTGTAGTTTAAAGAAAGACTAGATAGGATTGGTTGACCTAAAACTAAAAATATATTTGCAGGAGTAAACATAGTAGTTGGGAGTTTTTTTTTTTTTTTAAAGTTTGATTCAAATGTGCATGGTCCGATTGGCCAATGCATTACATATTATCGAAAAACGTAGACTGCTCGTTGCCATTTTGAGAAAAATCTTTGATAAACAAGGAGCGATGAGAGCAGGCTTGTGCTTTTAAAACTAATAGAAAGCAGTCTGGACGGAAGGCAGATCAAAAGTGTGCCATAAATTGTTTGCAGTCATCGTTTGCTTGTGTATAATTCATTGAAATCTGTGGTAAGAATGATTTTATTAACATTTCATTTAAAATAAAGTTTGAATGTGAGATATTAACATACGACTGTAAGTAAGTGAGTCGATGGCAGACTTAGACAAAGCCTAGAGATTGATCCATCATATGATAGACTATCAGAGAGGTGTAGAACTACAAAATTATACATGATTGTCGTCAAGGAGCATAACACCTATCCTATTGTAGGGAAAAAGAATACTGCTAGAATTGCAAAGGCGTTGTAACCATTAGGGGAGAGGAATACTGGTATACATTGTCACTTCAAAATATAATGGTAAAATAGGTTGTCATCAAGAGCTGACCCTATTCGTTTGTTTGTACTGTACCTGTAATAAATTGTGGAATATTATTGTATGCTTGTTATAAAGAAGGATGCATAACCTTCTTATTTCAGGGTTTTTTGTGGCCCTGTCATTAACGTAATACCAAGCTCGTGGGAACTGATTGATTCCTGACACTGTTTGCATATTTCGGGCACGTGCTGGATGCCATTGCCTTTCAATAAGTGGAACAGATTGTCCAGCGAGCCTAGGAAAAGATCTACCGGTGTTATCCTTCGAAGATAAGTGCCTGTTCGGCACCAGGAAGCTCAACCTCTATGAACTATAGTTTTAAGAATAAAGACTGAAAATATTAATTAAAAAATTCCACCTGTGACAAATGAAAAGCAAATGAACTATAGGGAGGGATGTTAACTAACAACCTACCATTATATATATACCAGTATTAACCTAATTTAGAAAACTACACCTACACACTTTTATTATAATAATATTTGTATTATGGACAGAAGATCCATTGTGTAAATTGATTAATGTAAATAATTCACTTGATTTCACTTTGATTGTCAGTCCTGATTCAAACAAATAGAGTCAGGACAAAATAAATTGGAAAAAAATTAACGTTACACAAAATTCAACCACTGACTTACTTAAGATAGTCTTTTAAAGTGTAGTTTGTATGTGATTGTCGTAGTACTGTTGTGTTGAGTTGGATAATAAAATAGTTGTTTATATGTTCAGTTGGCTAATGCAACAGTACACTACATATTCATAACCCTAGACACCAAACGTAGTCATCATACATTCTAGTCAAAGAATAAGTCTGAATGAGATCATAAAGGTGGTAGCAGAAAGGTACCCTGTACACTTACCATACTAATTTGTTATATTCAGGAACCTTCACAGCTGACCTCATTCAGTACACTAAGAGTACATAACAACAACATTTCTTAACATCAAATCCACCACACCCCCTATAGCTGAGGCTATGTGTATTTATATTTGTTACTGTATACATACATCTGTTTTCATTTTACTCTAGTCTTTACTCACACGAAACTTCTGATGCGAGACAAGATGTGATAGATAGGACGCATGCTGTCCCCATGTCTATTTAACATCTACACACACATGCACAATTTCCGATCAGATACAGGGAATACCAGGACTAGTCACTGGTAGAGGATCAATAAACAACCTCAGACATGAAGAAAATACATTTGTGTAAGCTAAAAGCCAACAGGAATTATGAGAACATGTGAAGCAAGTAAATAGCTTAAGTCATGAATATGTCTTGGGCATTAACATTGAGAATACGAAAACAATGGTAATTGGGGAAGCCGGCAGTAAGCCACGTTACAAATAATAAATGGGAAGATACTGGAACGAGTCGAGAGTGTGGAAACATGGACAATGAACAATCAGCTTGTAGAACGAATTTAGGCCCTTGGGCAGGTGGATATATAGAATAACGAACCATAAGTTCATGGAACGAGAGGAAAGCAAATAAAGAGGTCTTTAAAAAATTGAGAATGAAATGTAATAATAATAATATAATATATAATATAAAAGCCTCTTCAGTCATAACTGACTATGGGAATGCGCCCCTGAGGTGGCAGCCCTCAGCTGCTTATTTTCCTGATTTCGACGTTTTCTCCTCTCCTCTGCTTGTTGTGTGAGCCTCTTTTCGCCCAATCTGAGGTGGTGCCGTAAATAGCATCGCCGCTTAGTGCGATCGGCAGCTTCATCCTCCCATGTTGCTGGATCCATGTCCAGTGCCCTAATATCTCTCTTGCACACATCTTTGAACCTCAGCTGTGGTCGCCCAACTGTTCTCTTGCCATCTGCTAATTGTCCGTAGAAGATATCTTTTGGGATGCGACCATCTTCCATGCGGCGAACATGGCCAGGCCAGCGAAGTCTGCGCTGTCTAAGCAGTGTATACATACTTTGAAGGCCAGCACGTGACAACATGTGGCAGAGAGATTTATGATTATTAAATTTCAGATATTTATTCTTTATTCTGCACCTGTCTTTTACCTTTTTTCTTTTCGTATACGCTTGATTGTTAACGAAACTCGCCCATTCAAACCTTTGCCATTTCCTTTCTCATTCTTCTAATTTTAGCACGCGCAGTTTTGGGCTGTGCGCCAAATCTCTTTGATGTTGAGTTTATGAGTAGACCGGATTAGCACGCGAGTGGTTTTATGTTAATTGTAAACGCCAGAGATCGAGTAATCGACGTAACAGGGACCAGAGTGCAGACAATTGTCTGTTGCCTGTTCCTATGTTCGTTTGTTGTAAGTTAAGTTATAAGATGAGTACCGGTACCGCCAGATGAAAGACGAAGCTCGCTTAAATTGCGTTTATGACCATAGTCTGCAGATTGAATCTACTGTAGGTGTAAAGTCTGGACTTTGGTCTCAGCGTGAGAAATGCGGGTATTTGCAGAAACGAGTTAGGGAATGTGTAGATTTTCCCAAGGTGCTACATCTGGAAATTGAGTCTGTTTCAAGTCTTAGACGTAGCTTATTTCTTTCATCCGAGAGATATATATACTCTAAATTTTCTACTAAAATTCATCCAAGTACCGCCAGCAAGACTAGAACCATCTAGCTTTCGAGTCCTAAGATCTCTGTTAATAGAAGTACCATTTAGTTGGTCGATTGTGGATAGTTTTAACTTCTGCGCTGTGGTAAATATATATATCTAGTAGTGATTGAGTGATTTAAGTGGTGATCGCTTATTTTATCTTCACTAGTTTTATGTGTAGAGTGATTAAATGATAAGTCATTTATATTCTCTAAAGTTACTGCGTTACAGTGGAGAGCAAATAAATTATAATTTCTAGCTTAACTCATTCGGCTATAAATAAATTTAATTAAACTGCTAGTAACCAGCAAGAGAATAGTTTCACTAACCAAGTAAATGCACTGATGACTCATGAGTATTGACGAAATATATTTAAATATACTTCTAATTCATGACGATTGATTTTTTTTTTCTGACTAGAGTTTATTTCACGGAAGGTTTAACGATGAGACTAGCTCTAAGCTTGTGGTTTCAAATTTAAGTTGTATAACCGAAGTGAACATTATTTACGCGTAGGATTAGATATACTTTTAGGGTTGAGTATTTATGTGTTTCTTTTCTTCCCTATACAGTATTTCGGGTCATAAACCCAAAATCTTACCAGCGGCTTTCAGTACCTATGTAACTGAGAAGAACTTTACTTAAAGAACATTCTGAATATAATTACCGGGTTTTTGCAAGTGACCTATCTGGCCTCGTGTTTTACACCCAGAAGAACGACAGAGTACTGGCCCAAAGTAATATTAAGAATAGATGGTAACTGTACTCACAGAATATCCAGATTTCTTTCTCAAGTTCATATATACTTCGCCTGTGGTGACGACTAACTAACATTGACATTACCCATATAACGACCATTGAGTTGTGAAGGAGATTTATCCTAAACCGATTTATGTACCTGACATTCAAATTAACGAGTGAAGTTCCAAGCTATTGTACCCTGTGAACATTAGATATCATAAGTACTTTTTCTAACTGGACAAGAATTGAAGTGACCTTCATCAACCTCCTATTTACAACAGTGAGACAAGCGTTTCCCAACATTTTTTGATTAATTAGTCTTTGGAGGAACTGGGTCTTGACTCGCCAGTAAACTCAAACTTGGATGGTATGTGAGTGACTTAACAAAATGTTCCAGATGTTATGAAAGGCAACGATTAGGTAAGAGTGCGCAAGTTTACGGTGATCACAGTTTGTCAGAGTGAGAGAATAACAGGGATGAATAATTCGTTTATGATATAGCCCATGTAATAACTTTGTATTTTCTCTTGTATGCAAGTTCTTTTTTGCTAATGCTGTTTCCTCTTAGGATAGATTAATATATATATAAACTCTGTTCTCTACTGAGAGAGGGAAACCTTGGACCATAGCGTATAAATCTGTGACTCTTTGGGCTAATAATTTCTCTTATAACGGGATCTTGGCAACAGAGAGGGAAAGGACTACACCTATGGGTCTATCTCTTTATTTAATTCATTAACCCATGTTATTGCATTTGATTTGATATTCAATATTGTCGTTGTAAGTTT
Source organism: Oreohelix idahoensis (assembly GCA_024509875.1). Classification (NCBI taxonomy): domain Eukaryota; kingdom Metazoa; phylum Mollusca; class Gastropoda; order Stylommatophora; family Oreohelicidae; genus Oreohelix; species Oreohelix idahoensis. Next base: position 19,298 of record JAMPIV010003881.1, read on the forward strand.
TTTTATGATAAATAAAATTTTCTTAAACTTTATTTACGTGTGGCGGTCAGCTTATTCAAAACGATCCCTGTTCCATAGATATAGTATTCACGTTGGTGCGTCTAATTGTCGTCACTTATCTGTGTATGTGTATATGTGAGTGGTTGAATATATTAATATAAATATTTAGAGGAAACTGTCCGATCTGAAATCTCAGTCGTAATCGATAGGCGGGTTTGATTATCTATCAAATTCAGGGACAGATAATTATCTTATCGAAAATATACGAAACAACACCTCGACATTTGTCACTTTATCTTTCCACGAGATGCCAAGGATGTGGCGTAGACACCGTAAATGGAAGGTATTGAGCCTTCTTTCTTGCTTAGCATAAGTCGTCCAGGTCTCGCTGCCATTTAGGAGTGTGCTGGTGACGCAGGCGTTATATACCGCAGCTTTGGTCTTCGTTGTGAGTTTGGAGTTTCCCCAAACACGCGATGTGAGGCGGGCAAAGGTAGCTGCAGCTTTGCCAATGCGGCTGTCGATTTCTGTGTCCAGTGAGAGTTTGTCATTGATGGTAGACCCTAGGTATGTGAAGTGGTGCACCACTGCCAATTCATAGTTATCGATAGTGATAACTGGTGCAGCACCCACATCCTGACTCAGCGCATTCGTTTTCTTTAGACTTATTGTGAGGCCAAAGTCCTTGCATGCTTGGGTGAGGCGATTCATCAAGCTCTGAAGCTCCTGTTGGCTTTGAGTGACGACTGCAGCATCATCAGCGAACAACAAGTCTCTTATAGTGACCCTTCTGATTTTTGTTTTTTGCCTTCAGCCTTGAAAGATTAAACAGACGGCCATCTGACCTAGCGTGAAGGCATATTCCTTCAGTTGCATCTCTGAATGCATGTTTCAAGAGTAAGGCAAAGAAGATCCCGAAGAGGGTCGGAGCCAGAACACAGCCTTGTTTAACGCCACTTCGTATGTCAAAGGGCTGTGATGTGCTTACAGCATATTGGACTGTTCCCTTCATGTCGTCATGGAATGACTTTATCATTTCCAGCATTTTAGAAGGGCATCCTATTTTCAGGAGGATTTTGAAGAGTCCATCCCTACTAACCAGGTCAAATGTTTTTGTGAGGTCTATAAAGGCGATATCTTACTCGTAGCAAGCAAGAGGACATGCACACCATCATAGCTGGCAGACGCTGGAGCTGGGTTGGTCATGTCCTCAGAAGAGACCCCGATGCCATCACAAAAACAGCTATGCTTTGGACCCCTGAAGGAAAACGAAAGAGAGGCCGACCAAAAACAACCTGGCGGAGGACTGTGGAAGCTGAGATGCAAAGAATGAACCAGAGTTGGGGCACTGTACGACGGATGGCCACCGACCGAGCAAAGTGGAATCAATCTGTTGTTGCCCTACAAGACGCCACTAGGCGTAATGGCCACTGACTGCTTTGACGGTCGGTGGCTAGGGATCAAAGAAAGAAGAAGAAGATAAAGGCGATATATAATGGTCTTTTCTGCTCTCTTGATTTTTCCTGAAGCAGGCGGAGAGAGAAGATCATGTCTGTTGTTGATCTGCCAGCTCGGAATCCACACTGTGACTCTGGATATATGCGCTCAGCTAACTTGTGTAGTCTCATTAAGATGACTTTAGCAAAAACCTTACCAACAATACCAAGAAGAAAGATGCCTCTGTAGTTATTGCAATCACTTCTGTCTCCTTTATTTGTATACAGTGTTACAATCTTGGCATCTCGCATGTCTTGAGGAATAGTTGTCTCTTCCCAGCACTGGCATATCATCCTATGCAAGGGATGTAAAAGCGCGCTCTTACAGCATTTGATTAACTTACTTACTTACTTAGTCGTTCCCCTTCTACCGTGAGGTGTAGAGGTTTGGAAGAGAGAGCGCCAGACCATTCTATCAGCTGTCTTCTTCCTGGCCTGGTTCCATTCTAGTCCTCGGTCCTTCAAAGATTGTCTAATGTTGTCCTCCCAGCGGACTCTGGGTCGTCCTGGAGGTCTGGATCCCTGGCTCTTTGTTTCCCATGCTTGTCGTGGTAGCCGATCTTCTCCCATTCTGCAGACATGGCCAAACCATCTTAGTTGGGATTGTTCTATTTGGGTCTGCAGCGGATGGGATTTTAGGCCTTGACGGATCGTCTGGTTGCGGACCATGTCTCTTCTTGTTACTTCAACCACTTTCCTCAGATACCTCATTTCAGAGGTTTGGATCTGGCTTTTGTGGGTTGTAGTCATTGCCCACGACTCGCATCCATATGTCAAGACTGGGACATAGGTGGAGCGGTATACAGCCATCTTCGTTTTCTTACCAACCTCTTTCTTGCTGAGGAATCCACGATTTACGGCCTGAAAAAGTCTCCCAGCCGCTGCTTTTTGAGTGGCCAACTCTTCTTTGATGCCTCCCTTTCGGTCTATAATAGCTCCGAGATATTTAAAGTGGTCGACCTGCTCCAGGACCTGTTCTCCCAACTTAATCTGATGTTTTCTTTCTTCTCGTGATATCACCATGGATTTTGTTTTAGAGCTGCTTATGACCATCCCTCTCTTCTCCAGCTCTTCCTTCCAGACTTGCAGGTTGGATTGGAGATGTGCCTCTGATTTAGCAATCAGGGCAACATCATCAGCAAATGCCAGCTCCGAAATATAGACCTGTCTCATCTTCCAGTACCCCACTGAATACTTTCTTGTTCTCTCCTTACATGCCTTGATGACATCGTCCATAAGGAGTATGAAGAGGTAAGGTGATAGGATATCACCTTGTCTTACACCAGTGGTGGTCCTGAACTCTTCTGACTTATGGTTTGCTGTCCTCACATAATTTCTGCAAGACTTGTAGAAGCTCTGTATAGCATGAATCAGAGGTGCTGGAATATTCTTCCTTGCCAAACAGTCCCAAAGTTTGCTCCAGGGGACCCTGTCAAACGCCTTTTCCAGATCTATGAAACAAAGATGGATCTTACTCTTATACTCAAGGGCCTTTTCACTCAGCTGTCTGAGTGTGAAAATTAGGTCTTGAGTACTTCGGTTTGCTCGGAATCCGCACTGGACCTCATCCAATTGTGGCTCAGCTAGGCGTCGGAGTCTCTGCTCTAGGATTCTAGAGTAGATTTTACCAGGGACACTGAGAAGGGATATGCCTCTATGGTTTCCACATTGTCGATTGTCACCCTTTTTGAAAATTGGTGTTATGATGGCAATCTCCCAATCCTTTGGTATGGTCTTGTTGCACCATGCTGCCTGCAGGACCTTTAGGAGTAATAGGTCGCCTGATGCTCCCATGTACTTAACCATTTCTGGTGTTATACCATCATGCCCTGCTGCTTTGCCCATCTTGATTTTCTCTAGTGCTGCCCTCAGTTCTTGCATCTTTATGTCATCTTCACCATCATTGGTTTTCTCTTCTGTGCTAGTGGTTATCTTTTCTGATGCTTCACCATGCTCACCATCCAGGAGTTCTGAGAAATATTCTTTCCATCTTTCCATTACTTCCTTCGGGGCAGTAAGCAATTTGCCTTGCTTGTCTTTTATAAATTTGAGAGGGCATTGTTTTTCCTTCCTCATGTTCTTTAGGGTCTTATAGAACAATTTCTGGTTTTCTTGTGCATCTTTTTCTAGCTTTTCTCCAAATTCTTCCCAGGACTTCTGTTTTGCTGCTAGCACTTTGTTCTTTGCTTCTGTTCTGAGTGTCACATATTCTCTATATTTTTCCATTTGTCCTGTTGTGTTTTTAGCTCCTAAGTATTGTTTCTATGCCATTTTCTTCTCTCTTATTTTCTCTTTGACTTCCTCTGTCCACCAAGGTGTCCTCTTTCTCTGGTTCCCAAGTCGGACTTCACCGCATGCTTCTGCAGCAGCTGTCTTTATGATATCCTTGAATTTATTCCAGAGGGTTTCCAAGTCATCAGGTTGTTCTTCTGTGTTGCTTACCGCTGCAGCAATAAGCCCCTGATATCTGGTCTTAATTTCTGGCTCTCTCAGCTTGTAGGTCCTAATGCTCATTTCTCCTGCTCGTTTACTTGGTTTCTTGCGTGATGTTGAGCAGTTCCTAGGCTGAGCAACTCTTTCAGTTGTTCGTTTGATTGTTAGCAGGTAGTGATCACTTCCAATCTCTGGCCCCTTCCAGACTCTAGCATCTCGGACATATTTGAATGAGTTTCTCCGAACAATGGCATAGTCGATCACTGACTTCTCATTCTTTGTTGGTTCACATCTAGTGTATGCATGTATGCGCTTATGGGGGAACTTTGTGTTTGTAATGATCAGATTCTGCTCACTGCAGAATCTAAGGAGTCGCTTTCCATTGTCATTGAGAGTATCTTCTCCATATCTTCCGATAACTCCACCCCATCTAGCATGGTCATTTCCAACTCTGGCATTAAAATCTCCGAGCATGATAACTTCTTCTAGGCAGTCATCCACTTTCCTTTGAAGCAGCTCGAAGAATTCCTCCTTGACCTCTGCTCTCTCATCCTCATTTGGCCCATACACTATGACCAGGTTGACTATGGTTTCTCCTTCTTTTAGTTTCACAACCATAATGCGCTCTGAGACAAAGTTCCACCCCTTGATACTATCTTTTTGATTTTGGGCCACAATGCAACCCACCCCCCCCCCCCCCCCCCCCCCCCCCCCCCAGCTCTTTCGGATATGGGTACACCACTGTAGAGCAGCGTGTTGCCATTGAGATCCATGACTCCTTGTCCTTTTTTTCTTTGTTTCCGTTATAGCCAGGATTTCTAGTTTTGCTTTCCTCATCTCTTCCACCAGCTCCTCTTCCTTCCCATTTATACTTCTTGTGTTCCATGTTCCATAAGTCGTAGTCCGTAGTCCGTTCCAGTTCGTCGCCTTTAGAATCAGTCCGGTTTTCTCTCTTGTGTTACTCGTAATCGTGGTTTAAAGCAAACAGGTGATTGGCCTGTTGTGCCTTTGCATGGTGGAGGGGCTGCCTCCTTACGGCCTCCATGCAGGCCGCCCTCCTCCTTTTTCATCCGGGCTGGGGACCGGCATAGGCGGAGTTGCATTTGATTAAACCAGGAGGAATTCCATCACTGCCTGGTGCTTTGCCAGAGGCAAAGCTATCAATGGCCTTGCTGAGTTCCTCTAATGTTGGTTTGGCATCCAGCTCCTCCATAGTTGGCAGACTGTGGTAAACTTCTAAATACAATATCTAAATTAGGATATAACAGTATAGTGCATAAAGTCAAAGATAAGAAAGTACTAAAAATTTTCGGCGAGAATCGTAAGTTGCCGCCTACGTCTTCAGCGTATTATTTGATAACGCAATGGCCGAACCAAAAGGGTACCCTACTTTTCAAATTCGTCATTGAGGCAAACGTTCCACTTCCCTAGGTCAACTAAGTATTTGCCTAAATACATTGTAGAGGGGAGGGGAAACGGAGAAAACCCAACGCAAATCACGTCTCACATTGTTCTAAAAATAAAACTACTTGCTAGTATTGCCTTAGGCGGTTTTTCAAATTACGATGAAAAAGGGGACACTACGGTCAGGGAAACACGCTTAGCTCTTATTGCGAATGACATAAACTCTCGTAATTAGCTTGAAAGTGCATGAGAAAAGAATTGAACGGGAGGTAGTTTAAAAATCAACAACTAACATGGAAAAAAATATGGAATATTGAACCAAGCCACGTAGCCCCATAAAAATCATATATTCGTGTACCTGAAGACTTGCTGACTAAGAATATGTAGTTAGTTATCTAAATAGTCCATTAGATAATCAAATATTGGGGATAATACATAGAGAATCACAGATACTGTCAGGTCAAGTCATGTCTGCTTAGATTGGATAGCATATTTTTTGGGAACAAATTAGGTGAAAGATAGGCTAAGATGGTAGGATGAAGAGGATTGGGTGGAATTTGAAGTGAGGCGAAATATTATTTGCCGACCTCGTACTAAACATATATTACCCGAGTAACGTAGTAGAAAGTTGAATTGTATTTTTGAAAGACTTTGTTTACAAGTGAAATAAGGATAATCATTGGCCAGAGTAGTTGATATTGGGGAAAAAGTATTAGGTGAGGACGCCATTTTATAACAAAATTTTGACAAGGAGCGATGAGAGCAGGCTTGTGCTGTGTAAACAATATTTCTCAAAAGCCTGGACAGAACGGCAGATCGAAAGTGTGCCAGTCATCGTTCACTTATGTATTTCATTGAATAAATGTGGTAAGTGTTGCGTGCATATTTTGACGCACATATTACAAAAATCGATATGGCTATTTAATATGGAAAAGATATAGACATTCATTCATTTGTGTATGAAAATGCTGTCTATGGTAAAGCTAGATAATTCATGATTGATTTACACTTTTGATTATAGGAGTAATCGTTCTTGATATTGATTCGGCGCATGGATATGGCACTCATGTCCGTACTTATTTGTTCGGGCCAGAAAATAGATTAATTTGCTTATTTTGTTTATGGCCTGAATTCATATGTATTACATATTATTAGTACGAGTAGAATCAGTCCTATATTGTATATTTTGGATGGGTAGGCAGGACTATATTCTTGTTATGCCGCTCTAGCGGAAGTATGAGTTGTCTTGACAAGTCGTGATGAGTTCCGATGTACCGTTTACAATGGCGGGGTACGCATTTTCAAGGGCTGGTACATTCTTAAGTAAAAATGATTCATGAAGTGGTTTTTCTTCTGTAGGAGATTGTGTCTCTACTAGAGTTGGTGTTAGAGACTCTCCTAATGTACGGTATCATGTATGATTCGGACTCCAGGTAATGCCAGACCCTATTTTTGATGATCTCATGTCGGTTAGACCTAGCTGGAATATTGTGCTTCGCAACGCTAGGGTCATGTTTGTATCGACGAAGATGACGGGCTTCCATACAGCAGTTATGTCTACGTGAAGTAACTGAATTACTGTAGAACTGTATGGAGAAACTTTAGGAAATTATTCATATGCATTTCAAATTAACTTTGGCTTATATATATCCTCCTGTGAGTGAGTGAGCGACAACTCAGGAAGGCGGTCATGTTACATTCCTGTCATCATATTTTTGAATCACTGTCCATAGAACGGGTCATGTATCTTATTATTCGGACAGTGGCAAGGAGATCTCAATTTTCATAAAAACCCCTTATCGTGGTTTCATAATATGATATAAACTATGAACATAAAGCAACTTTAGTTACTTACCGATCCGCCTTCACTGACGCGTTTAGTCAGATAGGGGATGCGGCCATAATGTATCATGACATTGGAAGCTATTGATGTACTACCCATTATTTATGAATGTGTCATGACATGGGATCTACTATGTATGCCTGAAAATTGATGTGTCAACATATACCCATGATGTACTCGTTATGTCCCAGTGTGTGCGTCTAAATAAACTGTGTAAACAAAGATTCCAGCAGTCTGCATTGGTGCCTTGTAGACACAAGTGAATGAGTGCTTAGATTGGTCAGAACACGAACAGTCCACCATTCGCGTTAATCACACTCTACACTTCCACTCCATATATACACCATCCTGCGTCGGTTGAATTGACCAAGTTTAGGGCCTGCTTCCCCTGGAGCCTTAGAGGGAAACTACTGCTTACAGCTGCCTTTGCCTTCCCTAACTCAGGACTAGGGTGAGTTACCCATTTACAGCTGGGTAGACTGGAGCATGCCTGATCTCAACAACTCGGTACACTACAATGGACATATACCGTAGTGGCACCACAAACAACATGCTACAGTGATTGATAGTGGAGCTTTACCGAAGAAAGAGAACACACTTTACACCACACTTTACAGTGACACTTTACAGTAAGATTGACTTTATTAACATGTATCTAAAATAAAAATTGAATGTGAGATAATAATGTACGACTATAAGTAAGTGGGTCTGTAGCAAACTTAGGCAGAGCCTAAAGATTGATCCACCATGTGGTAGACTATCAGAGAGGTGTTAGACTACAAGAAAATATGTATGATTGTCATCAAGGAGCATAACACCTATCCTATTGTATAGAAAAGATTACAGCTGGAATTGCAGTGGAGTTGTAACTATTAGGGGAGAGGAATACTGGTGTACATTGTCACATCAAAAGATAATTGTGGCATAGCTTGGTATAAAGCTATGACCCTTTTCGTTTGTTTGTAATGTACCCGTACTTAAATGTGGAATAGTATTGTATACTAGGTATAAAGAAGGATGCATAACCTTCACATTTCAGGGTCCTGGGTACTGACGTTAATGTAGTACCAAACGCTTGAGAACTGCTCGATTCAGGACTCTGTCTGTATACTTCGAGCCCATGCTAGTGGCCATTGCCTATCAAACAGGTGGAACAGATTGTCAAGCGAGCAGAGGAAACAATCTACCTATATTCTCCTGCCAAGTTAAGTTCTTGTTCGGCACCTGGCAGCTCAATTTAAAAGAACTAGAAAGTGATAGTGGAGAAAACTGTGAATAGTTATTAATATTTCCACAAGTGACAAACGAAAACAGACATAACTTAAAGGGAGTGATTATAACCAACAACCTATTGTTTGATACCAGTATTACCTCAAAGTAGAAGAATACAACTACACGCTTATATTAGAATAATATTGTATGTATGGACAGAAGATCTACTGTGTTATTGGACTGTTGTAAATGATTCTTTTGATTTCACTTTTGATTGTCAGTCCTGGTTCAAAATAAATTAGAATCAGGATAATAAATTGTAAAAAATTCTATTTACACAAATTTCAACCACTGTCTTAATTAAGATAGCCTTTTAAAGTGTCGTTGGTATGTTATTGTTGTAATATTGTTGGGTGTTGTGGATAATAAACTATTTGTTTGTATGTTAGTTGGTTATTGCACCCTACACTCTACATTCATAACCCTAGACACTACACGAAGTCATTTTATATAATAATATAGATTAATTTTGAATGAGATCAAAAGGGTGGTAGCGGAAAGGTACTCTGAAAAGTTTACAATACTATTTGTTAAATTCAGAGACCTTCATAGCTGATCTCATTTAATACAATAATAATACATAACAATAATTCATAACATCAAAACCCACCACGCAGACATTTGACAGCATCAAGGGCTGCAGATGTAACGGTATTTTCTCTAGCGTAAAGTTCAGAGTAGTGCTCGACCCACGTCTCCATCTGCTTACCCTTATCGGTTAGCTTCTCTCCGCTGACGGTTTTTAGCAGTGCCGTCTTACGTTTTTGGGGGCCATGTGCTTTCTTTATACTGTCATATATTTGTCTAATGTTGCCTGTTTGCGCTGCCATCTGGATGCTCTCACTGAGCTGGAGCCAATAGTCATTTGCACAGCGTCGAGCAGTTTGTTGAACTTTGCTTCTCGTAGCCTTCAGGATCTTTAGGGTTCTAGCACTCGGTGAACGTTTGTATTCATTTGTAGCACTGCGCTTAGCTTCAATGACAGGTGCCATCACATCTGATGAAGCATCAAACCAGTCATTTGACTTTGCCGTTTTCTTACCAAAGGTGGCAAGTGCAGTACTTTGAATGGTGTTCCGTAGATGCTCCCAGTTCTCTGTAATAGTATCACCATGCTGAGGGCTACTGTCGCAGTAAATTGAGCGATCATAACAGGGTCTGACATCTTGCTGGTATCAATGCGTGGTTTCCCTTCATGTCTGACAATACAGAGTTTTCTTGGTTGTGCTCAGATTTTGCAGCAAACCAAGGAGTGATCTGTATCACAGTCTGCACTATGGTACGAGCGCGTGGAGAGCACAGACCTGAGAAGTGGCCTTCTGACGAGAATCAGGTCCAGTTGGTGCCAGTGCTTGGATCGTGGGTGTCTCCATGACACCTTATGCTGGGGTTTTGACTGAAAGTAGGTGTTGGTCACGCAGAGGTCATGGTGGACACACAACTCTAAGAGCCGTTGTCCATTTTAATTCATCTAGCCAATACCAGACATGAAGGCCATGAAACATTATCGGCACCCACTCTAGCGTTAAAGTCACCAAGGAGAACAAGCTTTTCTTGCCTATGTATGCTTTTGATGACTGCTGCTAGATTCTCATAGAACTCATCTTTAGCTTCTGAGGCAGAGTACAGAGTAGGAGCACACACACTGACAAGGGTGATGGGACCTGTGCTAGTTTGCAGGCGGAGCGTTAACAGGAGTTCTGATCCATTCTCACCTGGTTCAACCATTTTAGTTAGCGATTTTTTGACCGCAAAACTTACTCCGTGTTCTCTAGTTTTATTAAGATCTTTCCCTTGCCAATAAAATGTGTAGTCCTTCTCGCTCACCGTTCCAGAGCCCGCCAGGCGCGTTTCCTGAAGTGCAGCTATATCCACCTGAAGTCGTTTAATCTCATCATTAATTATGGTTGTCTTCCTTACATCGTTTACGTCCTGTAGGTTTTCCGATAGTCCAGTCAACATAGTCCGGACGTTCCAGCATCCCAATCTGAGAGTTTGCTTATTTCTATAATTACGATAATTGCTTGGTGCAAAATTTTCTGTCCACAGCTCGGGTTTGACCCTAATCCCCATGCACCCAATGGGGAAAGCAGACAGTGGCGGAACAACACCTTATTGACTGGGGGCTGTCCAGCTTGAAGCGGGCGGTAGCTGTCCAGTGAGATCCTAGAACCTCTCCTACTGTCGGAAGTAGCCCCTGGCGCCATGCCCTACGCCAATTGGGCAAAATGCTTATAACCGGTAACTGCTACTTCCCGTGTTTTGCCGACACCTATAGGGTGAAGCTGGAGTGTCCTCTCCAGGGCGCGAGCTTGGGCACAGTTATATGGAGATCAAGCTGTTGCCCATGCAGCTGGTAGATCCATAGGAACGGCAGTAACCGATACAGTTTGGTACCAGCCACGTCGCAGGAGTTGCCAGAATAATGTCGAATCGATATTAGACTGCCTTAGGGACTCCGACTCCGGATTTATCCTCAGGGTTTACTCCCGAAGCCAATTCCATAAATGGATATTCCCGCAAAGCAGCGGGGGTTTGAAATTCAGAGTTCCTTCTCTTAGATAAGCTACCAACCAAGGATCACGAGCCATATCTGCCCGAAGCTGCTGGTTTTAAGGAGCCAGTCGCTCGCCTTTGCCCCTTCTCCCGTCAGTGGAAACAGTTCCGCCGGGCTCAAATTTGGTCACACGTGAAGGCCGGGAGCTGGACTTGGTTGTCAGAGGCTGCTTGAGGCGCGTGCCATAGAAGTATTTTATCTGCAGTGAGAGCTTATCCTCACTACAACTCCCGCCTGTAACAACCTTTGAAATGAGAAATAATGAATGATATCTAAGTCAGATAGATAAAATATTTTGGTCTTATAAAATAACATAACACCTTGTGGAAAATCATAATGGACAGAAGAGTTGAAGGTAAATATGCGTGAGGAATCCAGCGCCATGAATAGGAGGAAAACATCGAGAGATGGACAGGAAGAGTGTCAGAGTGTACCATCAAGACAAGAGACTGAATATTTGTCTGAGATTAGGTGAGAAGAGACTTATACAACAAGCACTTTTCCTGGTCTATATTAAAAACACAGTAGGCAACCTACGAAAGCTCGCTTTGCGCTGAAATGGGTTAGCATAACGGATAACAGAAGAACATATTCAAACAACAAGATGCAGGATGCTCTAAAACAGAAAACTAGATAAATAATCATAAGTGAGAAGAATGTAAAGTAATCAATGTTCACACTTTAAACAAGGAGCAAAAAGTCATACTGAATAGGAATGAACATGAGCTGACACTAGAAGAGCACACTGGAACTTACTTGGGCAGCAAACCATCATTTTAATCATCCAGCTGATCAGTAGCTTCCTCCAGTCATAACTGGTTATAACCCCAGCTGCCTTTTTCCTGATGTTCATGTCGCCGTGTTATTTTGCCTTTTGTATTAGTCTCTTCTCACCCGTGTGTTACCGGAGCCTGAAAGGGGAGCAAAGAATAGTAACACTGTACCCTACCAAGCATGTCGTAAAAAGCGACTAAGGAGGGTTGGGCATGGGGCTGGTTACCCAATCCCGTAAAAAACTTTTTACCACAAAAAACTTCAACTAACATGGACAAGTCAAATAAATAATATAAATCAACTCAGCCGCCCAAGACAGAAGAAGGTCCTCTGGAAAGGAGGCGCATGAAGCAACCTAGAGAAAGCCGAACGCAGTCTGGGTTGCCGACTAACCTTTTTTCGTCTAGGAAAATCTCCAGGACTGGCACCTGGAATGTTCGCACTCTGTATGAACAATGGAAAACTGCACAGGTAGCAGCAGAAATGCCAAATTACAGGATTGATATCCTGGGTCTCTGCGAGGCACGGTGGAAAGGCATAGAGAAGAGGAGATTGATCACAGGAGAAATGGTATTGTCCTTAGGACATGAGGAGGAAAGAGCCCACCACAGTGAAGGGGTGGCTGTAATGATGTCTAGGGAAGCACAGAAGACACTTATAGAATGGGAAGCAATGGGACACCGAATTATAACAGCAAGGTTTAAATCAACCAAAAAGAAAGTAAATATAAACATCATCCAGTGTTATACATCAACAAACGATAAAGAAGAATCTGTGAAAGAATACATTTACACCAGACTACAAAATGTCTTGGACAATAAGAAAAGAAAGGACATCACAATTTTGATGGGGGACCTAAATGCGAAAATAGGAGCAGACAACACTGGCTTTGAAGAAATCATGGGAAAGCATGGATTAGGTATGATGAACGAGAATGCGGAACTATTAGCAAACTTCTGTGCTTCAAATCAACTAGCTATAGGAGGAAGCATATTTCCATATAAAAGAATTCATAAAGCAACATGGATATCACCAGACCACAGAAATGAGAATCAGATTGATCACATACGCATAAGTAAGAAGTTTAGGTCATTATTGCATGATGTAAAACTATGTAGAGGAGCAGATGTGGTATCAAACCACCATCTTCAAATGGCCTCATAAAAGATAAGAATGGAAAACTGCTTAGTAATATACATGAACAAATGAAGAGATGGACAGAACATTTTGAGGAACTTCTCAAGCTTCATTTCAACTCACAGGGACGTATATTAATGTCTGGAAGTTCACAGAAAACACATTGGAAAGCAGTACAGCTACTGAAAACGAAATGTTTTGAATGTAGTGTTTGCTGGCATGGAACAACTATTTTCGTAGGATTTTATTTAAATCAATGAATGGAAAATGTGCACATTTAATTTAGCCCTGTATGTCACATAGTGCCTCGGGACCGAAGACGCAGCAAGAGAGATGAATGCATGTAATGCTATCAACAGGTTTCCTCAATGTTTGTCCTATCCATCGCCAGCGCTTCTTCTCAACTCTTGTTCCACTGGCACTTGTCTGGTTCTTGTCATCAGTTCCACATTTGTGACTTTGTTATATCATTTCAGTCTATCTATTCTACGCAAGAGTTGAAGATTCTTTTTTCGTGTTGGACTTTATTTCTCTTGTTCTCCATATGTTTCCCAATGCAATGAAACCTCCTCTTGCTTTTTGTATTCTAATTTTGATATCATTGTCTGTCCCTCCAATTGTCTATATTACTTCCAAGATATGTGTACGATTCTACATCTTTTAGTGGTGTTTCTTCAAGTTCAACCTTGTTATCATTTCTTGCATTTATTCTCATAATCTTTGTCTTTTCCCTGTGTATTTTCAGGCCCACTTGTGACCTCTCATCGAGAATTTTCATTTTCTCGTGCATCTGATTATGGTTATGGGACAGAAAAGCCAAGTCATCTGAAAAATCCAGATTATCAAGCTGTTTAGTCAGATTCCACTGGATTCCATTTCTGTTGTGTGACGTCGATGTTTTCATAACCCAATCTATTGCTAGTAAGAGAAGAAAAGGAGACAAGAGGCATCCCTGTCTCACTCCCGTTCAAATCCTAAACGGTTCTATAAGTTGTTCTTCATGAAGAACTCTGCATGTCATGTCTTCATATGTTTTCTTTATTAAGTTAATGATCTTCATGGGAACTCCATAATGCCTCATCAATTTTCAAAGCGATTCTCTGTCTACACTGTCAAATGCCTTTTCATAGTCAACGAATCCGATGTATAGCGGTAAATTCCATTCCAGACTTTGTTAAACTATTATTCTCAATGTGGCTGTCTGGTCTGAACAGGATCTATTTTGTCGAAAACCTGCTTGTTTATCTCTCAGTTGCTTGTCTATGGACTCTTTTAATCTCTCAAGGATGATTCTGTTTAATACTTTTCCTGGCACTGATAGTAACATTATTCCTCTATAATTTGTGCACTCTTGTAAATTTCCCTTCTTAGGCAATTTGACCAGATAACCTTCCTTCCATTCTGCTGGTATTTCCTCTCTCCTCGTTGAATTCCTTGAATTGATGGGTAAAATGTATGTGAGAATAAATGAAATCAGTATAAAAGATGAGAGAAAGGAAGGGCAGAATGTCAGACGGGCCTGGTGCCCAATTCTCAACCCTTTGAAAATAAAGTTCGTTCGTTCGTTCGTTCGTTCTCTCTCCCAAACTTTGCCAAGTAGTTTGTATAATATATATATGTACAGGTATCAATATCTGTTTTGATGGCCTCTGCTGGAATGCCATCTGGACCAGCTGCTTTTCCATCTTTCAGAAGCTTTATGGCTTTCTTTATTTCTTCTCTACTTGTTCGTTCACAGCTGATTTGTAGCTCCTCTTCTGCTGGCTGGATGTCGGGGGGATTAGTTGGAGATGGTCTGCTGAAAAGTTCCTCAAAATGTTCTGTCCATCTTTTCATTTGTTCCTGTATATTACTAAGCAATTTTCCATTCTTATCTTTTATGAGGCCATTTGATTGCTTATATTTCCCTGTTAGCTTCTTTGTGTTATTGTACAGATACCTCATATTTCCTTTCGCTGCAGCTTCCTCTGCTTCCATTGCCAAATCATCAATATATTTCATCTTGTCTCTTTTGATGTTTCTTCTTACTTCTTTGTTTGCTTCTATGTACACTTCATAAGCCTTGGCTTTGGAGCTTCTGGTTTTGTTTCTGTTTAAATCTGCTTTCTTATTTTTTCCTGTCTTCTATCTTACTAATGGTTTCTGTTGTTATCCATACTTTGTGCTGATGTTCTATTTTTCTCATTACTTCTTCACATGTCTCGTTCCATATATTTTTTACTTGTTGCCAGTGATCTTCCGTTTCTGTTTCATCTTCCAGCTGTTGGAGTACTTGGTATTTGTTGGATACTGTGATTGAAAATTTTTCTCTTATTTCCTGATTTCTTAGATATCCCACATTATACTGTTGTCTATAGCTATATGCTGTTGTAAATTTCTTGAGTTTTAATTTTGTTTTAGCCAACAGAAGATGGTGGTCGGATATAACATCTGCTCCTGTACATACTTTCGCATCATGCAATGATGTATTCTTTTATGTGGAAATATGCTTCCTCCTATAGCTTGTTGATATGAAGCTTTCTTTTCTTTTTGTCCAAGACATTTTGTATTTTGGTGTAAAAGTTTTATCAGATTCTTCTTTATCATTTGTTGGTGCATAACACTGGTCGGTATTTAAATTTACTTTCTTTTTGACTGATTTAAACCTTACTGTTTTAATTCGGTGTCCCATTGCTTCCCATTCTATAAGTGTCTTCTGTGCTTCCCTAGACAGCATTACAGCCACCCCTTCACTGTGGCGGGCTCTTTCCTCGTCATGTCCTAAGGACAACACCATTTCTTCTGTGATCAATCTCCTCTCCTCTATGCCTTTCCACCATGCCTCGCAGAGACCCAGGATATCAATCCTGTAATTTGTAATTTGTACTGCTACCTGTGCAGTTTTCCCTTGTTCACATAGAGTGCGAACATTCCAAGTCCCAGTCCACTTGGCATTTCGATTATAGTTTATATCCTCTATTACATTTCTCAAGTTTTGGCTGTTAGTGGTCCCAATAAAGTTAAAAAAATAAGAAAATGTGCCGATAGACACATACAGTTATTTTATATTCAAGAGCTGTTACTCTCCAAAAACCAAAAAAGATAGTATCAAGGTATGGAACTTTGTCTCGGAGCGCATTATGGTTGTAAAACTAAAAGAAGGAGAAACCATAGTCAACCTGGTCATAGTGTATGGGCTAAATGAGGATGAGAGAGCAGAGGTCAAGGAGGAATTCTTCGAGCTGCTTCAAAGGACAGTGGATGACTGCCTAGATGAAGTTATTATGCTCGGAGATTTCAATACCAGACCTAAGGGTCTTTTATATTTGGACATGCGCCCTAATATAGCCGACTAGGTTGAACGGGACGCGCCTCGCCAAAACGAGGCAAAACTTTATTAAAAAAACAAAACAAAAAAACCATGCTAGATGGGGTTGAGTTATCGGAAGATATGGAGAAGATACTCTCAATGACAATGGAAAGCGACTCCTTAGATTCTGCAGTGAGCAGAATCTGATCATTACAAACACAAAGTTCCCCCATAAGCGCATACATGCATACACTAGATGTGAACCAACAAAGAATGAGAAGTCAGTGATCGACTATGCCATTGTTAGGAGGAGCTCATTCAAAAATGTCCGGGATGCTAGAGTCTGGAGGAGGCCAGAGATTGGAAGTGATCACTACCTGCTTACAATCAAAAGAACAACTGAAAGAGTTGCTCAGCCTAGGAACTGCCCAACATCACGCAAGTAAACAAACGGGAGAAATGAGCATTAAGACCTACAAGCTGAGAGAGCCAGAAATTAAGACTAGATATCAGGGTCTTATTGCTACAGCGGTGAGAAACACAGAAGAACAACCTGATGACTTGGAAACCATCTGGCTTAAATTCAAGGACATCATAAAGACAGCTGCTGCAGAAGCATGTGGTGAAGTCCGACTTGGGAACAAGAGAAAGAGGACACCTTGGTGGACAGAGGAAGTCAAAGAGAAAATAAGAGAGAAGAAAATGGCATAGAAACAATACTTAGGAGCTAAAAACACAGCAGGACAAATAGAGAAATATAGAGAATATGCGATACTCACAACAGAAGCAAAGAACAAGGTGCTAGCAGCAAAACAGAAGTCCTGGGAAGAATTTGGAGAAAAGCTAGAATAAGATGCGAAAGAAAACCAAAAAATTGTTCTATAAGACCCTAACGAACATGAGGAAGGAAAAACAATGCCCTCTCAAATTTATAAAGGACAAGCAAGGCAAATTGCTTACTGCCCCGAAGGAAGTAATGTAAAGATGGAAAGAATATTTCTCAGAACTCCTTGATGGTGAGCAAGGTCAAGCATCAGAAATGATAACCACTAGCACAGAAGAGGAAACCAATGGTGATGAAGATGACATAAAGATGGAAGAACTGAAGGCAGCACTGGAGAAAATCAAGATGGGCAAAGCAGCAGGGCATGATGGTTGTAAGGCTGGTTTTTCCCTCTTCTACTAGTTATTCCTGGTCAGTGGTGGTGATGGAATAATAATAATAAATTCTTTAAGCGCCAAACACGGCGCATAAGGCAGAAACCAGTGCTCTCCAGGTTGTTCGTTGTGACGCCACTCCTCTTAGCTCTTGCACATTATTTAGGCCCAACGTTTCTTCCTTCTCTTATTATTGTTCTTCTGAGTGTTTCTTTTGGTCTTCCTTTTTTCCGCTTACCCTCAGGAACCCAAGTGAGCGCCTGTAGTGGTATTCTGTTGTTTTGCATTCGTAGGACATGACCGATATATGACCATCGTCTTTTCCTTATATAGTCGGAGACATATTTTTGCCTAGAGTCTTCTCTTATTTGTCGATTAGTCTTGAATTCTTTCCAACTGATGTTCATGAGTTTTCTAAGACATTTGTTCTCGAATGTATTCAGCTTGTTCTCCAATGATTTTGTTATTTTACAACTCTCACAGCCGTATGTTAACACTGAGATAACATTTGAATTAAACAGACGAAGCTTGGTATGTATATTCAATGATCGTAATTTCCAAATGTTAGATAATCTATTGAAGGCGCTAGCTGCCAAAGCAATTCTAGTATGGATTTCTCTTGTTGTGTCACCATCCTGAGTCATTTTACTGCCTAAATAATTGAAACTTTCAACTTTCTGTAGTTTTTTCCCCGTTCAAGATGATATCAAAGGTCTCGTTAGAAAAGTTCATAGCTTTAGTTTTAGAGGCATTTATTTGGAGACCAATTTTAACCGAGAGATGACACAAATTATTTATTGCTTCTTGGGATTGTCTTGGTGTTGAACTTAAGAATGCTACATCATCTGCGAAATCCAGGTCCCCCAGGAATTTTCCATTTGTCCATTTTATACCCAATTGTTCATTGTGGGTATAGTTTCTCATAACCCAATCAATAGCTATTCCAAAAAGTAGTGGTGACATAATACAGCCTTGTTTCACCCCTGTTTTCTACTGTAAACCATTCTGTATTCCCTTTATTTGTTCTAACACAACATCTTGCATTGTCATATAGCGCTTTGATTATATTCACATATTTTGTTGGAAAACCATAGATTGTAAGTATCTTCCACAATGATGGGCGGTGTAGACTATCAAAGGCTTTTTGAAAATCGACGAAGGTGATAATAAGTGGCGATTGCCTTTCCACTGATTCTTCTATAATTGTTCTTAGTGTGAATATTTGATCAATACATGATCGTTTCGGCCTGAAACCCGCTTGTTCTTCTCTGATCTTTTCGTCAGCATGCAATTTAAGTCTTTCTAACATCATGCAACATAATAATTTTCCAGGTACTGATAATAGAGATATACCACGCCAGTTATTACAGTCTGATAGATCACCTTTCTTCGGTAACTTTACAATAATACTGTCTTTCCATTGTTGTGGTGGTTGTTCTTCTCTCCATACTTCATTTATAATATCTAAAATTCTCAAGAGGTTGTTGTCATTAACTGCTTTAATCATTTCCCCTGAAATTTCGTCAACTCCAGCAGCTTTAAAATTTTTTAATCTTTTAACGGCTTGTTTGATCTCGTCCAGCGTGAATTCATCGCAAGTTATTGGCAAGGTGGTTGTGGATGTTTCATTATTAAAATCAGGTGTTACTGTTGGTGGTGGTCTGTTTAGCACCTCCATGAAGTGCTCAGCCCATCTCTTCATTTGTTCTTTTTCTGTTGGTATTGAATTCCCTAATTTACCTTTAACAGGTGTTTCCATAGCAGTAGGCTGGTGACATAGTTGTTTTGTAATTTGATAAAGGCACCTACTATTACCAGTTCTTGCAGCATTTTCAGCTTCTACGGCCAGTTCATTGATGAAATGTCTTTTATCTCTTCGAGTTTTTGTCTTCACTTCTTTATTTAACAAGTTATAAGTTAGTTTGCAAGATTCAACTGCATTATGTGTACTTGCCGCTAGTAGTTTAAGTTTTGCTGTTTTCCTTTCTTGTATTTTATCCCAAGTATCTTCTCTCATCCATTTTTTCTTTTTATGTACTAGGTATCCGGTGGTCGCTACAGCTGCTTCTGTCATTGCTGTTCTCAGTTGTTCCCATTTAGTATCGATTGTCTTGGTGGTGATGGAATGGCACTAGTATATTCACGCGAAAACTGTTCAATAAAGTAATCAAACTCCAACGAGTGGTAGGCAAATTGGCCAACATGACGATGCTCAACTCGTGGTTAGAAAGTTAGTTCATACAATTTATTCACGTTGCACAGTAGACGATACGAAACAGTACTTTGATGCATGGACGATCAACAAGAATGCATGACGGTGAAAATCTGTCGTAATGTTCAGAATGGCAATATACATCTTTCCAATTAGATCCATTAACAATATTCTTCCTCACTAAACTAATGTTCAGACAATTAATCTGTCTCTGTGATAGTCACTAAGGCATCGGCCGTTGACCTTCTACAAGGACATCGGACTTATTATACATCTTCATAATACTTGAGAATACAACCAAAATATACTGTCCTGCTCAATTGACTTCTTCCATAGACTGCTCAGACAGTTGATTAAACATAAGATCCACACGTTCCTACATCAAGATAAATACAGGTCAGCGACTATCCTTGGCTAACCTCTCCAATAAATGCCATGACCGAGATGTCGGCACTTCGTAATACAATCTTCCAATACATTTAATAATATTTCCTCTCGTAGGATTACCACTACGTTTTACAAGTGAAGCTACCAGCTCATCTGATCCATTCTTGAAATCCTGACATGAGGACTCCAGCTAGATGCCAGTAATGAGTAGAGACATCACTTAAAATTATCCATAAGACCATTTATCAATACATGGGTACAAGACTTACGTATACATCTTGACATTGGCTTCTGAGAAGAAAACCAGTCATCCATAATAGAAATAATTCCCATTCATAAGGGACACAATACAATACAATACAATACAATACGGACGATCAGTCCGGCTTGACCCTTCAAGATCTCTGACGTCATATATCCCCGATCTTGGTAACCCGTGCGCTAAGAGTCTCTCCTACTCTACGTAGTGCACACACGTGCGTGATAAATCATACTCACAAATAATATTCCTATCATAAGAATGGTGCTGTTACGTACATTTATTACCTAAGGGGGTAGTCTTCGGTCCTGCCAAATGTACGCACCAGTTTTATGTAGTTATATTGTTTGAGCGTTCGATTGATTCACGCACTGACGTGCACAAAGCAGTGAGTGTTGCTTTGGAACGCACGTGTAACCTAGTTGAGTAGTGGATGACGTCAGGTTTTCGAAGTGGCAACATGGCACTTGCTTGTGTCCATGATTGTAATTTTATATTGTGTATTTCAATGGCAGGTTGAAGGAAGCCATTTATTCTAGTGATCTGTATTGGTCTTCAGGTCGAAGCCAATAGCAGTTATGTCACGTAAGTTATCGCCCCACTTCGTATTTTAATGCATTATGAAAAGGCCGCTCTACTGCTAGTCTAGCGGGAATTTGTTATTCCTAGAATGGATCTACAGAGTCGCTTGCCTTTAAGATTTTAATCACTTGAAGAATTCCTACGAATGGAAGAAGTTATATTGATTACCTTATGCACATGTTTTAAATGCCGTACATGCTTCAATGCCAAAGTCGTGGCAGGGATGTAAAGAGAGGCTAGCCGATTCCGAACTCAATAGCTGAATAGATTGTTGTGGGTGTTGATAAGACTTAATCACTTGAAGAATAACTAAGAATGATCAGCAACTTCAAAGTATGACATTTTGTACCTATAACCTATAACTATGATCGTATCGTTTCTTCGTATGTGCCATGTCAATAAACTATATGTCCAGCAATCACTGACTTATGTACTGCCCAGTTTACCATCGAGTGATCAGTTCAAACACTACCTGTTGTAGTCCGTTTTACAGAACAGTTTGTTGACATTTTCGTTCAGTTTGCCATTCGCGTTGTGAAGACCAACACCATTACCATAAACGGCTACAACAGTGATTGGTGCGCCAGCGTGGTTTGAAATTCAGTATTTCAACGGATCTTACTCAAGCAAATTAATCGTTTGAAAATAGAATGTGTACTTTCAAGGCGACATCATCGTCAAGTTGGAACTTGTTGTCAACATGAATCGTAATCAACTGACCGTTACAAGATTCTCAAGGTCATCTATCAACCTTCACTTTGGGTTGTACTGTGACTGACTGCCTTACTCACCTCTTCGTCAGTACTACGTGCGAGCTAGTTTGATATACGCAGAGCGAAGTATTGCATCCTCTAACGTACATACACGGGGACAAGGCACTTTGATTTCTACCTGCACGCGAGCTAAGTATAACTTGTATCCGTTATACACTTTATTACTATTGGCTGTGCCTTAATTGATTATGTCCACTTTTATATTTTCCGTGTTATGTGTTATATGTTGTGTATTCTTCGCGGGAGGTTGGGAGGTATATCTGACGAACGAGATCCATCTCGAAGTCAATTCGGGCTCTTCGTCAGACGTTCTGTAGGACATTATTTTGCAGACTTCCCGCAGTGGAATGTTCCTACGCGTGAGCGTAGAAGGATTCTAGGTCCACTGTGTCTGGTGGTCTGTGACACCTGTCTGTTTTAGCTGTAGTGTCACGTTTACTTGTTGTTTTTGGTAGCTATTTTTACTTGTGCCTTAGTTTTATGATGAATTTTGTATGTGATTATTGTCCATCTCACCTTTCCTGTCGTTTAGTTTTTTACAAAACCTATGTTTTTTTACACTGTGTTGTCAATTGTCTTGTGCATTATTTAATCGCAGTTATCATCGTAATTCTTTACGACATTCCATTTTAGTTTCTCATTTTATTTTAATTGGATTTCTGCGAACGTCTTCGTTTGTTTTGAATATCTTGTCGTGTCATTATTGTGCTATTGTCTGTCACATTACTGCTTTCACACCATTACATGTTATAAATTACATTATTAATTATTAATATTATTGCCTATTATATAAATTGATTTTACCGTTCTAGAACAGGAACGAAGAACACTAGTTGTAGTAACACTTTTAAGTAGTATTATTACATAATAATATTGAAATGGCTACCTTAGACTATTTCATTAAGCAAGCAAAAGCTCTTCAGATGGCTCCTGATGAAGCTAAAGCATTTGCACTGTCAGAATATAAGAAAGCTCAAGAAATAGAAGCTGATCAGAGAAGATTGGAAACTTTACGTTTGGAAAATTTGAAATTTGAGGCAGATCATGAGAAAAATGAAGGATTGAGGAATCAAAAAACGGATTTGAGGCTGAGGAAAAAGAAATGAAAGAGAATGAAAAGAACAGGAAATTTATAGCTGAGGAAGAATGAGAAAAAAAATGAGATTAGCCGCTGAATTGGAAGAGAAACGATTTCAGCGTGAGTCCGAACAGAAAAAATTCGAGGCTGAAGAGCAATTTAAAAGAGATGCGGCAGAAAAAGAAAGACTACTTAATAAAGAAATGGAAGTTAAAGAAAAGGAAATGCAAAATAAACAGAAGGAAATGGAAGAAAGAAGATTAATAGCTGAACAAAATACATTACGACTTCAGCTTGAGAGGGAAGAGAATGAGAAAAAACGACAGCATGAACTGAAATTAGCAGAGTCAGAATATGAGAGACTTAGGTTAACTCAGGAATCTAATTCTCAGAGAACTTTTGAAAGCCACACTTCATCCAGACAGGATCATTTTAAGGAGATTAACCTTAAATTGCCAAAATTTAATCCCCCGTCTGATGACGTGATATTCTTCCTAGATAGGTTTGAGGCCACTTGTGTGTCTTATAACGTGGATAAAGCTCTATACTGTACATATTTATCCAGATTACTTACAGGAGATGCATTAGCAGTTTATCATACCACCAGCATTGGTGAGAAAAATGACTATAATGCTCTTAGAGCGGCACTTCTGCAAAAATTCCAAATGACAGAAGACCAATATCGATTAAGATTTCATACATTACTACCTCAATCTAGCAGAAATTTTAGTGATTTTCTGTCACAAATACGACTAACATTAGAAAGATGGATCGAATTATCCAAAATTGAAAAGTCATATGAGGGTCTCTTTGATTTAATGATGCGCGATAAGGTACTTTCGTCTGTAAATCCTACATTTCTCGCATTTTTACACGAACGGAAACCTTTATCAATAAAAAACTTAGAAGAACATGCGAAAAAACTTCTGCACTGCTCACCCAACCATGGATCTGAGTAATGCGCAGATTAAGAATGAATTGCCTGTTGCTTTTGCAGCACAACAAAACAATTTTCCACGCAATCGTTCTTTTAGTGCTGACAGGTATGTCAATAAGGGAAATAATCATAATTTTAACAATGATAACTTTTACAAAGGGAAGCAATTTCAACAAGCTGCTCCATTTAATGCTCCTTGGAACCAAACTCACAGATCGCGAGATTTTGGTAACAATTATTTTAAAAATAGTCAAGGACATTATAATAAACAAAACTGGAGATCAAGATCTCAGGGTCCACAAAACAGACAATTTTTTGGAAATAGACCATTTAACCAACATCATAACGATCATTATACAAATTATCGGACTCATCCGAATTTTAACTCTGGCAGAAACGACAATTGTAGCAATTTTAATGACAAAAATCACAATCGATCGCACCGACGAGATAGATCGTCGAGTAATACAGGTAGACATTCTAATGTTGCTTTTAGTGATACACAGGCGAACATTGAACAGGGTAAAGTAGCTGAAACTCACAATGCTATGTCTTGTTCTCTAGATTGTTCCCAGGTGAAAGACTGTCCAGAATGCTCGACTCTTTTCCAGCCTAAGGCGATCACGACGCTGCGTTGCGGACATACCTTGCCTAGCCTGCCTGCAGTCTGTACAGCCACTGCTGCGTCAGTACACCAGGGACAGGGCTCTCTTAAGTTTCACAAGGGATTTGTCAATAATATTTCATGCTCTCTCCTATTTGACTCAGGTTGTACAACAATCGGTGTCCGGACTTCGCTGATCAACCCAAGTTGTGCCACGGGCCGGGTTGTCAAATGTGTAACATTTGGTGGCACAATTGAAACATTTCCCACTGCTATTATTGATCTTCATACTCCTTTCTTTACAGGAAAGATCCAAGCATGTCTTCTGCCTAACCCAATTTGTGATGTAATACTGGGTCGCATACATGGTATTAAAGAGTGTACACCTCAGCAAATAGCTGAATGGGAAGAGCGACATATTCAAACTGCAAATGCAGTAGTGACTAGAGCGCAAGCTACTAATATGTCGCATGATACACCTATTGAACCTACTGTTCATACCACTGGTAATGATGATGCTCCTATTTCACGGGAGTTGTTTGCAACATTGCAAAAGAATGATGATTCATTAAAAAAATTTTTTCAGTATGTGAACAAAAAGAATACAAGCAACAAACTTGCAAAATCTAGACATGACTTTATACTTAAAAATGGGATTTTGGTTAGAGTAATACGGGAAAAGGATTCATCCTTATATTCTCAGATTCTAGTCCCATCCTGTATGAGATCTCGGATATTACGACATGCGCATGACTCGCAATGTGCGGGCCATATGGGTTTTTTCGCGTACTAAATCCAGAGTGCTTTCTGCATTCTACTGGCCAGGCGTGCATAGAGATGTTACTCTCTATTGTAGGTCCTGTTTGATATGTCAAGAAGTTAAGGTACGGGGTCCATTTCATGCGGCTCCTATTCAAGCTGCGGACATCCCGATTAGACCATTTGACAAAATGGCCATTGACATTATTGGTCCGATACTTCCATCTGCTAGAGGGCATACGCATATCCTTACGTGCATTGATATGTGCACTCGTTGGCCTGAGGCCATCCCTCTAAAGAACACTTCATCTGCCAGTGTAGCAGAGGCATTGATGTTAATCTTCTCACGCATTGGTTTTCCACGGAAAATCTTGTCAGATCATGGGGTTCAGTTCATTTCTGAATCCATGTCTCAAGTGATGAAAACATTAGGTATAGATAGATCTCTTAGTTCTATTTATCATCCGATGTCAAATGGGTTAATTGAGCGTCTCAATAGGACACTCAAGCAGTTGTTGGGTAAGATGACTCAAGACCATCCCCAAGACTGGGATCGGGTCCTACCCGCTTGTCTCTTTGCGTATCGCGAGTACAAAATCAAGCAACGGGGTTTTCTCCATTTCAACTTGTTTTCGGCATGCAACCACGCGGTCCGATGTCGTTAATCCACGACTTATTGGTTGACGAGAATATTGAAGAGGAAACTCAATCCTCTTATGAGTATGTGATCTCTCTGAGAAAGAGAATCATAGATGCTTGTAGACTAGCTACTGCATCATCTGAACAAGCCAAAGAAAAAGCTCGTCTATTTGCAAACAAGTATAGACGTCTTCGCCAGCTCATACCTGGTGATGAAGCTTTTGTATTACTCCCTGCGCATAATAATCGTCTTTTAATTACCTGGAGAGGTCCTTTCAGGATCATCTCAAGAATATCCGATGTCGACTACATCGTTGATGTTAATGGTAAACATAAAACCTTCCACATTAATATGTTGAAGGAATATTACTCACGTCCTGATTACTTACAGTCAGTGTTTCAGGCAACTGACGATCCTACACCACCTATTCAACACTATTCTAGTTTGTCAGTCATCCAAGAAGAGGAATCTTCTTTCGATGATGTACAACTACCAATACCAGTTGTACCACTCCATTCCACTGAAAAATGGAATGATGTTACTATCTCATCTACTCTTACTGATGATCAACGTCAGCAAGTCTCTAATATTCTACACACGTATGAGGATGTCCTCACTGACATCCCAGGTCATACGTCAGTCATCCAACATGACATTATTCTGACTGACGATACACCGATTCGAGTTCGCCCATATCCTATTCCTTTACACTTTCGTGATAAGGTTGATAAGGAATTGGATGAGATGCTTCAATTAAATATAATTGAACCATCTTCATCACCATATTCTTCTTCTATGGTAATCATTCGGAAGAAGGACAACAATATACGTCTTTGCGTAGATTACAGGAAACTAAACAAAGTTACAAAATTCGATGCGGAACCATTACCTCTTTTAGACGACTTATTAGAGAAATTATCTCATGCCACATTCTTTTCGAAATTTGACCTTTCAAAGGGTTATTGGCAAGTGCCATTAACCCCTAAAGCAAAGCCATTCACCGCTTTCTCGACGCCACGGGGTCTTTTTCAATGGAATTTTATGCCATTCGGTCTAATGAATGCGCCACTACCTTTGTACGCATGATGCGTCGCATATTGTCTCATCGTCCCGATGTCATTACATATATAGATGACATCTGTCTTTTCAGTGACTCTTGGGATGAACATATTCAGGGTTTAAAATCTTTACTTTCTACCTTACGGGATTATAACTTAACAGCGAAACCTTCAAAGGCTTTTGTCGGTTTTCATGACATCTCATTTCTTGGTCACCGTATAGGTCGCGGTTTAATGTATACAGAAGACAGTAACGTCTCAAAAATTTTAAACATTTCAGCACCTAAGACAAAAAAACAAGTGAGGTCACTCCTAGGACTAATACAATTTTATTCTAAATTCATCCCTCATTTGTCTACTATAACTGCACCTCTTTCGTCTTTACTGAAGAAGGGCACACCTAAGGTAATAAAGTGGTCGCAGGATCACCAAACGGCGTTAGATTATATCAAACAATTTTTTTCAAATAAGCCTTTTTTAAGGTTGCCTAACAAAGATCTCACCTTTGTTCTTCGCAGTGATGCTTCTTCCTACGCTATCGCGGCAGTTTTAATGCAGGAATACGGAGGCACCTTATTTCCTATTATGTACGTATCCAGAAAGCTTACGACGAGCGAGATGAAGTATTCCGTTCTGGACAAAGAGCTCCTTGCTCTTGTCTGGTCGATCACAAAACTGGATCGTTATCTCCTCGGATCACACTTTGTGGTGGAATCCGACCAGAAAGCTCTTACAGCACTGAACACAGGAAACGTTAAGTCATCAAAGTCAGCGCGTTATGCTATAGCTCTACAACCGTTCCATTTTGAGATACGAGCTATTCCTGGAGTGCAGAATGTGTTTGCAGACTGTCTTTCAAGATGCCCTAGTGAACTTGGTGAAACTAAACCACTTTTAGATGGAGAAACGTCCTCACCGAAACATGAATAACTTTGTACAGTGTCATTGATTGTACATCTGTGGATACTATATGTAGTTCTACAGTATTCGTATAAATATAAACTTTCAGAATATAGTTACTCCTGGATTATAACATGACTTTTCTTGTGAAGTAACTTTTTGTTAGAACGGGAACAGTGATATTAAAGTAACATTTTTTTTTTAGTATGGAAACATTGGTAAAAAGCAACAAATAGACATTCGTTAGTGTTATGGAACATATTACACTACATATCGTGTTCGTAAACTTATTTCGTGCATGGAACATTAGGAACATATTCTTGTTGACTCTAAATAGTTCTGAACGAATATTCACAATGACTGAAATTAGAATTACTTAGAATAAATTACTAGTTATTTATTTATGTGTAATTAAGTACTAGAATTAGATTAATTCAATTTAATCAATTTGATTGTTTATAAATCACACATCTACTAACGTTATTAGTGTCTCGCAATACGTGTAGTCACGTATACCACTACATGATATTTCACTTTTAGATAACTAGTCAAACTTACTAGTGCTAGATAACAGTAGGTGCGTTGCTTCTTAAAGGTTTAATTTTGCATTGCTTCATTTTTGCACATTGTATTTCAAAATTTTCTGTTTCACTGATTCTTTTATCATTGATTATCATCAGTGTTGCTGTTCATTTTCATTTTTTGAAATCATATGTTTCGATTTTCTTTTGAAAAACTTAGTTGAATTTTATTATCATCTTTTTTGTTGATTTTTCATTTTCATTTTCATTTTCAACTTCTTTTTACTTCGAATATTACCACATCGTTCCAAAGTAGGTCGATGGTGGATGTGTGCTTTAATGCATACTATCATTTAGTTATATTGATTTATTTTAAATTTTCTCTTCTTAATATGATAATTTTATGCATGTCATAAATCTTGTTGTAGTTTTGACTCACCTCTCTCGAGTAATTAGTTCGAAAAAAATTAATGGGATTAATTTTTTTAAGGGGAGGTAATAAGGGAGCTGTTACGTACATTTATTACCTAAGGGGGTAGTCTTCGGTCCTGCCAAATGTACGCACCAGTTTTATGTAGTTATATTGTTTGAGCGTTCGATTGATTCACGCACTGACGTGCACAAAGCAGTGAGTGTTGCTTTGAAACGCACGTGTAACCTAGTTGAGTAGTAGGGTGACGTCAGGTTTTCGAAGTGGCAACATGGCACTTGCTTGTGTCCATGATTGTAATTTTATATTGTGTATTTCAATGGCATGTTGAAGGAAGCCATTTATTCTAGTGATCTGTATTGGTCTTCAGGTCGAAGCCAATAGCAGTTATGTCACGTAAGTTATCGCCCCACTTCGTATTTTAATGCATTATGAAAAGGCCGCTCTACTGCTAGTCTAGCGGGAATTTGTTATTCCTAGAATGGATCTACAGAGTCGCTTGCCTTTAAGATTTTAATCACTTGAAGAATTCCTACGAGTGGAAGAAGTTATATTGATTACCTTATGCACATGTTTTAAATGCCGTACATGCTTCAATGCCAAAGTCGTGGCAGGGATGTAAAGAGAGGTTAGCCGATTCCGAACTCAATAGCTGAATAGATTGTTGTGGGTGTTGATAAGACTTAATCACTTGAAGAATAACTAAGAATGATCAGCAACTTCAAAGTATGACATTTTGTACCTATAACCTATAACTATGATCGTATCGTTTCTTCGTATGTGCCATGTCAATAAACTATATGTCCAGCAATCACTGACTTATGTACTGCCCAGTTTACCATCGAGTGATCAGTTCAAACACTACCTGTTGTAGTCCGTTTTACAGAACAGTTTGTTGACATTTTCGTTCAGTTTGCCATTCGCGTTGTGAAGACCAACACCATTACCATAAACGGGATTGCCATCATAACACCAATTTTCAAAAAGGATGACAATCGACAATTTGGAAACCATAGAGGCATATCCCTTCTCAGTGTCCCTGGTAAAATCTACTCTAGAATCCTAGAGCAGAGACTCCGACGCCTAGCTGAGCCACAATTGGATGAGGTCCAGTGCGGATTCCGAGCAAACCGAAGTACTCAAGACCTAATCTTCACACTCAGACAGCTGAGTGAAAAGGCCCTTGAGTATAAGAGTGAGATCCATCTTTGTTTCATCGATCTCGAAAAGGCGTTTGACAGGGTCCCCTGGAGCAAACTTTGGGACTTGTTTGGCAGGGAAGAACATTCCAGCACCTCTGATTCATGCTATACAGAGCTTCTAAAAGTCTTGCAGAAATTATGCGAGGACAGCAAACCATAAGTCAGAAGAGTTCAGGACGATCACTGGTGTAAAACAAGGGGATATCCTGTCACCTTATCTTTTCATACTGCTTATGGACGATGTTATCAAGGCTTGTAAGGAGAGAACAAGAAAATATTCAGTGGGGTACTGGAAGATGAGACAGGTCTGTATTTCAGAGCTGGCATTTGCTGATGATGTTGCCCTGATTGCTAAATCAGAGGCACATCTCCAATCCAACCTGCAAGTCTGGAAGGAAGAGCTGGAGAAGAGAGGGATGGTCATAAGCAGCTCTAAAACAAAATCCACGGTAATATCACGAGAAGAAAGAAGACATCAGATTAAGCTGGGAAGAACAGGTCCTGGAGCAGGTTGACCACTTTAAATATATCGGTGCTATTATAGACCGAAAGGAAGGCATCAAAGAAGAGTTGGCCACTCGAAAAGCAGCAGCTGGGATACTTTTTCAGGCCATAAATCAAGGATTTCTCAGCAAGAGAGAGGTTGGTAAGAAAACGAAGATGGCTGTATACCGCTCCACCTATGTCCCAGTCTTGACATATGGATGTGAGTCATGGGCAATGACTACAACCCACAAAAGCCAGATCCAAACCTCAGAAATGAGGTATCTGAGGAAGGTGGTGGAGTAACAAGAAGAGACATGGTCCGCAACCAGACGATACGTCAAGGCCTAAAATCCCACCCCCTGCAGACCCAAGTAGAACAGTCCCAATTAAGATGGTTTGGTCATGTCTGCAGAATGGGAGAAGATCGGCTACCACGACAAGCATGGGAAACAAAGAGCTAGGGATCTAGACCCCCAGGACGACCCAGAGTCCGCTAGGAGGACAACATTAGACAATCTTTGAAGGACCGAGGACTAGAATGAAACCAGGCCAGGAGGAAGACAGCCGATTGGATAGTCTGGCGCTCTCTCTTCCAAACCTCTACACCTCACGGTAGAAGGGGAACGACTAAGTAAGTAAGAGCTGTTACTCTAACAATCTAATCAATATTGAAAAATACCAATTCGAAATTTGTGCAGCGTATGCAGATACACTTATATTTTGTCTTCACATTTGTAAGTATTCTGTATTATTCGTTGTAAATACGAACTTTTTAAAAAATAAGTAAGTCGAAATTTTTGGTTTGTACCCGACGCTCTTTTTATAAATGCTCTCGGTGCAAAAAAGATTGAGGACCCCTGGATTAAAGCAACTGAATATCAATATATATATATATATATATATATATATATATATTTATATATATATTTTTATTTATATATATATATATATATATATATATATATATATATATATATATATATATATATATATATTATCATTGTTCAGTCCGATTATATTCTGCTACAAACTAGTTTTTCATGGTGTATTTTCCACAAACTTCATGTTTCCTTCATTTGCCATTCTGTCTTTTATGGTATCATTTTCACCTTTCATAAGGGATCTGATTTCACACACTGTGATCTTTTTTATGTGTATCGTCCAGTAACTATTTTGAAATTGTTATCAAAGATTTGGCATACATATGCCACTTAACACCTGTAGCATTGCTTCCGTGAATATGCCTATAGCAGAGGTATGTTGACAAACCACTACATTCGCATTTTGTTTATACTCTCTTCGTCCGTATTAACATGCTTTGTGAACATACTTCCAACGTATATGAATATCTAAGCAATATGGTTCTGGAATAGATGTTGTGTAAATCTCAAGATCTGCTGACCGTCGCTGTCGGTTTTCTATTCGTTAATTTATATATTTTTTCCCACAATATATTACTCATATTGTTAAATGAAGTGCATTAAAAAAATGTATTTACACCCATAAGCAACATTCTTTTTCGGTATACGAATATAATTTGTATATGATGTCTGATTTTGGTGTGCCTCTGATGCTATCCTTTCTATATACACGCTGAACAGACAGGCCACACACGGAAATTTAAAAAAAAAAAAAAATGATAGCAGCGGTGGCGATAGAACATAATTTTTTTTTTTAATTTCGAGAAAGTTTTGACGCAAACAGTGATATCCAGTACAGGTAACTCAGTTGATTTTAGCACATAATTCGCCACTCAGCCATCCATGAAAATACAAGATTTAAAAAAAAAAAATCTAATTCAACCCTTGATGGGTTATAATTACGATATATAGTGTGGCTAATTTAAGATAATAATTCTGATTTCTGATATCAAAATATGGCATCATCTACCCATTCCATTCAGTCCAAATAATAGGCGTATCAGGCCGCTGCCCTGGCAAAATTTAAAAATTAGGAAACCTACCAACCACACAAATATTTATAGAATGTGTGATTCCTATACATTATATACACACATTGGGATTCTCGCCGGTGCTACGGAGTTCGTGCACTGCGCTGAGATCCTCCTTGTGTGATCTAAGTGAGGAGATCGGAGCACTGATGGAATTGTCTGTGTGCAATGAAGATAGTCATTGAAAAACCAAACCAATCAAATAATAAATCAAACATGCTAAATTGTGTGAATGTATGTGTGTATGCCCACCCCTTTCCATTAACATCAACTCCCCCCAATAACAAACAAACAGAAGGAAACAATTAAAAAAAACTAACCCAAAATAAAAAATATCTTAACTGCCAAGTTGTTAACAAGGGGGAGAAGAGTGGCACAGCTATTGTGTCAGGGATGACACCCATTTCACAAATCATCTGCCATCATCAAGAATGATTAGACCCCCTTCAGAGTCCCATCACAAAATCATTGATCCTTAAATGTTATTTTTGTTCGTGTTATCTACTGTTTTACTATATTGTGCAATGCTCTAGGTTTGTCTATTCTCAACACCGTTCTACAGTTCTGGATGAATCGCATGTCTGCAAATAATCTAATATTGGTTTTCTCTGTTGTTCATACTTCCTACATGATAGTAGGAAAGGTTCTATATTATTTTCCTCTAGACACTCAGCATAGTAAGGTTTTTCTGTTCTAAAATAGCCAATTTCTAATTAGTCTCAGTAGTTTCTTATTGCTAGAAATTCTCTAGACTCCTGACAGGTTTTTGGTGGAGCCGTCAACAATTAATATGCATGTCTGCACTTCAGGCTTCCATTACACGCCACAGCCCATTCGCCAGTTATTATTCTGTTAATTAAGTTTTTGATCTCTGTTTCACCCATCCCCACATTTATTTTTTTTTTTAATTAGACCTACTTTTTTTAGCTTCTTTATCCGCCTTTCATTTCCTTCTACACAAAATAAAAGTTACGTTCGACTAGGCAAATCGATATACTGCTTACGACAGCTGTAACGATAGCACCGTGAGTCCTCATTTGCATCACGTCGGTAGTTTTGAGTCTGCACTGTGAGTGGGCGTTTTTGTGTTATAGGAGGACATTCTGCTGCCATCCAACGCAGATACTGAAAATGACGAAAGGAAGAATGGATTCTGCTTTATCTACTGCGCCCGTTGTGACATGTATGAAGACACTGATGATGGTGTTTAACTTCATTTTCTGGGTGAGTCAAACTCATTGCTCACATTGTTTAATGTCAACCCAGTCGCCGTTGTGTCGCAGTGTCACCATAAACCAGACTGTGGCTCTTGTCTGGCACCGACGTCATTAATGGTCGTCAGGTGATCAGCACCACGATCACATTTTATGAAAATGAACAAATTAAACCAGGAAAGGACACAAGTATTATTTAATATGTGCAAACCCCCTAAGAAATGCGATAAAAGGAGCTTAATGTAGGCCTAGGCCAACGTTTAATTTGTTTTATGTGTGAGTTAAGTTTCGCCAGTCACCAAAAAGAAGCTTGTTAATGGCGAATATAACAGGACATTAGCATAAATGTTAACAAAAATATTTTAGAATTAAAACATTAGTGATGACTTTGTTCTTGATTGTCGCTCACGCAGTAGTAATCCAGCAGGTGATTTATCCAAAATAGGATTAGGAGTTGTTCTTTATGTGAACAGCAATTCGTATTGTGCATGAAT
The DNA here is from genome assembly GCA_024509875.1 of Oreohelix idahoensis. Lineage (NCBI taxonomy): Eukaryota > Metazoa > Mollusca > Gastropoda > Stylommatophora > Oreohelicidae > Oreohelix > Oreohelix idahoensis. The sequence continues at coordinate 53,148 of JAMPIV010003881.1, forward strand.
TATTTTTGTATGAATCTTCTTGGCAGATTAGAAAGTTCAGCTTCTTCATCAGATAGGCTACTCAATTCCAACTGACGTACAAATTCCCTTTAATTGTTTCAAAGTGAATTGCGTTTTTTTTTGGAGACAGTTGTGTCTGATAATACTTCACATACAAAAATGTATATCATCAGCATCACTCTTTAGCTCTCCAAGCAGCACATGCCTTCAGCAAACTTATGCCAAGTCTTGTCCCATACCATCAGCTCAACATCTTTCTGCCTTTTTCATCCCCTTGATGTCTGCCTCCAGTTTTCTCCATGTGTTCCTTGGTCTGTGTGTCTTTTTCTATGAATCTTCTTAGTTGTTATGATCCTGACACCAGTATTCTGATGTTGTCCTGCTTCTGGTTTTGGTAATGAGATAGAAGGGCATAGTTATCAGAAAAGTTAAGATCATGTAGCTATTTCATCACGTTCTCTCAGTTTCGTTCTCATGTTTGAAAATGTTATGTTTTAGTAAATTTCACATCAGTTGGCGGGTGCGCATTAGCACCTATCCTTTTTGCACACTATTATATTATGTCCCCTATCATCTCGCTTCATTCGTCTTCTTTGGTCCTAGGCCACTGACTGACAAAGCAATCAGTGACCATCACGCCTGGTGGCGTCTTGTAGTGTATCTCCACTTTGCTCGGTCGACAGCCATCCTTCATGTGGTGCCCCAGCTCTGGTTCATGCTCACCATCTCTGCCTCCGCAGGTCTCCGCCAGGTGGCCTTTGGCCATTCTTGCTTTCCTTTGCTTTCCTTCTGGAGTCCATAGCATGACAGTTCTCATGATGGTGTCAGGGTCTCTACTGAGGATGTGACCAACCCAATTCCAGTGTCTACCCGCAATGATGGTGCGCATTTCTTCTTGGGAACTCTTGGTTGGTGATTTTATTCGGCAGGTTGTGTGGAAAGAGGACAATTGGGACATTTCCTTTTCTGTTACTCTCCAGCATTCTGCACTGTACAGAAATTACGCAGCTCTCATATATGTTTAATTTAGTGTTTATACGGTACTGGGAGGATTTCAAGATGTTGTTTAGGTTGGAGAAGGCTATTCTAGCATTATTCATTCGGCTACCGATGTCTTTGCTTGTTCCACTATCTGGTGTTGCTATGCTTCCTAAGTATGTAACTGTTTAATAATGGACATACACAAGCCATAAATAAAAGCTTTCAAACAATTAAGAATGTCTACTACTTGAGAAACACATTAAAATGACAGTGTTTTTAGAGGAAATCGAACAGATTATTGAAAAGCAAACATGGCAATTGATAGACATCATCAGATAATGGAAATCCAAGATCTACAGTCTGAAAACAAAAAAACTATATCAGTCCTGCATAAGACTGCATACGAGCCATTCCTTTGTATGGAGCAAAAACATTGAAAAGACTAGAAAACAAATTTTCATTGAATTTTGAATGCAAAGCTTTAAGGTTATAAAGGTTAGCACAGAAAGATAGGACATACCAGACCACAGATTTGTTGTTTGCAGACGACGCTGCAGTCATCACTCAAAGTCAACAGGAGGTTGATGAATCGCTTCTCTCAAGCATGTAAGGACTTTGGCCTCACAATAAGTCTAAATAAACTAAGTGTCTTGGGTCAGGATGTGAATCTTGCACCAGTTATTACTATCAGTAACTATGAATTGGCACACTTCACGTGCATGGGGTCTACCATCAACAATAAACTCTCTCTGAACACAGAAAGCTGCGACCCTCTTTGCCTGCCTGACAATGCATGTTTGGGGAAACTCCTAACTCACAATGAAGACCAGAGCTGGGGTGTATAATGCCTGCATCCCCAGCATGCTTCTATATGGGTGTGAGACATGGACAACCTATGCTAAGCAAGAAAGAAGAAGCTCAATACCTTCCATCTGTAGTGTACACAGCTCTCATATCATCTTAATTTGGTGTTTGTGCTGTACTGAGAGAACTTCCAGATGTTGTTTAGACTAGCAAAGGCTGTGCTCGCTTTATTCATTCTATTGTTGATGACTTTGCTTGTTCTGCCATCTGGTGTCTGTCTGTTCCAGCTTCTGGTTCTTTATTGTTATAGGCTCAGGATTGCTCACATTGATTGACATGACCTCTGTGTTCCAAGAAAAGTCTTTACATTGATGTTCAGACCCACCTGCTGGCTGTACTTATTCAGTATATCTGTTTTTTCTTGGACAAACACCAAATTAAGATTATATAAGAGTATGTGTACTTTCTGTGCTTCTCTGTGGTGCAGAATGCTGGAGAGTAACAGAAGAAAATGTCAAAATTGTCCACATTCCACATGCTCTGACTAAGGAAAATTTTCTTTATCTTTTGGCTGAATACCATCACCAACCAAGAACTGCTTACTTGAGGCAAACAAAAGAACATGCACACTATCATAGCTGGCAGACACTTGTGTTAGGTTGGCCACATCCTCAGAAGAGACCCTAATGCTATGCTATGGACCCCTGAAGGAAAGCGAAAGAGAGGCAGACCAAAAACAACTTAGCAGAGAGCTGTGGAGGCTGAGATGTAAAGAATAAACCAGAGTTGGGACACTGTACAAAGGATGGCCGCTGACTGAGCAAAGTGGAAGCAGTTTGTTGCTGACCTACAAGACACCACCAGGCGTGATGGCCACTGACTGCTTTGACAGTTGGCGGCTAAGGATCAAAGAAGAAGATATTTAATCATTATCTCTGTGTCTCACCATTATAAATAATCTAATATTTTATCAGTTTATTCATGCCTCACTATTAAAGACAGTGTGATGTTTCTTGAATGTCTCCATGTCTCATCTGTGTAAATAGCCTTTCCGTGGCTCATCATTTAAAACTATGTAGTTTGTTTTTATTCACATTTCCCAATTTAAACAAAAATTATTACATACTCCATTCAACCCTTCCCAAGGGAGCAGTATGGGTTGACTTGTGTTAATTTTGTTTAGGATGTTGCCCGCTTGACCAGTATAATAAGATGGTTTCTTGCTTTACTATATCTAGTTCTTATTGAGATTGCTATAATTTGTGGTAGGATTATGTTTGATTTATTATGTCCGTATATCTCTGTAGGCTGCCCTCATCGTACATCTTGAGCTATTGGATCCTTTAGTTTTATCATACTGTGTTGTTTTCTTGAAATAGTTCTGTTCTATTAATGAACTGAGCAGAAGTCTTGTCATACACTCTATTTGGTTAATTTAATGCCAGGCCTGAAAGAAACCATGAACCAAATGTCAGGAGTCGATACAAATTGTACATATTTCAGGCAGTGTATTTTATTTGGATTTATCTTCATTCCTTGTTTTACAGGCGGTTTGTTGTTTTTCTGTCTACAGGGTTATTGAAAAGTCACATCCTATTTTAAAATGGTTATTTCCTCACTCTTATCCAACTAATTTATATGACACGAACGTCAAAATAAAGAGAATTAACTGCCATCTAATTACATACAGTGGGATGTAACATTCACATTCCATCTCAGCTTGAGATCCGGTCTGCTCAATACATAATTTGGTAGTCGGCAGTAGTTTTTTTGTCTGTTGGAACGTCAGTTTATTGGCTATTTTAGATTTTATTGTATTTTGTTTCTGGAAATAAAAAATAAACAACTTATTAATCAAATGGTAGTTATTGCTCCTTGTGTATACATTTGTTTCTTGTATATCCAATTGATAGAAACGTGGATATACAGTTTAAAAATAAGAAGTGAATTTTCAATCGCCATAAATACCTTTCATTGCTAGTTTGCTGCCAAGTCTAAGAAAGGTTTGTTCCTGAAACGGACTACTAGCTCAGAGTTGATTGTTTTTTGTTTTTCATTGGTTACGCTGGTGTCTTTACTGCCTGTTTCTATCACTAGTCATCTTCCTTGGCAACCCTGATGTCAGTCCCCGAGTGCTTGCAGTGTTGATTCTTTCGGCACTTAATGCCTCTCATTTTCTTTATCTTTGTTTTTTTTCTCTTTCTTCTTGTCATCTTTTCCTTTTGTTTTTGGTTTATTTATCATTAATTTTCTTTGGTTTTTGGTTTATTTGTCATTAATTTTCTTTGGTTTTTGGTTTGTTTGTCATTAATTTTCTTTGGTTTTTGGTTTATTTGTGCCCACTATTGGAGTTTTGATGTTAGCCTTTCCTATTAAGGTGAATTAGAAACTTTTGCTTGTTCTTCTCTTCATTTGTTTGTTTTTGTTTTCCTTAACGTATCAAAGGAAAAGGCAGCAAGGAAGAGAACTGGTCACCCCACTTCTCGATGCTGCACCTAGTATAGCAAAGTCTCTAACACTTAACTTCCCTACGGCAGTATCTGCTATGTGACTACCTTTACCTTCAATGTATCATTACCTTTTGCCTTTCAACTGTAGTTGCTTTCCCTGTGTGTCCATAGCCGTCGTGGAAACCCTGCTACAGTGCAATGACACGGTAGGCAAGAGAATGGGCGTGCGAAGCTTGGAGACCAACCACAATGTTGTTGTTGTTGTTTTTGAAGAGGTGATGGGTGGAGAGCGGGCACTTAACAGCTGACCATTATTGCCTCTTCTCGTTCTATCTTGGTCTACCCTGTTCAGCCTGAAAATTGGTTATAAATGGGGTATTTAGTGTCATTTTATTTACTAATTTTGTATTCAATTTAAATAACTTGTCTTTTGCAGTTGCTGATTTTAATTTATATTAGTATTTGTCCACTTTATTTTCTCTTTTGTCTTGTTTATAGATAACTATTGTCATTTACACTTGGTTTTAATTTGTATTAGTATTTGTTCTTTTTGAGTTGTTGTTTTTTTTTTTTAAACCTCGTTGTCTTTCCTTGTCCTATGAGTAGTTAGTAAGTTTTTTTTTTCTGTTTTTTTTTTTTAATGATTTGTTAGTTCTTGTTGCTTAATTTCTATTTGGTTGAATGTCTTTTCTGAAGTACTCACCTTATATGTTTTCCTTTGTTTTATATATATATATCTGTTAAGTATTGATTGGGCATCTCCTGGGGCATCTATACTTAAAACCTTATCACCTGTCATGTCTATATTGTGATTTCTATAGTAAGTTTTTAATTCAAGCCTTTGTTGTTCGTACTTTTTACAGTGGATCAGGTAGTGGTCTATGTCATTCTCTTCCTGACATTCTTGGCAGTGTGGTTCCTCTATCATAAAGTATGCTGCACTGAGACGGAGACGCCACAGTTTTTTGTTCGATGGTATCTTTAATTCTTCTCTGACCTGGCACGTCCTTGTTGGTTCTTTCAGCAGTTTGAACGCGTGTCTGCCTTTTCTACTATTCTTCCATGTTGTCTTCCATTCCTCGTTTATGGTTAGCTTCACTTGGCTCTTGATCTCCGACCTTCCCAGTTCTGCTCTTATATTGTTTTTAATTATTCTTCCATTCTTGGCGTTCTGGTCTGCCAACTCGTTACCAGCTATACCTATGTGTGCTGGAACCCACTCTAGCTTCACACTACATCCTCTGTTCCCTAGTGATGACGTATTAATTGCTAGAATTTCTTCCTTTATGTCTGGCCGGCTACATTTACCTGGGTGTTCTAGTGCTTGTAGTGATGATAGTGAGTCTGTTAATATCGTAACAGCTTCTGGTGGGTTATCTTCGATTATTTCTAAACTTTTTAGAATTGCTACCATCTCTGCGGTAAAAATCGAAGCCCCTTCAGTTACACTGTAGCTCTTTTTAATTCCCCACTGTGGTATTATTACTCCTGCACCTAGTTGCCCACTATCACCCTTGGATCCATCAGTGTAGAAGGCCAGACTTTGTTATGTTAGTTGATCTATGAACTTTCTACTTATCATTTTGGCTTCCTTATCTTCTATGTTTTGTTTGATCTTTTCAGTAAGTGAGTAGTCTATGATTGGTGATTTTAGTTCCCAGGGTGGTATTTTGCTTCTGTATTTATTACTATTTTCAATTGTGTTTGATAGTTCTTTGAACTGCATTAGGTCTTCTATAGTTCTCCATCCTGTTGGATATCTATCTTTATTTAAGGGGACGTCCCATACACTTGGTTGGTTTTTGACAAATGCTTTATGTGCTGGGTGGGTCACTTCTTGTGCTACTTTACTCCAATAATTTAATCGTAGTTCTTTCCGTCTTAGACCAAGGGGCGGTATGCCAAGAGCTACTTCTAGTGCTTCTACTGGTGTTGATATAAATGCACCTGTAATGGTTCTCATGACTGCATTTTGAATCCTGTCCAGTTTTGCTTTGTTAGAAGCTGCAGCTGAGTCACAGAATATGCTGGCATAATCCAGTTTCCCCCTGATGAAAGACTTGTAGAACATAAGCATTATTTTATTGGCTTACCCCCACCCCATCCATTACCTTTTACTATCCTTAGTATATTTAGGGGTCCCCTACAGCTTTCTACTAAATTGTCTATATGTTTATTCCAGTTTAGTTGTTTATCTAAAGTTATGCCCAGAAATCTAGTTGTTGAGGAGGTACATATTTTTTGTCCTTTAATGGTTATATATATATATTTTGTTTTAAATTTCCTTTGCTGAATATCATACCTACTGTTTTGTTTAAATTAATTTGGAAGCCCCAACTTTTCATCCACTCTGAAACTTTGTCTATTTGATTTTGAAGTTTTTTGTAAACATGATCCAAGTTTTTTCCAGATCGCCAAATGGCACAGTCATCTGCAAATTGTGATACTGCATTCTTAATGTCGTTAAATTCATCTGCTAAATCATTTACAGCTATAGTGAAAATTGGTGAAATCACTGATCCCTGAGGAATCCCATTCTGTTGTTCATATATTTCTGACTTATCATTGTTCACCTGTACAGTAAATACCTGTCCTGTAAAACGTCTTCTAGATACCTATAGGTTTTACCAGTAATGCCAATCTTTTTCATTTTGTAAAGAGCTCCATCTCGCCAGCATTCATCATATGCTGTAGCGACATCCAAAAAGACCGCCACTGTTTTCTCTTTCCTCTTGAACCCTAGCTTTACATCGTGTTCTAATCTTACAAGCTTGTCTACTGTACTTCTGTCTGCCCTAAACCCAGACTGGTTTGGGCTATATAACTGATTTTTTTCCAGGTAGAATTTAACTCTTTTGTTAACAACAGTTTTCAGTATTTTACCTAGTTGTGATGTTAAGGAGATAGGCCTATATGAACTTACATCATGGGCTTCCTTATTGGGTTTTAGGATGGGTACTATTATAGCTACTTTCCATGCTTTTGGTATCTTTCCTAATCTCCAGATTTTGTTATAAAGGGAAGTTATTATATTTATAGTTTTTGGAGTATTTTCTTAAGGATTTCATAACTAAGTATATCATGCCCCGAGGCAGTATTAGATTTCTACCAACCACAATGCCAGCTCTAAGCATTTTATTATATACCGACAATACGATGTGCACTAGGTGTTGTATGATACGCGATAGATTTTGCCATGTTCTTTTCTGACATTGCTAGCCCTCAGACCAACAAACTAGAATGCTTCAGCAAAACCAATCACAAGCGCTGGCACTAAATAACATTTGCTTGTTATATTATAACTGTTCAGGCGGCAGTTTTATCTCATTGGAGCTCATAATTATCCCAGATAGAGTTATTGTCGTTTGATCCGGCAATCAGGGGGATGAATTTTCTGAAGTGGATATTCATTAGAATGCGACATCTATTCTACATAAGCAGATTCAGGGGAAATTAAAAAAAAAATATATATATATATATATATATAATATATATTATATATATATATATATATATATATATATATATATATATATAATATATATTTATATATATATATATATATAAATATATATATATATATATATAATATTATATATATATATATATATCGAAATTTATCTTGTTATATTTTGGGCAGGAAATAGATTTTGGATACGAATTGAGTCTGAATGTGCGCAGAAGAGACCCTCAATTAGAGGGAATTACCCGCGGCTTTCTATTGAGAAGGTCCAACAAAAAGTCTTTCCCCAGTGACGTCACTGTATGAACAGTACAGAAAATAATTCAGACAATGGAAGTTTCCCATTGTCGGCGTACTTTAAAAAAAAAACAGATAATGATGTAACTGTTTTGACTAGGGTTCTTTTGTCATTGAATATGCTGTTCTACAATAGTTGCTCTGAGCAGTTTCTTATTGCTGGGTAATTTTAATCCCTTAGATATTATAACCTGCCATCAATGGTACCTATACCTTGTAGCGGTATGGCAGCTTGCGTACCCTGACAATCCCCAGAGCTATGCCAGTGGGAGTTTTACTCCTGGTAGGTTCAACCAAGCTGGACTGGTCTGTGTGGGTAGGGGTCAGACAAAAGCTGGTACCCTGGTCCTCCAGGTTGGGGGTTTTAGCATAGGGCTGACACCCCTGTCTATGTAAAAAAAAATAATGAAGTTACGGAAACAACATCAAATGAACAAACTTTGCTGCGGGATGGACATTCGGAGTCTGTGGCTCGTATGACTGTCAGTGGTGAAAGCCGAAAGGAAGCCACTGACATGAAAACGGATGTCCTGACCGCAAAACAGGATACAAGAATAGGATTTTGGAATGTCAGGACAATGTACGAGACAGGTAAACTAAGACAGGTCACGGCAGAAATGAGAAACTATAGGTTACACATCCTGGGGATAAGCGAGAGCAGATGGACAGGGGCAGGAAAAGTTAAAACAGCAACAGGAGAAACAGTACTTTACTCTGGCAGAGAGGATGGACAGCACAGTGAAGGCGTAGCCATTATTCTACAGAAAGGGATAGAAAGGACATTACTGGAATGGAAACCCATCAACAACAGACTGATACGATTGAGATTGAGAGGGAGATTCACCAACACTACAATAATACAATGCTACGCACCAACGAATGATAGCGATGAGGAGGTCAAGGATGAATTCTATCAACAACTGCAGAAAGAAATGGAGGACACACCTAGATATGATCTTGTTATAGTAATGGGTGAATATTTTATTCCCGTTAATGATATCCACCAAAAGGATAAATATAAGTGGATGGAAGCAGACATCATCATCATCAGTTGATAAGATCTCTATGGTGTTGTTTGCTCCACTGTAGTGTATGGAATGTCAACTTGACCTACGCAGTGGTGTGTAGACATGGATTGAGTGTATAATGTGCGAATGATAATAAAGGTTCGTGGTGTTGACAAAAAAATGTTCTTTTCTCACACTCATGTATGGCTGGAAGTCATCGACACCAACGACTGTGTACCTTTACTAAAGTTTAATTGGACGTACACACTCGACAGCACAGATAGTGACAAATCACAGGTTGGCATAATACATCATAGTACAGTGGATAACTGGTCTTGCAATGTTATGTTACATGGGCACTCATGTAGATTAATATTATAATGGACTGTCAGTAGCCAAGCCCTCAGTATCGCCCATACATATATATCATCTGACTTCACTGACTGAGCACGTCAGCTTATAAACAATATTTCAGATGGCTTCTAAACCTAATCTCGTTTAGCGACGATTCTCCCACATAATGTTCAGCACATATTTTTTTTTCATATAATAATATTGAACCGCTGATAAAGGGTTCTCATGTGTAGCAGTGATCTCTGGACTAAACAAGCGATAATACGGGCATCCCCTTTTCTCTTCTTGAAAGTCACTACATGTTTGGTTCCAAGATGGCTTCACTCGTGAGCTGTCACTCACGTTTGGATACAGATAATGAATCTGTCCTAAAGTTAGTCATTCATAAAACATTGCATTGCTCTGTAGATTTGATCATGAACAATTGACTGCATTCTACAGAATATAGTGCTGCTAGGAATCGAAGTCGTTTTCATCGAGTCAAATATATTCTCTTATCGAAAATGGTGGCTTCGTACGAGAGTTCATAAAAGTATCTTGGATTACCTTGGTATAAGAAATATGAAACTGCCATTCCTTGGCAATACGAATAAACACTGGGGTAAAGCATACACGATAGGTCTAGACGACTATCACTTTCCCCACAAATACTGAGATCACTTTTTCCCCGGCGACAGGCCGACATAGAAAACACAGTCCCTATCAGGACGAGCCAAATCACACCACACTCTAGCGACACATCCGCCGAATAGCCTTTGACCTCCCTAGAGACAACAGAACATATAGTTCGACTTAGATATGTAAAGATATACAGATATAAGACAGACTCGTCCTACTCAGACAAACAATACACATAAATTCAGGCCATAGATATTCTGAAGCAAGAACAATCTATTACTACCCAAACAAAGAATAAATCGCAGAAATAATGGATTCATCCGCGGAGTTTGATCGAAAAAGCCGACACAACTTTCAAGGGAAGTAACTCAATAATGACTTTCCCTTAAGCACTATAAAATTACCTATGTATAATATTGTAAGATATCAAAGACTGCACGTAACAGTCTTACCACACCTCCCGGGAAAAAAATAAAATGGAACATTTTTTTTTTTTTGAAATACATCTAGGAGCAACGTACAATAGGCTCACAACGCATGAATAATGCGCAGATGAAAATATCAGGAATACCTATAACGCCTAATATGAGGCTAAGTCGACTTATGGAGCGACTGGTGAGAATGTGTCTCATAAACTGAGAGAAATTATTTCTCTACAAGTATATTTTTCCAGGAAGGTGTCATCAAAGTATAATACAATTCTGGCAATTACACAATGCCTAAAAAATTCATATCATCATTTCGTATTAGATATCTTAAATTTATGATTTATGAAGAAAAAATCATCAAAGCACAGCGGTGAATAAACATCAATGAACCGCTATGTAGTGATACAATCATTATATTATTAAATTACAAATGTGTATCTATCATGATATAGAAAAGGAACTACTATAGAACTAGACATATCAAGAAGTCTAAGCCCTAATAGTTATGTGGAATCATGTGGGCATCTTGACAGAATGTCTGCCATCACATTATCTGATCCACGAATAGCTCGCACAGAGAAATGAAAAGGTTGAAGAGCAATTGCATATCGAGTAGACCTCGAGCTCTTCAAATTCTTACTCTGTATAGCAGTAAGAGCTTTTTGGTCGGTTTCTACTATGAAATGTGCGCCTAGAAGGAATCTCTGTAGTTTGAGGATCGACCAAACCATAGCTAATAGCTCACGGTCTAAAACCGAATAATTCCTTTCTGCCGCATTAAGTTTTCTGGAAATATACATTACAGGATGCAGAGTTCCAGAGTACTCTTGCATTAGTGCCGCTCCAATCCCAGTGGATGAAGCGTCACTACGAAGAACGAATGTCTTATCTTTAGTGGGTAGCACTAAAATAGGTGGTGTTGAAAACAGTGTTTTAATCTTATCCAGAGAGCATTGGCATTCCTGAGACCAGTGGACCACATTAGGCGAACCTTTCTTTAGAAGTGTTGAGAGAGGTGCCATGATAGAGGATAGATTCTGAATGAATCTGCCATAAAATTGAATAAGACCTAACAGACTTCTCACCTGTTTTTTAGTCTTAGGGATTGAGATGTTAAGTATCTTACTAGTATTATGGTCCTCTGTCTTTAGGAAACCATGACCAACTCGGTGGCCTAGGAAAGAAATTTCGCTAAAACCAATATAGGCTTTAGAGGGTTTCGCTGTCAGGTTGTGCTCACGCAAAGTAGACAGCAATTCATCTAACCCTGAATAGTGATCTTCCCAAGTATCGCTGAAAAGACAGATGTCGTCTAGATATGCAATGACATCTGACCGATAAGATAGGATTCGGCGCATCATGCGTACGAACGTAGCTGGTGCGTTCATAAGACCGAAAGGCATAAAATTCCATTGGAACAAACCTCTAGGTGTTGAAAAAGCCGTGAGAGGTTTGGCGCGTTCAGATAAAGGAACTTGCCAATATCCTTTAGACAAATCAAGTTTAGTGAAAAAATGAGATTTGGAGAGTCGAGTAAGTAGCTCTTCCAGTAAAGGCATAGGTTCGGCATCGAACTTCGTTACTTGATTCAATTTTCGATAGTCAACGCAAAGACGTATGTTATTGTCTTTTTTTACGCACAATAACCATCGGCGAAGAATATGCAGAGGTGGATGGTTCGATTATTTTCAAATCTATCATCTCATCCAACTCTTTCTCGACCTGTGCTTGAAAATGTATAGGTATAGGATAAGGTCTAACCCTAATAGGAGTATGGTCAGTTAGAACAATGTCATGTTGAATGACATTCGTTTGTCCAGGGATGTCAGTGAGTACATCCTGAAATGTTTGCAACATAGTTGAAACTTGTCGCTGTTCTCCTAGAGACAAATCAGGAGAGACAGTAACGTTCTTCCATGATTCACTGGAATGAAGTGGGATCATTGGAAGAGGAAGATTTACATCTGAAAAACTTGTTTCCTCATCCTGTATCACGGACAGTGATGAGTAATGACCATGTTGTACTGGAGAATTGTCCGTTGCTTGGAAAATGGGTTGCAAATAATCCGGACGTTCATGGAATTCAGTAAGCATATTGATGTGGAAGGTTTTATGCTTCCCATCAATATCGACAATATAGTCGACATCGGAAATTTTCGATATTATATCGTACGGACCTTTCCAAGAAATAAGTAATCTGTTTTCCCTACAAGGTAGTAATACAAATGCTTTGTCACCAGGACAAAGTTGTCGTAAGCATCTCTTCTTATTGGCAAATTGCCTTGCCTTCTGTTTCGCAAATTCAGAAGAAGAAGTTGCTAATTTGCATGCTTCGATAATTTTTTGTCTCAACGCGATGACATATTCGTAGGATGACTTTGTGTCATCGTCAATATTGTCAGATGTTATGAGATCGTGAAGCAACGACATAGGGCCACGCGGACGCGCGCCAAAGACGAGTTCAAAGGGAGAAAATCCCGTATGTTCATTGGGTACCTCTCTGTAAGCGAAGAGGGCCGCAGGTAAAACTCTGTCCCAGTCTTGAGGATGATCCTCAGTTATCTTCCCCAGTAAGTTTTTAAGTGTTCTATTAAGGCGTTCGACCATACCATTAGACATTGGATGGTAGATACTACTACTTAAAGATCTATCTATCTGCAGAGTAGACATTACTTGAGACATGGTATCTGATATTAGTTGGGTGCCATGGTCTGACAATATCTCTCCGGGGAACCCCAGACGAGAAAATATAAGCCAAAGAGCATCTGCAATATCAGCAGTAGTAATGCTCTTCAGAGGAATAGCCTCTGGCCAACGTGTGCACATATCAACACACGTCAAGATAAACTGATGTCCTCTGGCAGACTTGATCTTAAATGGACCAATAATGTCTATGGCCATTTTTTGAAACGGCCGAATAGGAATGTCCGCCGCCTGAATGGGTGCAGCATGCCGTGGACCTTTGGATTTAACTTCCTGACATACTTTACAAGATCGACAATAAATACGTATGTCCTTGTTTACCAATGGCCAAAAGAAAGCCGCAAGGACTCTTGACTTAGTACGGGAAAAACCCATGTGTCCAGCACACTGAGAGTCGTGAGCGTGCTGCAAAATTTTAACTCTCAAATTCTTGGGAACCAGGATTTGAGAATGACTTGACGTAATGGAGTCTTGAACCATACGTACAAGTACGCCATTCTTCTTTGTAATCCACGATTTACGACTTGTGTCTTTATTCGGATCACCTTTAGTTGCAAGAATGAAGAATTTCTTCAGAGTGGGATCATCTTCTTGCTGTTTTATAAACGAGTCACGAGAAATTACCAAGGGATTATCTTGGTTATGCACTTCATTATCTTCAATAGATGAAGTTTGAGGCATATTAAGAGCCTGAGCTCTAGTGACTACAGCGTTAGCAATCTGCATGTTTTGCCTTTCCCACGTGGAAATTTGTTGCGGAGTGCATTCCTTGACTCCATGAATGCGACCGATGATGAGGTCAGCGATCGGATTCGGAAGAAGACATGCGTGTACATCTCCTGTAAAGAAAGGAGTAGCAATCCTAATGATAGCAGTAGAGTATTTCTCTAATGTGCCGCCAAATGTTACACATTTGACTACTTGTCCAGTGGAACGGGAAGGATCTACGAGTGACTGCCTAACACCAATTGTGGTGCATCCAGAATCAAATAGCACAGAGACTGGATTGTTATTCACTAAACCCTTATGTAAGACAAGAGAACCTCTTCCATCATGCGCGACTGATGCTGGAAGAGCAGGAAGAGGATGGCCACAGCTTAAAGTAGACACTGTGGTTGGCTCAAATAACGTTTTGCATTGGGGGCACTGAGATGCTCTCCCAAAATCAAAAGCGGCACATGCCATATTACTAGCATCATTATTATCTTTACTCTGTTTATAGGCTTCATGGGACTCTTGTTGTACAGAGTTTGCCTGAAAATGTGGTTTATGTCTTTTGTTTTGAGATCTACCTCGGTTATTATCACCTCTGTAGTTATTGTTACCTCTATTGTAACCCCTATTTGGGTTTGAGTCATAGTTCCCTTGGTTACCATTATCATATTCATTATAATGAGTATCTCTGTAATTATGATCTTGTTGACTCCAAGACGGATAACCCTGATAGTTTCTATAATTACTTCCTCTACGGAAATTCCTATAATTATGACCACCCCTGTGTCGAGAGCTATCAGGTCGTCTCCAGTTCTTTGAAGAAGAACCCTGAAATGATTGGTTACCTTGGTTTTGATAACTATTATGGTTACCTTTTTTATCAAATCTGTTTTGAGGTCCCTGAAATCTGTGTGAATAATTGGGATTGTATGGTGTTGCTGAAGCAACTGGCATACTCTCCTTAATCTTAGTGTTGCCAAAAGTCACGTCGGGGTGTGCAGTGACATATTGGGAACAATATTCTTCCATTTCTTTTAGAGATTTGGGTTTACGCTCATGTATAAATTCAAGGAAAGGTTTGTTCACACATGACATAATCTTATCTCTGAGCAACAAATCCATAAGTCCTTCATACGTTTTTTCTGTTTTGGAAAGCTCAATCCAACGATCAACTGTGAGACGTGCCTTTGCAGTGAATTCTGAGAATTCTACACCCGTCTCAGGTACCATCGTTTTAAATAAAAGGCGATAGCCTTCCTCACTTAGCTGATATTTTTTTATCAAAGCCGCCCTAATGACATCATAATTATCCTTATCTGCTTCTCCTACAAGGCATAATCTAGTCAAAGATTCACCTTTCAAGTTTTCTGATAATTGATTAGCGTATTGTGATTTATCCACATTATGTGTACGACAAGAACGTTCAAATCTATCCAGCCAGAATGTAATATCGTCACTGGACTGATTGAACGGTGGAACCTTAACCTTGTAAGTAGAAGGTTTACCATTACCACTAGATGCCTGATTAACATTACTCATACTTGTCAATCTCAATTTCTCCAACTCAAATTCATGTTCTCTTATTGCTTTTTTCTCTTCAGCATCTAATCTTTTTTGTTCAGCCTCCCTGTCTAATCTTTTTTGTTCAGCTTCCCTGTCTAATCTTTTTTGTTCAGCTTCCCTGTCTAATCTTTTTTGTTCAGCTTCACTGTCTAATCTTTTTTGTTCAGCCGCAGCTTCTCTTTCTAATTTTTTTTTGTTCAGCTTCAAATCTCCTTTCCTCCACCTGCATCTGCAATTTCTTTTGTTCAGCAGCAGCCTCAGCTTCTCTTTCTAATCTTTTCTCTTCCGCCATAGCTTTTCTTTCTTCTGCAGCTAATCTTTTCTCTTCTGCCATAGCTCTTCTCTCTTCTGCAGCTAATGCTTTGTCATATTGAGCAACTGCCCATTGTTCTAATTGTTGACCAGTCTTATCAAGGGCTTTCCCTTGTGTAATGAAGTATTCTAATGTAGACATGATGTCTAACAATAATACTAATCACCTGAACCAATAATAATACCACAAGTTCTCAATGACTTGATTAATCAGTATACTATCCCAATATCTGTGGGTCACAAGCCTTTAATAAGGTCTTGTATAATAGTAATAATAATCAGGTACTGGTTTATACCATAATCCAAGTGCAGTGCACAGGCAATTGTGTCTTATGAAATATACCTATATAAAACATATGTCAACCAACAGAATACATAAAGTACAAATAGGACTGACAATACAAGAACGTTTGCAGAAATCAAAATAAATCAAATAGGGAAATCAATGAAAATAATCACTGAATCTGCAAAGAATAACAACACAAATGACGTCACAATATATGAATATAAATTGTGAATAGAACTGAAAGATAGAAAAGGTTAGACCAACAAATTACAAACAAATCAAAACAAAACTAAAGAACAAAGAAATATTACAAAAATAACAATAATTACAGTCTCCACAGCTAACACAAAAGCAACAGTTGTCGCAGCAAATTTTCAATCAAGAAAATTGCACCTATAGAAAACGCCCACAACGGACCCTCTATGACGTGGGATATTCTGTTGTGAGGACGCCGCCCAACCTTAAACACAACCCGCTGACATAGAAACTAACATACTATACAAACAAATAACATGTAAACATAAATATATATAAATTATGTGTATGATAGTATGTGTTGCAAAATAGGCTCAGTTTTACAGTAATGGCAAAGTTATTTTTATGAAAATAAACAAACTGCCACTTTATTCAATTAAACATTCTGGCCTTAAATATTAAAGTTCATATATGGAAAACAAGAAGATCCATCGATGAAAATAGGACTTCTTAGTTCACAAATACTGTCTTCCTGTTAACATTGACAAGAATTGATCCAACTGTTCTGTGAAACTCTGTAATGTCTAATGTAAAAAATGTCAACAACGCTGACCTACATACTGCATTCACTGACAGGTCACGTGACGAAGTGTTGACAAAGAGCAAACCAATACTGCAAGTGTGTCGTATCAGCCACAGGAAACGGTCTGGTATCGGTAATCTGTTGACTTCTGAACTTCTGCGAGGTCAAACCCAGAAAGCTGGTCCACCAGTTGATAAAGTTGATAAAGTTGAATATTTTATTCCCGTTAATGATATCCACCAAAAGGATAAATATAAGTGGATGGAAGCAGACATCATCATCATCAGTTGATAAGATCTCTATGGTGTTGTTTGCTCCACTGTAGTGTATGGAATGTCAACTTGACCTACGCAGTGGTGTGTAGACATGGATTGAGTGTATAATGTGCGAATGATAATAAAGGTTCGTGGTGTTGACAAAAATGTTCTTTTCTCACACTCATGTATGGCTGGAAGTCATCGACACCAACGACTGTGTACCTTTACTAAAGTTTAATTGGACGTACACACTCGACAGCACAGATAGTGACAAATCACAGGTTGGCATAATACATCATAGTACAGTGGATAACTGGTCTTGCAATGTTATGTTACATGGGCACTCATGTAGATTAATATTATAATGGACTGTCAGTAGCCAAGCCCTCAGTATCGCCCATACATATATATCATCTGACTTCACTGACTGAGCACGTCAGCTTATAAACAATATTTCAGATGGCTTCTAAACCTAATCTCGTTTAGCGACGATTCTCCCACATAATGTTCAGCACATATTTTTTTTCATATAATAATATTGAACCGCTGATAAAGGGTTCTCATGTGTAGCAGTGATCTCTGGACTAAACAAGCGATAATACGGGCATCCCCTTTTCTCTTCTTGAAAGTCACTACATGTTTGGTTCCAAGATGGCTTCACTCGTGAGCTGTCACTCACGTTTGGATACAGATAATGAATCTGTCCTAAAGTTAGTCATTCATAAAACATTGCATTGCTCTGTAGATTTGATCATGAACAATTGACTGCATTCTACAGAATATAGTGCTGCTAGGAATCGAAGTCGTTTTCATCGAGTCAAATATATTCTCTTATCGAAAATGGTGGCTTCGTACGAGAGTTCATAAAAGTATCTTGGATTACCTTGGTATAAGAAATATGAAACTGCCATTCCTTGGCAATACGAATAAACACTGGGGTAAAGCATACACGATAGGTCTAGACGACTATCACTTTCCCCACAAATACTGAGATCACTTTTTCCCCGGCGACAGGCCGACATAGAAAACACAGTCCCTATCAGGACGAAGCCAAATCACACCACACTCTAGCGACACATCCGCCGAATAGCCTTTGACCTCCCTAGAGACAACAGAACATATAGTTCGACTTAGATATGTAAAGATATACAGATATAAGACAGACTCGTCCTACTCAGACAAACAATACACATAAATTCAGGCCATAGATATTCTGAAGCAAGAACAATCTATTACTACCCAAACAAAGAATAAATCGCAGAAATAATGGATTCATCCGCGGAGTTTGATCGAAAAAGCCGACACAACTTTCAAGGGAAGAAATCATGCTTGGGATTCCAGGAAAGGAAGAAGCAAGACTGGATAACACCAGAAACACTAAACACCATAAAGATGAGAAAGGAAATGAAAAGAAAGAAAACAGAAGCGAAGTTCCCCAGGTTAAAGCAACTATATAGCGAACAGTACAGTCAACTGGACAGGGAAGTTAAACGCCAAACCCGAGCCAACAAAAGGAATTTCCTAGACGATCTTGCAAAACAGGCAGAAGAGGCAGCACTGAGAAATGAACAAAGCACAGTATACAAAATAACTAAATTCATCAGCGGAAAACAAGGTGCAAACAATATTACATTAGTAAGAGATAAGCAAGGAAATCTAATTAAGACAGCAGAGGGACAGGAAACAAGATGGGCAGAGCACTTCAGAGAAACTCTGAACAAGGAAATACCAGAGACACAATTGAATGTTCCTGAGGCTGAAAACGATCTAGATGTAAATACAGACATTCCACGAAAAGAAGAAATCATCACAGCAATCAAAGGGTTAAAGAACGGTAAAGCTCCGGGCCATGATAACTTAAATAATAATAATAATAAATTCTTTAAGCACCAAACACGGCGCATAAGGCAGAAACCAGTGCTCTCCAGGTTGTTCGTTGTGACGCCACTCCTCTTAGCTCTTGCACATTATTTAGGCCCAACGTTCTTCCTTCTCTTATTATTGTTCTTCTGAGTGTTTCTTTTGGTCTTCCTTTTTTCCGCTTACCCTCAGGAACCCAAGTGAGCGCCTGTAGTGGTATTCTGTTGTTTTGCATTCGAAGGACATGACCGATATATGACCATCGTCTTTTCCTTATATAGTCGGAGAACATATTTCTGCCTAGAGTCTTCTCTTATTTGTCGATTAGTCTTGAATTCTTTCCAACTGATGTTCATGAGTTTTCTAAGACATTTGTTCTCGAATGTATTCAGCTTGTTCTCCAATGATTTTGTTTATTTTCCAACTCTCACAGCCGTATGTTAACACTGAGATAACATTTGAATTAAACAGACGAAGCTTGGTATGTATATTCAATGATCGTAATTTCCAAATGTTAGATAATCTATTGAAGGCGCTAGCTGCCAAAGCAATTTCAGTATGGATTTCTCTTGTTGTGTCACCATCCTGAGTCATTTTACTGCCTAAATAATTGAAACTTTCAACTTTCTGTAGTTTTTCCCCGTTCAAGATGATATCAAAGGTCTCGTTAGAAAAGTTCATAGCTTTAGTTTTAGAGGCATTTATTTGGAGACCTATTTTAACCGAGAGATGACACAAATTATTTATTGCTTCTTGGGATTGTCTTGGTGTTGAACTTAAGAATGCGACATCATCTGCGAAATCCAGGTCCCCCAGGAATTTTCCATTTGTCCATTTTATACCCAATTGTTCATTGTGGGTATAGTTTCTCATAACCCAATCAATAGCTATTCCAAAAAGTAGTGGTGACATAATACAGCCTTGTTTAACCCCTGTTTCTACTGTAAACCATTCTGTATTCCCTTTATTTGTTCTAACACAACATCTTGCATTGTCATATAGCGCTTTGATTATATTCACATATTTTGTTGGAAAACCATAGATTGTAAGTATCTTCCACAATGATGGCGGTGTAGACTATCAAAGGCTTTTTGAAAATCGACGAAGGTGATAATAAGTGGCGATTGCCTTTCTACTGATTCTTCTATAATTGTTCTTAGTGTGAATATTTGATCAATACATGATCGTTTCGGCCTGAAACCCGCTTGTTCTTCTCTGATCTTTTCGTCAGCATGCAATTTAAGTCTTTCTCACATCATGCAACATAATAATTTTCCAGGTACTGATAATAGAGATATACCACGCCAGTTATTACAGTCTGATAGATCACCTTTCTTCGGTAACTTTACAATAATACTGTCTTTCCATTGTTGTGGTGGTTGTTCTTCTCTCCATACTTCATTTATAATATCTAAAATTCTCAAGAGGTTGTTGTCATTAACTGCTTTAATCATTTCCCCTGAAATTTCGTCAACTCCAGCAGCTTTAAAATTTTTTTAATCTTTTAACGGCTTGTTTGATCTCGTCCAGCGTGAATTCATCGCAAGTTATTGGCAAGGTGGTTGTGAGTGTTTCATTATTAAAATCAGGTGTTACTGTTGGTGGTGGTCTGTTTAGCACCTCCATGAAGTGCTCAGCCCATCTCTTCATTTGTTCTTTTTCTGTTGGTATTGAATTCCCTAATTTACCTTTAACAGGTGTTTCCATAGCAGTAGGCTGGTGACATAGTTGTTTTGTAATTTGATAAAGGCACCTACTATTACCAGTTCTTGCAGCATTTTCAGCTTCTACGGCCAGTTCATTGATGAAATGTCTTTTATCTCTTCGAGTTTTTGTCTTCACTTCTTTATTTAACAAGTTATAAGATAGTTTGCAAGATTCAACTGCATTATGTGTACTTGCCGCTAGTAGTTTAAGTTTTGCTGTTTTCCTTTCTTGTATTTTATCCCAAGTATCTTCTCTCATCCATTTTTTTTCTTTTTATGTACTAGGTATCCGGTGGTCGCTACTGCTGCTTCTGTCATTGCTGTTCTCAGTTGTTCCCATTTAGTATCGATTGTCTTGGTGGTGATATCGTTGTCAATTTTGCCTAAAGCATCGAAATAGTTGTTCATTTTGACATTATATTCCTCCTTTATATCATTTGATTGCAGTCTGTGTACATCTATTCTTCTATTTTTTATTCTGTTGGTATAACTTCTTCAGTTTAATTCTCAGTTTAGCTATGCAGAGGTTATGATCGCTTCCGATCTCTGCACCTCTGTATGCTCTGACGTCTTGAACTGATGAGCGAAATTTAGCGCTTATGCAGAAGTGATCTATCTGGTTCTTAGTTCTGCCATCAGGTGAATTCCATGTTATCTTGTGGATATTCTTATGTGGAAAGATGGTGTCTGCCACAACGAGGTTTGATATTTCACAAAGTTCTAGAAGTCTTTCGCCATTTTGATTCATACAGCCTATTCCATGAGTACCGAGATATCTTTGTACTCCATCGTTGTTGTCACCTACTTTGGCGTTAAAATCACCCATGACTGCTATTATGTCATGCTTGGGTATTGTGTTGATGGTACTTAGAAGTGCTTCATAGAAGTCATCTTTTGTGGTATCAAGAGCGTCGTTAGTTGGTGCATAACATTGTACAATTGAGAGCTTGAAAAATCGTGTCTGAAATCTAGCTAATATTAGCCTCTCATTGATAGGTACCCAGCTGATAAGCGATGCTGCTGCTTTCTGTGTCATTAGGATGGCTACTCCCTCTGTGTGACGATTATCATTACTACCAGAGTATATAATTTGCTTTTTTTCTTCTGAAATATATTTTATGCCCTTCCCCGTCCATCTACACTCGCTGACACCCAATAAGTCCAACTTATAATTATCCATTTCTTTAATTACTTCTTCCAATTTTCCGTCTTGATACATAGTCCTTACATTCCAGTATCCAATTTTAAAAATCTCCTTAGCCCCCAAGATATTAGAGTGAGTCATGTTTACTGTCGAGCCTGGTTCTGTTTCGGTAACAATAGCTTGTTTTACGATAGTGAATTGTTAACTCACTGATCAACCCTCCGATCCAACCGACCGATTCGAGGGTTTCGAGGTCAGTTATAGGAAAATATCTACACCACTAGATACTCTGGTGTATCTTTTATTCTATAATTTAACATAACATGGTACTATCCATCGAAATACACACATTCCTGATGTTTTTCTTTCGGCGTCTAAGGTGAGAAACGAATTTCACCTCCATCTTGGAAGGGTAGATTACTGATGCTCTTACTGATGATTAACTTAAATGCAGAGCTATTTAAGACAGACCCTGAGCTAGCAGCAGAACTATTAGAACCACTATTTGCACAAGTGTGGAAAACGGGGACAACACCATGAGAGTGGAACAAAGGAATAATTGTCAAATTGCCCAAGAAGGGAGATCTTTCAGACTGCAATAATTGGAGAGGAATCACTCTTCTCTCAGTTCCCAGCAAAATACTAGGCAGGATAATTATACAGAGAATTTCAAAGGCAGTAGACTACAAACTGAGGAAAGAACAAGCAGGATTTAGAAAGAACAGAAGATGTGTAGACCATATATTCACTCTCAGGAACATTATAGAGCAGTGCTCAGAATGGCAAAGACAGCTTTACATAAATTTTGTTGATTTTGAAAAGGCTTTTTGACAGCATACATAGGGACAGTCTATGGAAAATACTGAGGGCTTATGGAATTCCAAGCTGCATAGTGTCAATCATAAAAAGCCTCTATGCCAACTTTACGTGTAGTGTTGGGCAGAGCAACCTAACCTTCGAGGTGAAGACAGGAGTACGACAGGGATGCCCCTTATCAACCACTCTATTTTTAACAGTCATAGACTGGGTGATGCGCCAGACAACAGAGGGCAGTCCAAGAGGAATAAGATGGACTACATTTTCTACATTGGAAGATCTGGAATATGCAGATGACATTGCACTGCTGGCACATTCCACATCAACACATCCAGGAAAAAACGGATAGACTTAATAAAATTTAGCCAGCAGGTGGGCTTGAACATCAATTTAAAGAAGTCTGAGGTCATGACGCTCAATGTGAGCAAACCCTGAGCCCCATATCAGTAAGGAATCAGCAACTGGTACAGACAGATACCTTCACATACCTAGGAAGCATAGTAACACCAGACGGTGGGGCAGGCAAAGACATCAACATCAGAATGAATAAGGCAAGAACAGCCTTCTTTAGCCTAAATAACATCTGGAAGTCCTCCCAATACAGCACAAGCACAAAATTAAGATTATACCAGAGTTGCGTGCTTTCTGTGCTTCTCTATGGTGCGGAATGCTGGAGAGTCACAGAGAAGGAAATGTCAAAATTGTCCTCTTTTCACACAACATGCCTAAGAAAAATTCACCGAATCTTTTGGCCGAATACCATCACCAACCAAGATCTGCTTACTCGTAGCAAGCAAGAGGACATGCATACCATCATAGCTGGCAGACGCTGGAGCTGGGTTGGTCATGTCCTCAGAAGAGACCCCGATGCCATCACAAGAACAGCTATGCTTTGGACCCCTGAAGGAAAGCGAAAGAGAGGCCGACCAAAAACAACTTGGCGGAGGACTGTGGAGGCTGAGATGCAAAGAATGAACCAGAGTTGGGGCACTGTACGAAGGATGGCCACCGACCGTGCAAAGTGGAATCAATTTGTTGTTGCCCTACAAGACGCCACTGGGCGTGATGGCCACTGACTGCTTTGACGGTCGGTGGTTAAGGATCGAAGAAGAAGAAGATATTATAACAGTCGTGTTGTTTTTATATATGTGTTGATGGACGATTGTTTAAACCCAAAGTTCATAGACCGTGAGCAATTTATGTTCGATGTTATTTTGGCACGTGATGTAGTGGTGATGAGTCGTATAAACTCATACAGGTGTAAATAACCTGCATTAATCTCAAATTTCTCATAATAACGAAGACCAAATCAAAGTAGATGAAATTTAATGAAAATGTCAAATATGTATATTTTAGTAATATGCACAAAAATGGTGCACAAAATAATTGCAATGCAATGTTCTCAATAATTCTACTTCAACATAGATCTCTGGGGTATCTTATAAGTCAGACCGGACTAACTCCGGGTTTATTAATTTCACGCCCTGAATGAATATATAAATCCACTTGTCCTGTTGCGCTAATTTCGTTCTCTATTCTTAGATCAAACTGATAGATCACTGCACAAAATGTCCTTGTGTACACATATTTTTACTAGCACAAATACTGCTCTGTGCTCACTTGCTATTACTGTAACTGTGGTGGATAAGGTTACTGGTGTTATTAATTAGGGGTAAACAGAGTGAGGTCAAGCTGTGTAAGTTCTCGGAGTCTAATTGTTGATGATGATGATTCTCAGAGTCCCTGTCCGCCACCTCTCAGATCTCACTCTGTGTAAAATAGGCTCTGTGATGTTGTGTGGCTGAGTGTGTCTAGGGTAATGTATTTAATATAAGGACGAAATAAAATGTAAACAGAATTGTAACTCAGTAATATGAAAGTGAGTAAAATTTTTGTTAAAGTTTAGGTAATTATCTTACAATTTAATTTCCCTGTACCTCAACTTTCTGGGACAGGGATTGTCAAACTCAATAAATTTGTTTATATACACTATTTAAAATAAATAACTGGAACTCTGTCCAAGTAACTTGTTTCTATGAATAAAGATCTCTGTAAGAATTTCACTCGCTGATCTGTCTATCTGCTTGTACGTATCAATGTTAATGTGTTTGACAGATTTTCTTCTTCATCATCTCATGGTGAGTTTATTCTTTATTATTATTAGTATTGTGGTGGAATATTTGATGTAACACCCTCAGTGCCGGTCTAACGGACTTATCTTATAACTTTGGTGACAACTGTTGGCCCTTGTATTCTCGTAGGCATTCAACGGGCTTTTGAGCGAAAGAACTGGGGTAGCTGCGGCCACAAGGCTGAGCGTTCCTTCCAAACTGTCTTCCCTCTCCCGGTTTCCTGCTACCAATAGGTATGCTGGTATATGACCTGTAATGAGAGGAAAATGCTCTCCCCATATAGATCTCATCTAATATTAAATTCCACACACAAACACGGTGACAACTCACCCTGATCAGCTATGTGTGCTGATCATTGCACCAATCTGTATATTCCATTGTTTAACACCACTGCTGGGTAAACATTCTTCTTCAGTGATAGTACATAGCTCTTGTTTCCTCCTCCAAGAAGTCTCTTCCATACAATAGATAGGGGTGTACAATACATAGCTTGTGATCCTGTAATATCTCTTTACAACATCCTATACAGGGCTTGTCGTTCATACAATAGATAGGATGTGCTTAACCTAGCACTGATACCTGTGGATAAATTCTTTCTAACATTCTCTACATGATTTTACATAATATTTAAACATTTATGGCACTGCAAAAGCCAATATCCCTTCTGGGTTACTGCATTGGCATGCGCAAAATTTGTAAGCCACTAGCAAATATTTTATGCCTTTCTTTCACTCCGAAAGACTGCATTCCTATTTTGGCTGTCGTATTGCAATTGTGGCCTGCATGTTAATAAATCAATACCAATACTTATTGTGCCTTACCCTCAAACAAGAATATCACATATCATAAGCTTGTCTTTGGCAGTTAATGGGTTCTAACACTGCTTATTGTGTCCAGACGGTGAAAGCTTTGGTCACTTATGCTCTCCCTGTGATGTCAGCGTTAGTTAGTTTTAATTTCAAATGGTGGTTGTTACCAGCGAAATGTTAATTTTATTGTCCCAAGCTACGCTGTGCCTTAACCAATCCAAACGCGTGTCAAGAAATTTCTACTTTTCTCACGCAACCAAATTGAGCAGTTATAAGTGGGTTTGGTCGTCTGTCTCAATTTTTTTTAATACAATATCTTTGTTATTAATGGGTCAATTTTTAATATGAAAAGTGATTATTAAAAGGACAACTGTCCTCTATCTTCCTATATAGGTTTCCTTCACCCTTTTATCCCCGTTTTCATCTTGGTAATTTTTTTCTACTTTATAGTGCTCGGATCACTGAACTAAAATATTAATAAAATAACTTTCTAAGGCCAGATAATTTATTATAAGGGGAAATTTTATGATATATATTAACCAATATCAGCGCTACCCTTCAAAACATCCCTGTTATTTATAAAGAAATAAATTATCTAAGTTTCTTTTCAAACGCACAATTTAGGCTTGATTTTCCTTGTAATCCACTATCTCTCTCCCCTATTACAACGAGGTACAAGTTGGTTTGCTGCCAAACTTTACGGCTTCGGTAATAAATATTGGGAAGGGTCGAGCGTGTGCGTGTGTTTTTGGGGAGGGGGTTGGTATTTTTATTTACCAGAAACCTACCCACTGTTCTATACTATTGTCCTTTAGTCTTCTACTATTTACTGGACCCAGTATCAAGGTCTTTGTCTTGTTTGGACTGACACATACTGTTAATAGGAGAACAACAGAAGTGATTGCGTCATTAAGGGGCTGTATACTTCCGGTGTTATCTTGTGTTTCTTACTGATAAATGGCCAGTAAAGCATCTTTTTTTGGGGATGCCTAGCTGGCCGTGGGGTCAGTGTGATTCGCTTGATAGCTAGGCGGAGTTGTCGTACGGAAGGTACGGGGTTCGAACCCTGGGTAAGCCACTCACGTCTGTTGTTTTTCTGTTGTCCAAGTGTTCTACTTCTTTATTTCTTACGAGTGCCTGAAAACATACCTTTATGTTTGTCTAATATTAATTTACTAATATTAATTTACTATTTTTATTTCGCTTGGCGTTAGAAAATTCAAATTCTTTATTTTAAATATTAGTGGTTGATTTGACGATGGCCTTGAGACCAAGGTCAAACATGGAATTTATTTATAGATTTCTAACTGTAATAATGGAAAATTCAAATTATTTTGTCCAGTTTTTAGCGGTAAGTTTGACCTTGCCCTTGGCAAATTTTCAAATATAGTAGGAGTGGTTTATAGGTTGAATTTACGTTACTAGATTTTTGAATCGGGGAAATTTGAGCGGGGTGTTACACGGAGTTACTTTACTACAGTAACTTCGACGATACTTAAAGGTAAAAATAACTACTTCCTTGGTTCATGTTCTTTATCATATCTAAATACATCGTGTCCCTGCAAAACCGCAGATGAACTTCCCGCGATGTTTTCACTTCGGCTTCTTGGCTCAGACTGTCTGAAACAATCCTAACTTCCACTAATATGATTCTCTTCTCCCGAAAATCTACATTTCTGGGAGCAACCTTCGGTCAGTGTCCCCCGTACAGCTGATTCTGAGTTAACTGTCTCTCTTCCCATTCTTGTTATTTTTCATTGTTCTACCAGAAGGTCGATATTTCGTGTCCCACCGTTTCAGAAAAGAGTGAACACGGTCCCGTTGCGCACTACTATACCTGGATGCTCGGCCAAAGTAAAAAAAAAATAAAAAAGATGGTTAATTTGTTTAATCACGATCTAACGCAAAAGCCCTAGCGACCTCTCGCGGAACCCTAGGGTTCAGTGGAACCCCGGTTGAGAAACCCTGCTTTAGATGCTCTTATTAGATCTTGTGATCATCTTATATGCCTGTCTTCCTTTTACGCTTCTATCTCAAGCTAATGCGCATTTTTCTGTTATTATACTTTTAATTACCGTATGCTTTTGATGTCTGCTGTGCTCAGCCCTACATATACTTGGTTTTTAATGGATCTAGCTTTCTTGGCTTCCTTATCTGCCATTTCATTTCCTTCTTTACCAGAGGGTACTCACGCTGTTAAAATGGAACGTCATCTGATATTGCAGCAGATTTATTAGAGAGATAGGAAGGAAGATGTGACTGATGCACACATACCTTTAAACACTTGTGTTCACATAGGTGAACTAGTGTTGAGTAAGTGAGTTAACAGAAGGATACAAGTTGGTGTCAGTGATTCTCTCACCTTTCAGACGACCAACTCAAGTATTAATTCTTTCTTACTTTATATTTCTAATGAAAAAGTAGGAGTAGTAAAAAAGCAGTACAAAGAGGAAAAGGATGTCTTCTGAATAGAGTATACAATCTACTGAGTCGAACTCAGAATGATTGTGATATACAGAATGTACAGAATTATTTTAATTACAAAATAGATCAAAACAATGTTTTAATGTATTTGGGAAAGATACCAGAAGATAAGAAGTTATGAAATTACTTAATTGAAGAATTATGAATATTGTCAGTGTCTTAGGTTCAGATAAAAGGTAATTTTCCTCACTGACGGAGAGTTAATTATTTTGGCTATTTCTTTGAAAATGAGCTCTATCTTTGGCCTGGTGTTTCTGTTAACATCTGTTAGCCGCTTGGACTTCACAGTAGGCAGGAATTTCCCACAGAATAATTTTCTTCAATGTCGGCTACAGTCCAAGAGATGACTGGGCTTTTGATTAACCTGGATGTGAAGGGATGCTGATGTTGTCATGTTGATGAGCTTGTGACGAGCTGTTTACTGCTTAAATACTGTTGAGATGCTGACGAGGTGTTGACTGCTTAGAATTGACTTGTGATCACTGCTGGAGGTTGTGAGGAGTAAGCACTAGTTCTCTTGTAGCATCGAGCAATTAGGCGCTATTCTCACGCAGAAAGAACTTGGATCAAAATCTAGAATTCAGCAGATGCTGTAAAATCTGTTAGGATCTGATCTGCCGGGAAATGTTTGCACTGTGCGGTTTTCTCGCAACAGATTACAGGAATCATAATCCAGAGATCAGCTTCATATATTGCTGCTAAAGCTGGCTAAGATTCTGCACGAGCGCTCAGGGCTGCTATCCGCAGCTTAAGAATTAGAATGGCGTTATACGCAAGGCACATACAAATGTAGATATTGTGCAGCTTGATGCATCTCTTCTAAAAGCCTGCTTCTCTTCCAATTGTTTTTTCAGCAAAGCAATTTCCTAACTCAAAATTTGCTCGCATGAAGTTAAAAATCAGGGGACTCTTTCCTACGCCAGGAAAGTTCAATTATTTTCCCTCTCTCAGACGATTTACGACCGTGTCATTGTCGCTTTAGTGTGACCAACCGCAGCGGGCGTCTAATACTCTAAGAACTGGTTGGTTTAATTAATATAGAAAACTGACCGGTTCCTAAAGAGATAGTTTTTTAGTGCCTTTGTATAAGAGGATAGCATTTGGATCGAATGGCAGGTCTGTTAGTGAAGACTTGAAAAACAGCTAGAGAAGAACGCAGGTGCAAATATTTTCTAGAGAAACAGACAATGGTGAAGGAAGAGAAAAGTAAGGAATTTAAAAAAAACCCCGATTATTAACGAAGCCTTCGAACATCTCTGTGACAGGTAAATAAATATGAAAAAGCCAGAAACATCTCCCCTAAATGCTGTAACGATTGCGTTCATACAGTTTCTAGTACCATTAGTATTGTGACACTCTGTACTGGGAAAACATATATTTTTCTTGATGCTTTGTCATTTGCTAATTTTTCCAGGATATTACCCATGTCGCTAGTACATCTCTATTAGTACAAAACAAGATCGGCTTAAGTATCAGTAAACCTGCATTTCCATCTACAAAGATAACACAGGCTACTAGACCTAACTTCGATAACAAGGGTATATATATATATATATATATATATATATATATATATATATATATATATATATATATATATATATATATATATATATATATATATATATATATATATATATATATATATATATATATATATATATATATATAACGTGCCCTAAATAGAAAAGCAGGCTATAAGAATTCAAAAATACAGTGAGCATCAGCTTGTTAATGCAGATTGCCGTTGCCGTTTGTATCTGAAGAGCAGACTAATAGATACCCATAAACAGCTCGACTGTATGTGCCTGAGGGTAAGAAAGAATATATATATGTATATAAATATATGTAGTTCTATTGATTAATTACAGTGTGCGTTAGGAAATGTGTAGATGTGTTTTGAACCATTGTGTAATTTCTGGAGGCAAAACAATGCCAAGATATATATTCAAACAATTGAGAATTGTGGCAAAAGTGTGTATATAGGTTTAACAAAGCATTTAAAGAATTATTTCTTGATGGAAGGGACCACACACACCAGGAACATAAGGAAGGATGAAAGCGATTGTTTTACGGGATTGTTTAAGCTATTACTTAGTATTTATACAAGACCTAATCATTTTATGGAGGCGGATCATGGACAAATGGCTCTAACTAAGGATTTAGAGGAAAATTGTAGTCACAGTGAACTGGATTTGGTTGTTACTGTTATAATATGTCCTGTGCATCTGCTAGCACACTGTCTGAAATTGTCTATCATCCCCAACCTTTGTGATAGTGGGATAGTGATGGACAAAATAGGGGTTACATCTAATATGTTTCAGGTTATATCCTGTCAACTCAACTACTCATAAAAGAGTCAGCCACTACTGAAGTTACTACTGGTGCAAGTGCCTTTTGAGTTCAGAGGGCCAGTCATCAAGTACCTACTGCCTGGAGGAAGTTCAACTAATTTTTCCTTCCAGGACAAGAGTGGAACCCTAACAGATGAGTTGCAAAACAAGGCAACTGTAGAGTATCCGAGTCACACCACTATAATAGACAAAACTAGTTCATGATGAACAGTGTTTGAGCATAGATATAGCCAGTGATATTCTAACATTCAATGACTGTGAAATAAAAGTGTTAGTAAGATATAGAAATTCGTCAAGCAGAGATAGTTAACCAAAGAGAGAACTTTCAACAACTTTAATGACTTTTGATACCTTTGAACTATACTGTTCAAAAAAAGAAACGCATAGCTACTGAAGGCACACACATAGCCATAATTTTGACATTCAATAACTATTTTAATTTAATGAGTTAATTGTTCAAATTGCACACAAGAATACCCTTAGGGTTCAACCAATCAATTGACAGCTGTTTTGCATCTGGGTCACGAGAGTTTTTTGGCGTACGGGCTTTCCCGTTAGTATGGTGTGTGGCCTCCTCTTGCATCGATCAGCGACTGGCATCTCCTGGGCATGGATGCGATCAGACGTCTGATGTGGGCCTGTGGGATAGCTGCCCACTCTTCCTGGAGTGCCTGGAACAGGTCACGACGATTGGCTGGAGCAACGTCTCGGCGACAAACACGTCTATGCAGCTCATCCCACAGGTGCTCAATCGGACTCGTGTCCGGAGACAGGGATGGCCTGGGAAGGGTGAGAATGTTGTTGGCAGTCAGGAACTGCGTGGTCAACCGTGCACAATGGAGTCTGGCGTTGTCCTGTTGAAACACAGACCTTTGGGCAGTCAAAAGTGGAAGGACATGGGGTCGAAGAATTTCATTGACGTATCGTTGCGCATTCAAGCCTCCTTCAGTGTGCACCAATTGACTCCTTCCGTTGTAACTGATCATTCCCCACACCATTGCACCTCCACCACCGTGCAGCGGAGCTTCATCAACGCAATTTTGGGCAAAACGTTCATTTCGCCTACGGTAGACCCTACGCCGTCTATCATGACGCTGCAACAAAAAGAAAGATTCGTCACTAAACCAGATACGTCTCCATTGATTGTCAGCTGCCCATGGACGATGCTGGTAGGCCCAAAGAAGTCGATTTTGGCGATGGCGGCGCGTAAGAACAGGTCCTCGGTGAGGTCGTTGTGCCCAAAGTTCAGCGTCATGCAGTCTATTCCGGACAGTTTGATCATACACATGACGTCTTGCAGGCAATGACTGAGCAGTTAAGGAAGCTGTTGTAAACCTGTCTCTGAGGTGACGAAGCCGAATAAAGCGATCCTCCGCTGCTGTTGTCACTCTGGGTCGTCCACTGCGATGCCGGTCTTCAACTGAGCCAGTGGCTTGGAACCGGTGCCAAAGTCGACTGATGGTACTCTGATGCACGTTTAGATGCCTGGAAACCTGACTTTGACTTTCGCCTGCATGCAATCGGCCAATAGCAATGGTCCTTAAATTTATCGATAGAGACGCCATAAATGTCTGCTTGAAAATGAACAGAATTTTGTGTGTGTAGTGTTATCCTTTTATAGGGTTTCAGTTGCGTAGTCAGTGAATAGTGTTCACCCCAAATTTTGTTGCTTTCACATGCGCGCAACATGAGCTGTGGTCAAAAATTGCGTCATAAACACTATTGACCACTGCGTTGTAAACGATTACAAAAACGAACGCAATTCAGGTCAACACGTGCATTTGACACTGTAAAGAGCATTTGAGGCTGGTTTTTATATACCTTAGCACCAAATTTTACTTACAAACTCATAAAAACGCGCCCTCGGATAGCTATGCGGTTCTTTTTTTGAACGGTATATTTTCTAATGTTTTATTTATTTACTGTTGTAATTGAATTTGATTTACTTGAAAGCTTTTCAAACAGAAAAGAGAAACTGTAAAAATAAATTGTACACAAACTGAAGCAAAGAAAACAATTACAAGGGGAAGGGTTTGACAACTTTGTAAAAGACCTGAGACTCATTCTCCTAGACTGTGACTACACAGACCCAGATGACATCCTGATTGACTCAGTAATTGATGGCGTAGTCGACATACGACTACAAGAGAAACTGCTAGATAGAGGAGAAAGTCTAACTCTATCTAAAACGTTAGAAATAGGGCAGCAACATGAACTATCACAAAGACAGCTAAAACTAGTTCGAGAAAGTGAAGTGCAGACTTCGATGATACAGAAAGTCTCCAGGAAAATTATCAAGTCCGCCAAATCCAGAAACCCAAAAGCAACCAGCAACCTGTGGTTAGAAAACAAGAAAGCACTTCACAGCGCCTAGAATGCCAAAAATGCGGGTTTTCCACTCGACATAATGTATGCCCGGCCATCAACTCCACATGTAATTTTTGCAATAAAAAAGGGCACTGGAAAAAAATGTGCAGACTAATGCAAAAAGCCATCAATATGGTACAAGAAGACTACCAACAACACACATCGGAAGAAGAACCTATTGAATACATACGGTAGATATTAATTCACTCAAAGATATTATTCAGGCAGATAAATGGAAAACCAAACTAAGCATAAATAGAGCAGACATGTATTTCAAAATTGACACAGGTGCACTTCTTTCATCCATAACCGCCAACCGTCAAAGCAGTAAGCGGCCATCACGCCTGGTGGCGTCCTGTAGGGCAGCAACAAATTGATTCCACCTTGCTCGGTCGGCGGCAATCCTTCGTACAGTGCCCCAACTCTGGTTCATTCTTTGCATCTCGGCTTCCACAGTTCTCCGCCAAGTTGTTTTTGGTCGGCCTCTCTTTCGCTTTCCCTCGGGGGTCCATAGCATATCTGTTCTTGTGATGGTATCAGGGTCCCTTCTGAGGACGTGGCCAACCCAACT
Organism: Oreohelix idahoensis; assembly: GCA_024509875.1. Lineage (NCBI taxonomy): Eukaryota > Metazoa > Mollusca > Gastropoda > Stylommatophora > Oreohelicidae > Oreohelix > Oreohelix idahoensis. The sequence continues at coordinate 86,406 of JAMPIV010003881.1, forward strand.
CCAGCGTCTGCCAGCTATAATGGTGTGCATGTCCTCCAGGTTACTCCGAATAAGTAGTTCTTGGTTGCTGATGGTGTTTGGCCAAAAGATTCGGAGAATTTTCCTTAGGCAGATTGTGTGGAAGGAGGACAGTTTCGACATTTCCTTCTCTGTTACTCTCCAACATTCTGCACCATAGAGAAGCACAGAAAGTACACAGCTCTCATACAGTCTTAATTTGGTGTTTGTGCTGTACTGGGAAGACTTCCAAATGTTGTTGAGAATAGCAAAGGCTGTTCTCGCTTTATTCATTCTGTTGTCCTTGCTTGTTCCGCCGTCAGGTGTTACTATGCATCATAGGTAAGTAAATGTGCCTGTCTGTCAATTTTAATTACAATTTATATGTACAGGATTTATTAATATGAATCTTGTAGTGACATATTTTATTAATATTATCTTATGTGTGTCAGTTGTGTAGTAGTAATAGGAGGTAATACTGGTTTTGTTTTTTCAAGCTATGTTGTTATTTGTCATCATGACTTCAAGTGTTTGTTTATCTTGTAAGTAGTATGGGGAAAAGTTCACAGTCCCTATCAATTTAAACACTGTATTTTCCCTCTGGTTTATTATAAAGTCAGATTTTGAGGGGGGGCATAATGTTGAGCTCCACTGGCCACATAGGCTTATCTTTCGTGATGGCGGCAGGATAAGACTCCTCTGCTCGATAGCCTCCCTGTGTTCTGGAGACACCTCACTGGTCACTATCTGGACCCAGGAGTATGCTGTCAGCCTCTAGGTTCAGCAAAGCTCAGACCAGGTGCTGCTCAATAGCTTTAGGACCACGGTCCCAGAAACAAGAAGGTTGTACCTCCTATTTCAGAACTAATTTATAATCCATTTACAGACTGAACACAATACATAACAAACACTGAGTTCAGAGCGGTAGGCCAACTGTCAGCTTCATCTGAAATAATTTACACCAGTATATTCCTCCCTAATGGTTACTACGCCTCTGCAATTCCAGCATTATTTCTTTCTAGTCAATAAGCTAGGTGTCAGTGTACTGTTTGGCAATTCCATGCAGTTTTACTTTCCTCCGACACCTTCTGTTCAGGTTGGAGCACTATATAGGCTTTACCTCATGTTCGCTACTGAACCACACATATATACATACATAAATTATCAATTTACATTCAATTTTCATTAAAAAGATATTGAATATATCAAGCTTACCACAATTCATGGAATAATACACAGTGACGTTGAATGGCAGTGAATATAGCACAACTTCGATCTGCCGATGTCCCAGGCTTTTATTTAGAAAAATATGCACTGGGTGGTGGTGACCTGACGCGTCTGATTTTTTGATTTTAAGTGGGGGGGGTCTAACCAGTCGGTAGCCAAGTTTCCCAATCGTATGAATTAGAGGTAGTCCCTAGGTCCCGTTATCCCCTTACATAGTGGTGATTAAGAATATAATAGTGGGGAAGATGGTTAGGTTGTTATAATTAAAGTGGGGGGGAGAGATTTTGGGTTGGGAGGTGTAGGTTTGTTTGGAGTATTAGGTTGGGGTGTAAGTGGTTTTTTTGGGTTTATTGTGGTATAAAGTAAAATATAATTTAGAGAAGATGAGGTTGTGTTTTTTTTTTTTTTTTTTTTTTTGTTTTTAATTGGAGTTGTTTGGTTTTTGTTGGGTTTTTGTTTTGTGTTAAAAAAATGATTGTTTTGTTTGTGTTTAGTTTTGTTATTTTTGTTTTGGGTGGTATGGTGGTTTGTTTTTTATGTGGAGATTTGAGTGTTTTTGGTTTTTGGTTTTTGTTTTTTAGGGTTGTTTTTGTGTTTAAATGGTGTTTTGGGGGGTTGGGGTGGTTTATTGGTTTTGGTTGTTGTTTTTGGTTGGGGGGTTGTGTTTTTTGGGTTTTTGTTGTGTTTTGGTTGGTGTGTTTTTTTGGTGTAGTGGGGTGTTGGTTTTGTTTGTTGAGTTTGTGTGGGTTTTTGGTTTGTTAGTTGTTGTTTTT
>JAMPIV010003882.1:0-211591 GCA_024509875.1 Oreohelix idahoensis
TGTTTTGTGTTTGGTTGATTGGGTTTGGTTGGTTAAGGGGGGTAGGGGGAATTTGGGTAGTAGGGTAGGAAGTGTTAGGGGTAGGGGGGGGGTGATTGTGGGTGGGGTGGTGTGATTGTTGATTGTTTGGTGTTGGGTGGTTGGTTTGGGATGGTTTATGTAGGTTTGTATTGTGTTTATAGTAAGTATTGTATAGTGTTGATTTATTTGGTAGTATGTAGTTTTTATTTAGTATTTGATAATTTTGTGGTTGGTTGTTATTTTGTTTTGTGAGTTTTTTGGGGTAGTGTATTAGTATGATGTGTGATGTATGTATTGGGTATTATAAGGGGATTTTTTATGTGGGGGGGTGGTTTTGAGGTTAGGTTTATGTTTGGTGTGTCGGAAGAGTGTGTTTTTGGTTGATATGTTTTTTCGTTTGTATTGGTGTTTGTTATCAATTTTTATTACTTGGTTTAGGTCGTTTCTAGTTTATTGGTTTTCATTGTACAATTGGGCGTGATTAGGTCAGAAAGTTTTGCCTGGGTCCGTTTTATATGGGGGTTACTTATTGGGGTGCCCTTACAGTAAGTCGGACGAGTGCACTGGTGAGGATTGGTGGGTAGCAATTCGTATTGTCTGAGGAAATAATACTTCGCTCTGCGTTTATAACAACAGCTCGCACGTAATAATGACGAATAGGTGATCCCAAGGCAGTCAGTCACTGTAAAACTTGACGTGGAGGTTGATTGATGACCTTGAGCATTTGGTAACCGTAAGTTGATTCTGATTCATCATCACACTAGGTTCCAAGTTTGAGATGTTGTCGCCTTGAAAGTTCAAATCTTCTTTTCAATCGATACTTGGATTGAGTCCGTTCCTGTGAAATTATTTATTTCCACACCACACTGGCATACCATTTACTGTTGGATGTTCATTCTATTGGTCAAGAGGAAGTTGTAAGCTAGTGTATGGTGTCACTGGTCTATGCTAGCTTAAATTACGCGAATGGTTTTCTCAATGAAAATATCTCAGAAGTGTTCTTAAGTTGAACTTGAACAAGTAGTAGTCAATTTTCCAATTCAGGACTGCACGCAAGTCGTTGGTGAAAGTACATATTATTTATTGACACGATACAGACGGGAATACACAAGACGGTCATGGTTACAGATTACAGATGCAAAATGTCATACTTTAAAGTTGCTGATCATACTCTTAAATTCTTGGAGATACTTCAACAATCAAGTCCTCTTCTATCCACGTGAGCTGAGGATCACTTCTGTTACCCTCTAATATACATTTACAATGAAGTCCGTTGACCTTCTTCCAAGGGCGTCTATCGTGGTAAACGGATTCATGTTCAAGGATCAATCTTTGATATCATACCCGTAAAATTCCCAGACTTTCTTCATACAATACTTATGTAGCATATATATAATCCAGACAAAGTTATACACGACAATACAATCAGGTTAGAGTCTTCTGTTGACTAACCTCTCCCAAAATCCATGCCATGACTTTGGCATTGGCGAAACGGCATATTAAAACATATGAAGCATACAAAATCAATTAACTTCGTTTCCTCGTAGGTATCCTCCCTCTACGGTAATTCAAACAAGGCAATCGACTCCGTTTGTCCATTCTAGGAATGACATACTACGATGGATTCCCGCTAGACCATAACTAGGAGCGGCCTGATACTTCAATTAAAACTCAATAAACATTCAATGTGAAATGGGGCGACACTTACATGATACTTCCACTATTGGCTTCGACATGAAGACCAATATATATATCAATAGAAATAATGGCTTCCACCAACTTGCCCCGAATACAAGAAATATTCCACGGACATCAACATGGTCCGTACTGCCCCATACAAAACATGACGTCACAATTCCCAAACTAGGTTACCCGTGCGTCCAAAGCAACTCACACTGCATTGTGCACGTCAGTGCGTGAATCAATCGAACGCACAAATAATATAACTATATTAAGACTGGTGCGTACATTTGGCAGGACCGAAGACTACCCCCTTAGGTAATAAATGTACGTAACAGCTCCCTTATTACCTCCCCTTAAAAAAATTAATTCTATTAATTTTTTTGAACTTAGTACCCGAGAGAGGTGAGTCGAAACTACAACAAGATATATGAAATGCATAAAGTTATACCATATTAAGAAAAGAATATTAAACGAAATCAATATAACTAAATGATAGTATGCATTAAAGCACACATCCACACTCGACCTACTTTGGAACGATGTGGTAATATTCGAAGTAAAAACAAGTTGAAAATGAAAAATGAAAAAACCATAAAAAAAAGATGATAATAAAATTCAACTAAGTTTTCAAAAAAAAAAAAAATTTGAAACATATGATTTCAAAAATGAAAATGAACAGCAACACTGATGATAATCAATGACAAGAGAATCAATGAAACAGAAAAATTGAAAATACAATGTGCAAAAATGAAGAAATGCAAAATTAAACACTTTAAGAATCAACACCCTTAATGTTTTCTAACACTAGTACGGTTGACTAGTGATCTAACAGTGAGATATCATAACTAAGACCTGTGAATGCAGGTATTACGTGACAACTAAAAAGTTAGTATGTGTGTGATCCATAATTAATTAAATAGATTAAATTGAATTATTCTACTTAATATATTTCTTAATTACCAACAAATAACCAGTTACTAATATATTCTAAGTAATTCCAATATCACTCATTGTCAATGTTCAGTTACAACTAGTTAGTAATCGACGAGACGATGTTCTCAATGTTCCATACACGATAAAATATATTCTCGAACACGATATGTAGTGTAATATGTTCCATAGGAATAACAAATGTATATTTGTCGCTCTTAACAATGTTTCCATACTAATAAAAAGTTACTGTAGTACCAATGTTCCCGTACTAATAAAATGTTACTCTAATACCACTGTTCCCGTTCTAATAAAACGTTACTATAGTATCAATGTTCTCGTACTAATAAAATGTTACTACACAAGAAGTAATGTTATAATCTATAAGTAAGTATATCCTGGGTTATACTTATACGAATACTTCAGTTATATAAACAGTCTTTATAGATGTACAATCAATGTAAATGTACAAAGTTATTCATGTTATCGGTGAGGATGTTTCAACATCTGGAAGTGGTTTAGTTTCGACAAGTTCGCTTGGGCATCTCGACAAACAGTCTGCGAACACATTCTTCACTCCAGGAATAGCTCGTATTTCAAAATTGAATGGTTGAAGCGCTATAGCGTAACGCGCTGACTTCGATGATTTAACGTTCTTCGTGTTCAGTGCGGTAAGAGCTTTCTGGTCAGATTCCACCACAAAGTGTGAGCCGAGGAGATAACGTTCCAGTTTTGTGATTGCCCACACTAATGCGAGGAGCTCTTTATCCAGAACGGAGTATTTGAGTTCGCTCTCCGTAAGTTTTCTGGACACGTACATCACCGGAAATAAGGTGCCGTTATATTCCTGCATCAAAACTGCAGCAATAGCGTAAGAAGATGCATCACTGCGAAGAATGAAAGTGAGATTTTTGTTAGGCAACCTCAAAAAAGGTTCTTTTGAAAAAAATCGTTTTATATAGTCTAACGCCGTTTGGTGATCCTGCGACCACTTTATTACATTAGATGTGCCTTTCTTCAGTAGAGACGAAAAAGGTGCAGTTATAGTAGACAAATGAGGGATGAATTTTGAATAGAACTGTATTAGTCCTAAAAGAGATCTAACTTGTTTTTTTTGTCTTAGGTGCCGAGATGTTTAAAATTTTAGAGACGTTACTGTCTTCTGTATACATGAAACCATGACCTATGCGGTGACCCAGAAATGAGATGTCATGAAAACCGACAAAAGCCTTTGAAGGTTTCGCTGTTAAGTTATAATCCCGTAAGGTAGAAAGTAAAGCTTTTAATCCATGAATATGTTCATCCCAAGAGTCACTGAAAAGACAGATGTCATCTATATAAGTAATGACATCGGGACGATGAGACAATATGCGGCGCATCATGCGTACAAAGGTAGCTGGCGCATTCATTAATCCGAATGGCATAAATTCCATTGAAAAAGACCCCGTGGCGTCGAGAAAGCGGTGAATGGCTTTGCTTTAGGAGTGAGTGGCACTTGCCAATAGCCCTTTGAAAGGTCAAATTTCGAAAAGAATGTGGCATGAGATAATCCCTCCAATAAGTCGTCTAAAAGAGGTAACGGTTCCGCATCGAATTTTGTAACTTTGTTTAATTTCCTGTAATCTACGCAAAGACGTATATTGTTGTCCTTCTTCCTAATGATTACCATAGAAGAAGAATATGGTGATGAAGATGGTTCAATTATATTTAATTGAAGCATCTCATCCAATTCCTTATCAACCTTATCACGAAAGTGTAAAGGGATAGGATATTGACGAACTCGAATAGGCGTATCGTCAGTCAGAATAATGTCATGTTGGATGACTGACGTATGACCTGGGATGTCAGTGAGGACATCCTCATACGAGTGTAGAATATTAGAGACTTGCTGACGTTGATCAGCCGAAAGAGTAGATGAGATTGTAACATCATTCCATTTCTCAGTGGAATGGAGTGGTACAACTGGTATTGGTAGTTGTACATCATCGAAAGAAGATTCTTCTTCTTGGATGACTGATAAACTAGAATAGTGTTGAATAGGAGGTGTAGGATCGTCAGTTGCCTGGAACACTGACTGTAGATAATCAGGACGTGAGTAATACTCCTTCAACATGTTAATGTGGAAGGTTTTATGTTTACCATTAACATCAATGATGTAGTCGACATCGGATATTCTTGAGATGATCCTGAAAGGACCTCTCCAGGTAATTAAAAGACGATTGTTATGCGCAGGGAGTAATACAAAAGCTTCGTCACCAGGAATAAGCTGGCGAAGACGTCTATACTTGCTTGCAAATAGACGAGCTTTTTCTTTGGCTTGTTCGGATGATGCAGTAGCTAGTCTACAAGCATCTATGATTCTCTTTCTCAGAGAGATCACATACTCATAAGAGGATTGAGTTTCCTCTTCAATATTCTCGTCAACCAATAAGTCGTGGATTAACGACATCGGACCGCGTGGTTGCATGCCAAAAACTAGCTGGAATGGAGAAAACCCCGTGGCTTGATTTTGTACTTCGCGATACGCGAACAGAGCAGCGGGTATGACCCGATCCCAGTCTTGGGGATGGTCTTGGGTCATCTTACCCAACAACTGCTTGAGTGTCCTATTGAGACGCTCAATTAACCCATTTGACATCGGATGATAAATAGAACTAAGAGATCTGTCTATACCTAATGTCTTCATAACTTGAGACATGGATTCAGAAATGAACTGAACCCCATGATCCGACAAGATTTTCCGTGGAAAACCAATGCGTGAGAAGATTAACATCAATGCCTCTGCTACACTGGCAGATGAAGTGTTCTTGAGAGGGATGGCCTCAGGCCAACGAGTGCACATATCAATGCACGTAAGAATATGCGTATGCCCTCTAGCAGATGGAAGCATCGGACCAATAATGTCTATAGCCATTTTATCAAATGGTCTAATCGGGATGTCCGCAGCTTGAATAGGAGCCGCATGAAATGGACCCCGTACCTTAACTTCCTGACATATCAAACAGGACCGACAATAGAGAGTGATGTCCCTATGGACGCCTGGCCAGTAGAATGCCGAAAGCACTCTGGATTTGGTACGCGAAAAACCCATATGGCCTGCACATTGCGAGTCATGCGCATGTCGTAATATACGAGATCTCATAGAGGATGGAACTAAGATCTGATAACATAAGGATGAATCTTTTTCCCGTATTACTCTAACCAAAATCCCATTTTTGAGTATAAAGTCATGTCTAGATTTTGCAAGTTTGTTGCTGGTATTATTTTTGTTCACATACTGAAAATTTTTTTTTTAATGAATCATCATTCTTTTGCAATGTTGCAAACAACTCCCGTGAAATAGGAGCATCATCATCAGAAGTGGTATGAACTGTAGGTTCAATAGGTGTATCATGCGACATATTAGTAGCTTGCGCTCTAGTCACTACTGCATTTGCAGTTTGAATATGTCGCTCTTCCCATTCAGCAATTTGCTGTGGTGTACACTCTTTAATACCATGTATGCGACCAAGTATTACATCACAAATTGGATTTGGAAGGAGACATGCCTGGATCTTTCCTGAAAAAAATGGTGTATTAAGGTCAATAATAGCTGTGGGAAATGTTTCGACGGTGCCACCAAATGTCACACACTTGACAACCCTGCCCGTGGCACAACTTGGGTTGATCAGCGAAGTCCGGACGCCCACAGTACTACAACCTGAGTCAAATAGGAGAGAGCATGAAATGTTGTTGACAAATCCCTTGTTAAACTTAAGAGAGCCCTGTCCCTGGTGTATTGACGCAGCAGTGCCCGTACAGACTACAGGTAGACTAGGCAAGGTATGTCCGCAACGCAGCGTCGTGATCGCCTTAGGCTGGAAAAGAGTCGAGCATTCTGGACAGTCTTTCACCTGGGTACAATCAAGAGAACAAGACATAGCATTGTGAGTTTCAGCTACTTTACCCTGTTCAATGTTAGCCTGTGTATCACTTAAAGCGACATTAGAATGTCTATCTGTATTACTCGACGATCTATCTCTACGACGCGATCGATTTTGATTATTTGCATTAAAATTGCCATAATTGTCGTTTCTGCTTGAGTTAAAATTTGGATGAGTCCGATAATTTGTATAATTAAAGTTATGATGTTCTTTAAAATTTTTATTCCAAGAACCTTGTCTGTTTTGCGGACCCTGAGATCTTGATCTCCAGTTTTGTTTATTATAATGTCCTTGATTATTTTAAAAATTATTGTTACCAAAATCTCGCGATCTGTGAGCTTGGTTCCAAGAAACATTAAATGGAGCAGATTGTTGAAATTGCTTCCCCTTGTAAAAGTTATCATTGTTAAAATTGTAATTATTTCCCTTATTGACATACCTGTCAGCACTAAAGGAACGATTTCGTGAAAAATTGTTTTGTTGTGCTGCAAAAGCAACAGGCAATTCATTCTTAATCTGTGCATTACTTAGATCCATGGTTGGGTGAGCAGTGCAGAAATTTTTTGCATGTTCTTCTAAGTCTTTCATAGATAAAGGTTTCCGTTCGTGTAAAAATGCGAGAAATGTAAGATTTACAGACGATAGTACCTTATCGCGCATCAGTAAATCGAAGAGACCTTCATACGACTTTTCAATTTTGGATAATTCGATCCATCTTTCTAGGGTTAGTCGTATTTGTGACAGAAAATCACTGAAATTTCTGCTTGATTGCGGTAGCAATGTACGAAATCTTAATCGGTATTCATCTTCTGTCATTTGAAATTTCTTCAGAAGTGCGGCTCTAAGAGCATTATAATCATTCTTCTCATTAATACTGGTAGTATGATAAACTGCTAAAGCATCCCCAGTAAGTAACCTGGATAAATATGTGCAATACAGTGTTTTATCCACGTTATAAGACCCACAAGTGGCCTCAAATCTATCTAGGAAAAATATTACGTCATCCGACGGGGGATTAAATTTAGGTAATTTAAGGTGAATTTCCTTAAAATGATCATGTCTGGATGAAGTTTGGCTTTCAAAAGTTCTCTGAGAATTAGCTTCATGAGTTAACCTAAGTCTCTCATATTCTGACTCTGCTAATTTTAGTTCATGCTGTCTTTTTTTATCATTCTCCTCCATCTCAAGCTGAAGTCGTATTGTATTTTGTTCAGCTATTAATCTTCTTTCTTCCATTTCCTTTTGTTTAACTTCCATTTCCTTTTGTTTATTTTCCATCTCAATCTTAAGTCTTTCTTCAGCCTCCCTTTGCTTCTGTTCTGCCTCTCGCTGAAATCGTTTCTCTTCTAATTCAGCGGCTTGTTCAGCTATTAATCTTCTTTCTTGCATTTCCTTTTGTTTATTTTCCATTTCCTTTTGTTTAACTTCCATTTCAATTTTAAGTCTTTCTTCAGTCTCCCTTTGCTTCTGTTCTGCCTCTCGCTGAAATCGTTTCTCTTCTAATTCAGCGGCTAATCTCATTTTTTTCTCATTCTCCTCAGACTCAATTCGTTTTTGATCTGCCTCAAATTTCAAATTTTGTAATCTTAAAGTTTCTAGCTTTCTCTGTTCGGCTTCTATTTCTTGAGCTTTCTTATATTCTGCAAGTGCAAATGCTTTTGCTTCATCAGGAGCCATCTGAAGAGCTTTTGCTTGCTTAATGAAATAATCTAGTGAATACATTATGCTTTTTAAGTAGTCACAATACTCTTGATTTATAAAATGATAATTAATCAATGTAAATTAATTAACCTTGTTACTTTGCCAAGTGTACGTCGTTCCTGTCCTAGAACGGTATCTTTTGTTATCATATAGTTATGAAATATATCAATAATCAATATAATAATTTATGTAATGAAATGTCATGAAAGCAACAACGTGAAAGACAATAGAAACACTACCGACAAGACACGATAATCAAGACAAATGACTACAGTCGTAGAAATCAAATAAAATAAAAATGTGGAACTAAAATAGAATGTCGTAAAAATTTACGATGACATCTACGATCCAATAATGCACAAGACAATTGACAACACAGTGTAAAAACATAGGTTTTGTAAAAAAACTGAACGACAGGAAAGGTGAGACGGACGCATAATACAAACAAAATTCATCATAAAACTAAATACGAGTAAAAATAACTACCAAAAACAACAAGTAAATGTGACGAAACAGCTAAACAGATACTATCATAAGGAACAATTAGCGATCGGAACTTCGGCAAGGTTTCTAGCCTTGGACCGGAATTATCGCTCAATTGAAACTTACAAGACGAGCCCTACAGAACGTCTGACGAAGAGCCCGAATTGGCTTCGAGATGGATCTCGTTCGTCAGATCAACCTCCCTACCTCCCACGACGAATATAAAACATATAAAATATAACATAACAAATATATATGTGGACATAACTACATGAGGCACAGCTACGTAATAAAGTGTATAACGATACTTCGTTTATACTTATCTCGCGTGCAAGAAAAACTGTGCCTCGTCTCCGTGGATGTACGTCTGAGGATAAAATACTTCGCTCTGCGTTTATAACAACAGCTCGCACGTAATAATGACGAATAGGTGATCCCAAGGCAGTCAGTCACTGTAAAACTTGACGTGGAGGTTGATTGATGACCTTGAGCATTTGGTAACCGTAAGTTGATTCTGATTCATCATCACACTAGGTTCCAAGTTTGAGATGTTGTCGCCTTGAAAGTTCAAATCTTCTTTTCAATCGATACTTGGATTGAGTCCGTTCCTGTGAAATTATTTATTTCCAGACCACACTGGCATACCATTTACTGTTGGATGTTCATTCTATTGGTCAAGAGGAAGTTGTAAGCTAGTGTATGGTGTCACTGGTCTATGCTAGCTTAAATTACGCGAATGGTTTTCTCAATGAAAATATCTCAGAAGTGTTCTTAAGTTGAACTCGAACAAGTAGTAGTCAATTTTCCAATTCAGGACTGCACGCAAGTCGTTGGTGAAAGTACATATTATTTATTGACACGATACAGACGGGAATACACAAGACGGTCATGGTTACAGATTACAGATGCAAAATGTCATACTTTAAAGTTGCTGATCATACTCTTAAATTCTTGGAGATACTTCAACAATCAAGTCCTCTTCTATCCACGTGAGCTGAGGATCACTTCTGTTACCCTCTAATATACATTTACAATGAAGTCCGTTGACCTTCTTCCAAGGGCGTCTATCGTGGTAAACGGATTCATGTTCAAGGATCAATCTTTGATATCATACCCGTAAAATTCCCAGACTTTCTTCATACAATACTTATGTAGCATATATATAATCCAGACAAAGTTATACACGACAATACAATCAGGTTAGAGTCTTCTGTTGACTAACCTCTCCCAAAATCCATGCCATGACGTTGGCATTGGCGAAACGGCATATTAAAACATATGAAGCATACAAAATCAATTAACTTCGTTGCCTCGTAGGTATCCTCCCTCTACGGTAATTCAAACAAGGCAATCGACTCCGTTTGTCCATTCTAGGAATGACATACTACGATGGATTCCCGCTAGACCATAACTAGGAGCGGCCTGATACTTCAATTAAAACTCAATAAACATTCAATGTGAAATGGGGCGACACTTACATGATACTTCCACTATTGGCTTCGACATGAAGACCAATATATATATCAATAGAAATAATGGCTTCCACCAACTTGCCCCGAATACAAGAAATATTCCACGGACATCAACATGGTCCGTACTGCCCCATACAAAACATGACGTCACAATTCCCAAACTAGGTTACCCGTGCGTCCAAAGCAACTCACACTGCATTGTGCACGTCAGTGCGTGAATCAATCGAACGCACAAATAATATAACTATATTAAGACTGGTGCGTACATTTGGCAGGACCGAAGACTACCCCCTTAGGTAATAAATGTACGTAACAGCTCGCTTTCAACAAATACATGCCAAGTCCTCCTGTCACGTGCCATCATCTTCCTTCCACGTTCTCTTCTTCATTTTCATCTCTGTTTCCAGCTCTCTTCTCCATGTGCTTCATGGTACTACCTCTGCCTCTCTTGCCCTGGGGGTTCCAGAATAAGGACTGCCTTGTAATGCTGTCAGCAGGTTTCCTCAGCGTGTGTCCTATCCATCGCCAGCATCTTCTTCTCATATCTTGTTCCACTGACACTTGTCTGGTTCTTGTCATCAGTTCCACATTTGTGACTTTGTCATACCATTTCAGTCCTTCTATTCTACGCAAGCACCCATTTATGAAAGTCTGTAGCTTTTTTGTTGTTGTTTTTGTTATTCACTATGTTTCATATAGTAGTACTGACTTCTTCTTCCTCTACTTCGTACACTCTCAGACGTCCACTTGAATGTTCTCAAAGAAAGCAGTAGTCAGTTTGAGGCTATTTGAATCCCTGTAAAGCTTTTCCACGAAAGGAGCTGGCGTCAGCCATATGCACTATCTCTGTACCGCATATACTGACTTGACATTTGAGTTTTAGATTTTTATTTTTTTTTTCATAATTCTTGTGGAAAACTTTATATCCATACATTTAAGCACTCTGGACAAAAAACATTTCTTTAAGTAAACAAGTCATATGCTTTTAAATAATGACAAGCTTTTATAAGTTTTATTTATTCTATTTTTTTTTTTTTTTGGGTACAATAATGTACTCTCTGTTGATTGTAAAAGTCTTGATTCTTATTTCATCAATAGGCTGCATCACTGTGTACGAAACCTTTCCCTGGAATGCTGTACAAAGTTTTAAGACCAAGTGGTGGCAAATGAAATCTCTGCAAATGGAATATTCTGATGGTGTCAAATTTATAATAGTTGTTATGCTATAAGTTCATGGAGCAATCATAACTATTTGCATAATTTACACTATATTTATTGGTTCTATGTTATTTTTATTTGTGTCAGTTTATAGCATACAACAATTCAGAAATTTGTGTACCACCAGTGTCTATTAATTTCTATATGATTTTGACTGTAAAGTTCAGATTTCTTGCCCATTACCTAAAAACTGGTAAATGTCCTTATTTTAATTTATCATTTGAGTCACAGGCAGGAGTAATCTTGCATTTTAATCTGTGTTCTTCAAGGTTGCCTTTTTGTTTCTTGAACAAGAAAACCATAGTTAGGGAAAAGCTTGGAATTGTGACAAATGATGATCAAAGCACTAGTGGTGTTGTTCATACCTTTCAAATGCAGTAATATTTTTAAATTTGGTAATTGTTTCCACTAGGTTCTGAATAAAACTAACATTTCATTTGCACACAAACAATCTTGAGTAACTGAGTTTTAGTTATTGATACATTACATTATTTGTTTGAGGTATATCAGTTTCACAGGCCGAGCTATCACATGACATGTGAATGTCCAGATGTAATCAATAAAACTTTACATTTTGATGTTGAAAATAAACTTTTTCTTTGTTTGTCAGTGAAAAATGTTCATTTTATGTTAATAAGTTTGTTTTTTCTTCAAAAAATTACTTTTCTTTACAATTAATCATCATCAAATACCATGCCAGCATGCATTGGCCAGTGTTTTTCCATTTCCTGCAGATGTGTGTGTGGTTATTTTTCCCATACCAATGCCATATGGCCAGAATACTGCTGCACTTATATCAGTGCATCCTCTTCTTCTTCTTCTTACACAGAATCTATGCTGACACTGCTGCTTCCTTTTGAAACATCACTTAAAATTAAAATATTCTTTGCAGTGATTTAAAAATAAAAACAAACAAACAAAAGACATTCATGCTTGATGCCATCAAGTAGTAGGCAACAAAACATAATTTTATGTTGAGATAGTTCTCAGCGCAATTAACTTTTCATGAAGCATTTATACAATGTTATTATATGTGTTACCAGGGCCTGAAAGAGGAGTAAAGAATAGTAACATTGTTCCCTACCAAGCATGTTGTAAAATGCGACTAAATAGGGTTGGGTATGGGGACTGCTTCTCCATCCTGCAAAAATATGTTAAACCACAAAAACATTAATGAGCATGGACATGTCAACTAAGGATAATAAAACTCAGCCTCTCAACCATGGAGAACAGCAAAAACAACCCAAGAAGCTAAGACTTTCATAAATGGGTGCTAACGTAGAATAGAAGGATTAAAATGGTATGACAAGATCACTTATATGGAAGTGATGACAATAAAAGTGCCAGTGGAACAACAGATGAGAAGAAAATGATGGTGATGGATAGGACACACATTGAGGAAACCTGCGGATAGCATTACAAAGCAGTTCTTGTTCTAGAACCCCCAAGGTAAGAGAGTCAGGGGTAGACCAAGAGACACGTAGCGAAGAGAATTGGAGACAGAAGTGAAAATGATGAGGAAAATGTGGAAAGAGCTTGAGCTGATGACACATCACAGGACTTGGCATGTGTTTGTTGAAGGCATATGCTCCTTGGGGAGCTAAAGAATATTGATTGATTGATTGAATTCTAGATAAATTTTAGTTGCTTTCATTAGAAACAAATTTCATATTTGCTTACCTTTTTCCACATATGCAGTCATGGTAAGAAGCTGATCGTCATTCTTCTGTGAAATAGCAACCTACAATGCTTATTGAGGATTTCTTTAACACTTTCTAATCCACTTAACTCTTGGTGTACCTGACCCTGAAGCCACATATTCTACTTTTGAAGGGGTTAGTATAGCCCTGCTCCTCAAAGGGGAGCAAACAATTGACCAGATGGCCTTTCAGGCATGTCACAAATGGAGACACAGGTGATCTGGACATGGGGCTTACTACCTCATCCTGTTAAAAACATAGATGACAAGTATCACTATAAATTAGCACATTACATATATTTTACCTTATTAAAACAGCTTTACAGCACCATAGACTAAAGTAAAGAAACTGACAAAATACCAAATTAGGGATGCACAGAAGATGAGGGGTTTTCATCACACTAGGAAAGATCAACTGAGATCAAGCACTATTCAAAAATAAGAATAGTCCAGTCATTTGTCAAATCAGGTCTGAAATTTGGAGGACAACAAAATTAATCAAAAAGTTACAAATACTCATAATGGGTCTTGCGCACAAAAGACTATAGTGGTACAAGATAAGCCAGTGTGAAACTGAGAGGAAGACCTCAAAAATATTTGTGGAAAAAGAGGTTAAAAAAAGATGCTGTGGTGGACAGGTGTTACGTACATTTATTACCTAAGGGGGTAGTCTTCGGTCCTGCCAAATGTACGCACCAGTCTTAAAATAGTTATATTATTTGTGCGTTCGATTGATTCACGCACTGACGTGCACAATGCAGTGTGAGTTGTTTTGGACGCACGGGTAACCTAGTTGAGGAAATTGTGACGTCATGTTTTGTATGGGGCAGTACGGACCATGTTGATGTCCGTGGAATATTTCTTGTATTCGGGGCAAGTTGGTGGAAGCCATTATTTCTATTGATATATATATTGGTCTTCATGTCGAAGCCAATAGTGGAAGTATCATGTAAGTGTCGCCCCATTTCACATTGAATGTTTATTGAGTTTTAATTGAAGTATCAGGCCGCTCCTAGTTATGGTCTAGCGGGAATCCATCGTAGTATGTCATTCCTAGAATGGACAAACGGAGTCGATTGCCTTGTTTGAATTACCGTAGAGGGAGGATACCTACGAGGAAACGAAGTTAATTGATTTTGTATGCTTCATATGTTTTAATATGCCGTTTCGCCAATGCCAAAGTCATGGCATGGATTTTGGGAGAGGTTAGTCAACAGAAGACTCTAACCTGATTGTATTGTCGTGTATAACTTTGTCTGGATTATATATATGCTACATAAGTATTGTATGAAGAAAGTCTGGGAATTTTACGGGTATGATATCAAAGATTGATCCTTGAACATGAATCCGTTTACCACGATAGACGTCCTTGGAAGAAGGTCAACGGACTTCATTGTAAATGTATATTAGAGGGTAACAGAAGTGATCCTCAGCTCACGTGGATAGAAGAGGACTTGATTGTTGAAGTATCTCCAAGAATTTAAGAGTATGATCAGCAACTTTAAAGTATGACATTTTGCATCTGTAATCTGTAACCATGACCGTCTTGTGTATTCCCGTCTGTATCGTGTCAATAAATAATATGTACTTTCACCAACGACTTGCGTGCAGTCCTGAATTGGAAAATTGACTACTACTTGTTGGAGTTCAACTTAAGAACACTTCTGAGATATTTTCATTGAGAAAACCATTCGCGTATTTTAAGCTAGCATAGACCAGTGACACCATACACTAGCTTACAACTTCCTCTTGACCAATAGAATGAACGTCCAACAACAGGACACACATGTAAAAATTAATCTACCAGCATGACAAAGGGTACAAGAAATGGATGATGCCCCAAAAAACAAGGAGAAAATAGATGTAGGCAGAAGTAAGGAGAAAGAAGACATGGAAAATACTACAGCAGACTGCCCAGGATAGGGTGGCTTTGACAGATCAAGCTGAAGGTACATGCTGCAAGAGATGCTGAAAGGTAAAGGGGAAGTAAAGATGAGACATGAAGCTCTAGTGAACTGAAGCTACTGGTTGTCAAACCTAAATATTTCATTTGCATTTGTTTTCTGACACTGTGATCTGTTCTCATTAAATACTTAAAAATGAGTGCAAATAGGTGGGTGGTGGGCATGTTATAGATAAACAATAATAAACCATTTATCACTGGTTGATAAAAACAGTAACACCAGACGGCGGAACTAGCAAAGACATCAACAATAAAATGAATAAAGCGAGAACAGCCTTTGCTAGTCTAAACAACATTTGGAAGTCCTCTCAGTACAGCACAAACACCAAATTAAGATTATATGAGAGCTGTGTATTTCTGTGCTTCTCTATGGTATGGAATGCTGGAGAGTAACAGAGAAGAAAATGTCAAAATTGTCCTCTTTCCACACAATCTGCCTAAAGAAAATTCTCTGAATCTTTTGGCCGAATATCATCACCAACCAAAAACTGCTTACTCTGAGCAACCAAAAGGACATGCACACCATCATAGCTGGCAGACGCTGGAGTTGGGTTGGCCACATCCTCAGAAGAGACCTTGATGCCATCACATGAACAGCTATGCTATGCTATGGACCCCTGAAGGAAAATGAAAGAAAGGCTGACCAAAAACAACTTGGCAGAAAACTGTGGAGGCCGAGATGCAAAGAATGAACCGAGCAAAGTGGAAGCCGTTTGTTGCTGCCCTACAAGACGCCAAAAGGTGTGATGGCCACTGACTGCTTTGACAGGCAGCGGCTAAGTATCAAAGAAGATAGAAATAAGACAAGTGAAATAAAACTATGAGATGGCAAAACCAAAAAGTACATTTTGCTTGTTTTCTTGTATTACAAATTTTTTTTTTTTTTTTTTTTTTTTTTTTTTTTTGCGTTCGCCCGCTAATACTCGAGGCGAAATCTCAGGTTATCATTTATGTCTAACCTGACATTGATTTTACGTGAGTATCCCTTTATTTCTTGTACAGAGACAAATGTCCCTCGCCATTCAGGCAAATACTCGCCGATTTCGGAGGTACCCATTGCAGCTGGGTCGGCTCAGGAGCCGCCAGTCCCTGGTCGACGACACTCCTTCAAATGTCCTCGCCAGGTCTCGAGTTAATCCAGTCCAAATCCCGGTCGACGAAAAATCCTCAAATGCCGTCGCCCGGGTTTGATCCTGTATCACCCGGTCGCCAGAGCGGTGTTGTAACCACTACGCTAGCGCGGCTCCCAGACAAAGTTAATGAAATCCCAGAAAAACTATGATGCTGACCAACAGAAGTGACTTCACACAAAACGAAAACTGCTTTTCCCATGATGCTTAAAGGGCATATATGGAAACAAGTAAAGTAAGAGTAAACACATTTGTAACACCCATACATTTATGCTCTGGATGTCTGCAATGTTGTTTAAAACCACCATTTTTAGTTAATTCATCTGCTTCTTTCTAGCACCATTATAATGGGTTCCAGGGCTAGTCATTTCGTCAGTTCCCTGAATTCGTCTCGTTCCATTTTTCTAACTGTTTCAGACTCCTTTCTGTCATAGATAGGAGCTCTATGATTATATACAATTTGTTGTCATGTCTACTCCAAATTCTCCCATAGCCACCATTTCCTCCACGTTTATACTATCTAGTCTTCTTCCATGAGTTTTCATGGTCCTTCATTGCTGTCTGAGCCGCGGCATTGCGGTGATTAGTGCACTGGCTTCCTAGCTCAGTGATCCATGGTTCGATCCCCAGTTGAGGTAGGAGCACACCCATTGTGTGACAATGGTCAAGAAAATATGGGCCTAACACCATATCTCAATATGCCTCAATGGGCATGTAACAGGATGCTTTACCTTTTTCATTGCTGTCTTGAACATTTAATTCTGATCTTTCACCCCCATAGTGCTAATTCATGTTCTATGTCCATAAATATATTACATTTTCTTGATCCATAAAGCCTTTCCAACAGAATACACAGAAGAGTTCAAGGGAGAAGATAATAAATTAGGGATAGGAATTTATATTTCTACCTGGAAAATGGTAAAAGGATATAGTATCACAGAAAATACACATATTTTTTCACCACAGAGATGGTAGTAATTCTAAAAGCATTGGAAATCTTCTAAAAAAAAAAACCTTCCCAAAAATTGAAAATTTTAACACTTTAAGCATTGCAAACTCTAAGAAACTTACGAGAATGTAGTAGACCATTTGCTGGGTAAGTTGTGTATAACATAATTTTGGTCATGTAGTTTAGTCTTAGTTCCTTTCTCCATAGTTCCAAGGGTAGGACTCCTAAAGATACCTCTGATCACAACTGATATTGTACATATTGCTTGCTGCTGAATTCTGTCCTATTTAATCTGTCACTATTGCTCCTACTTCTTTGATATTTAACCACCAACCGTCAAAGCAGTCAGCAGCCATCACACCTGGTGGCGTCTTGTAGGGCAGCAACAAATTGATTCCACTTTGCTCGGTCGGCGGCCATCCTTCGTACAGTGCCCCAACTGTGGTTCATTCTTTGCATCTCAGCTTCCACAGTTCTCCGCCACGTTGTTTTTGGTCGGCCTCTCTTTCGCTTTCCCTCGGGGGTCCATAGCATAGCTGTTCTTGTGATGGTATCAGGGTCCCTTCTGAGGACATGCCCAACCCAACTCCAGCGTCTGCCAGCTATGATGGTGTGCATGTCCTCCTGGTTACTCAGAATAAGTAGTTCTTGGTTGCTGATGGTGTTTGGCCAAAAGATTCAGAGAATTTTCCTTAGGCAGATTGTGTGGAAGGAGGACAGTTTCGACATTTCCTTCTCTGTTACTCTCCAACATTCCGCACCATAGAGAAGCACAGAAAGTACACAGCTCTCATACAGTCTTAATTTGGTGTTTGTGCTGTACTGGGAAGACTTCCAAATGTAGTTGAGAACAGCAAAGGCTGTTCTCGCTTTATTCATTCTGTTGTTAATGTCCTTGCTTGTTCTGCCGTCAGGTGTTACTATGCTTCCTAGGTAAGTAAATGTGTCTGTCTGTTCTAACTTCTGGTTCCTTACTGTTATTGGCTCAGGATTGCCCACATTTAGTGTCATGACCTCTGTCTTCTTCAAATTGATGTTCAGGCCAACCTGCTGGCCATACTTATTCAGTCTATCGGTTTTGTCTTGAATGTGTTGATGTGAATGCGCGAGTTGTGCAATGTCATCTGCATATTCCAGGTCTTCCAGTGTAGAAAACGTTGTCCATCTAATTCCTCTTGGACTGCCCTCTGTTGTCTGGCGCATCACCCAATCTATGATTGTCAAAAATAATTGCTCCTACTATGCTACCAAAATAAATGTGTCCACTGATGAAAGAGTTATAGAGCATGAGATTTGTCTTAGTGCTTGCACCTCATATATGACCTTTCGAACATCTTAGTGTTGCTGAGTTATTTGCCGGTTGAAGATCATGCACTGAGTATGGTTACTTTAGTGATCTCTTGTTAATCGTGCTTTGTTTAGTATTACGCGAATTAGGGTGAAGGTGTTCATACAACTCAGTAGCATGGTATGAAGAAGTAGTTCATGTAACTTGGACTCAGCAACATTAATGAAGTAATTAATTCCTTCAGATTGAGTCCGTAATATTTAATCACATGTACACACAGGATGATCATTTCAAATAGGAACAGAACATAAGTCCTTATAAGTCATGCATAAATTAATCAATAGCGTAGACTGCTGTCTTACGTGTCAATGTCCGTTTAAGGATACAATGCAGTATTGTCGTCAGAACATCACAGCTATATGCACGCGCAGCTAGACATGGCTACCTGCCGACAGTGAGACTGCGAGTCTGAATATTTCATACGAATTTGACGATTATTCTCCTCCTTCTGAGAATTCTAGTTAAATACTAACCTCCATAAATTTTCCTCTCATATAGAGTTCTAGGACTGACCCTGGTCCATCAAAAATACACATATAAATGGCTATATCATGCCATTGAATTGGAAGGTTAGAAAAAACGCAGCTATTCAGCTTGGCGGTCAAGTAACAAAGGGTAGCGTTTCTTAGTTACCGACTGTGACCCAAACAACGCTATACACGTCATAATCGATCGTGTATGGAGCGTTCAATAATTGAAACATCTATCGCAATATATTAAATGCCTTAACCTTTACAATTGCACGTCTGATAACCTTTAGCAGACGGCGTTAATATCATATACCGTAACAATTCCCTGTACACCGGGGAAAAAAAATCGATAGATTTTTTTTCAAGATCTATCCGACTTAACAATTTTTCAAAAAAATTTAACACAATTGTGACATATGGCCGACGATGTTCTGAGTAGAACCGTGTTGCGGTCATGTCAACTAACTATTTGTCATAGTCATCTAACATTAATCACATTATATATCAATATTATACATATTATTATATCAACTAAATAAAATGTCCAATGTTAACAGTGAATGATAGAATTAAATTAAAGTAAGGTCTGTTGTATTAGTATGTCATATAGGAATTAATTTGACTAATTAAAATTAAATTAATTAATTAAATTAAGAGATAAATTATTAAGATTCTAATGTAACGCGATGTTATGAGAGAAGGAAAAAACAAAATAAGTGAGAAGAAATAGAAAGAAATTCGAATATAAGTTTAACTTAATTGTGTGTGTTAAGTGTTAGTGAATAATAACTATCTAATTTAACTAACTAAATAATGTATAGGTACATTAAAAAAAAAATATTAATCTAATACTTGTGTGAGATTTATTTTCTCTTTTCATAATTTCTTCTTTTTATATTTCGTTCTCTTTTTTTGTTCTTTCATTTCATTTTTTTCTCACATTTCGTTTTATTGATAATAATTCAATTAAGAAGTTAAGTTAACCAATTAATTAGTATAGGATATGATGATCCATCCGTAGTCTTGATCCTGATGAATTCTTTTAGGCAAAAATGTTCAAACGTTTACGTTGGAAAGAAATGTCATTTATCCCAGCATCCAAGAATTAAGTGCACATAGGATAATAAGTTCGACTTGTCGTCAGATATTGTTCCATGATTGTTCAACGAATATTCATATATCGTGTATGGACGTTAGACGAAGTTTCAATGTTAATATGTATACCTTGATTGTCTTTTAGTTCAATTCTGTGATGCATATAGTGTTTATAAAGTTTAAATTGAAGGCAAGGTTAGTTCCTTTATAGTTGATATGTTTTAGGAATGTTAATGTTGATTATTCGTCGTCAATAGGATTACGTGACAACGCATCCGCCACAATGTTTTCAGTGCCAGGAATATGTTCAATGGAGAATTCAAATGGCTGTAGGATGATTGCATATCTGGCGAGTTTTTGGCTCTTATGATTAGATCGACGCAAAGATGCTACAGCACGTTGGTCCGTCTGTATGGTGAAGGGAGCACCAAGCAAAAACTTTTCGAGTTTAGTTATTGCCCATATCACAGATAAAAGTTCCTTGTCCACTGTGGAATACTTTGTTTCTGCCGGCTTCAGCTTTCTTGAAATATATAAGGTAGGATGTAGAATGCCATCATGGTTCTGGAGCAGGCATGCACCAATGCCGTAGTTACTAGCATCTGTTCGTAAGAAAAATCTTTTGGAAGCATCGGGAAGTCTTAAAATTGGTTCATGCGAGAACAAATTTATAATTTTGTTGAAAGTTTCATTGCATGTACCAGTCCATGTCACCTTCACCGGCATGTCTTTTTTTAACAATGAAGACAATACAGCCGTGATGGATGACAAGTTTGGTATGAATCTACTGTAATATTGAACAAGTCCTAACAAACTCCTGACCTGTTTCTTCGTCCGAGGAACTGCTATGTTTAGAATTTTGGAGACTGTACTAGGTAACGTTCGGATATATCCCGCTCCAATGATATGTCCCAAAAAGGTTATCTCATTACACGCGATTTGCACCTTTGTAGGTTTAGCAGTTAGATGATAATTCCTTAGAGTGTCGAAAACATATCTAAGTCCCGAAACATGTTCCTCAAACGACGAACTAAACAAGCATATGTCGTCAATATATGTAATAACGTCTGGTCTACCTGATAAAATTTGTCGCATCAGGCAAATGAAGGTAGCTGGCGCATTAACAAGCCCAAAAGGCATCACATTCCACTGGTATAGACCTTGTGGAGTGGAAAATGCGATGTAGTACTTAGCTTTTTCGGTCAGTGGTATCTGCCAATAACCTTTAGTTAAGTCTATCTTACTAAATATAGTTGCGTTGGATAGACGTGGCAGTAAGTCGTCGATAAGTGGATGTGGTTCGCTGTCAACTATAGTCTTAGCATTTAATGTTCTATAATCAACACATAGTCTGATGTTATTGTCCTTCTTCCGGACAATCACTAATGGAGAAGAGAATGGCGAATTACTAGTCTCAATGATTCCTAGAGACAACATCTGTTCAAGTTCCTGAATAGTTTTAGCAAGGAAATGTAAAGGAACAGAATAGGGATGTACACGAATAGGTGTATCATCATTGAGAGTAATGTCATGACTGATAGCCGATGTGCGACCCGGGACGTCGGTCAATACATCTGGATAAGATTGTAATAGATTAGCAATCTGTAGACGCTGTTGCGGTGTAACCGTTGAAGAGATGGTTACATCCCGCCAAGATTCAGTAGGTTGAACTACTGGTACCGGTAACGGTAACTGTACCTCAGGAAAAGAAGATTCTTCTTCCTGGATGACAGATAAGTTAGAATAATAACAAGTAGATACTGTGTTGTCATCTAGTTCATGAAAAATTGACTGTAAGTGTTCAGGACGTGTATGAAATTGCTTGAGCATGTTAATATGAAATATCTTTTTGTGTCCCTTGATATCTAAGACGTATAAGAATAAAAGACCAATAAGGAAAAGAAATGATGACTGACTAGAGCTGAGTCATCAAGAAATAAGACAAAAGGGTGAGCGTACACCATTATCTGCGTGGCGCAGAATCATGTACTAATTGTAACTTTAGATAACGGTGATGAAAATAAACACCATTATCACGCTCGATTACCCAACGAGCGTCTCGATTGTTACGAAATGTAACCATCGCCTGTCTATTCTGCCCATTGCATGATGGCAGAAGACGAACAAACTTAACGTTTTGCTGTATAATCAAAAAAATTTCTAAGTGCCTGCCAGGTAGTATCCTGCGCAGATTTCGCACTAACACTGTGCGAGAATACGCACTTTTTCCCAATATATGTAGTATCATTGTCACGAAATAGTGGACAATGATAATATGTATTCTTTGTCAAAGAATTAACCTTCCCTTTCAACACCGACATTGTCTTTCTGTTGGATGTCGTATCATCCTGACTGGACTGAGGATGATACCTATCATCACCAAAGGTATTAAGTTTCCTACATGTCGTAGACATGTCCTTGCTGGGCAAAGTAAAAACTTTTTCATCATAATTATTTGTGTGTTAACTTTATGTTTCCTTTTAAGTCCAGCATTATTAATTTAACCTATTATTCTTCCTCATAATGTTTTTTGTCAATGTTGACAACGTCAACAGTTTTATTAGGATCAGTTTATATCCTTACAGGGTTTGTTCTCGGGGACATCTAATAACAGTTGTTGTATGGATTGTTGATTAGGCAAGGAACGTATATGTAGAGTTTGTTTTATTGAGTGTTCCGTCTTATCTTTATTCCGATACCAAGCGTGTTAGCTTGCCGAAGAATGCAACATTAGTTGTTCAGAAATCTTTCTATTACCTATCTTCATCTGTTTTTTGCCCTAGTTTGGTATTTATCTTTTTACTTTATTGAGCGAGTGCATTATTGAGTGCTGTAGAATACTTTTGTCCGGCGTTGGTACTGATAAAGAGCGTGGGAAACTAGGAAACGATTCTAAAAGTCTATGAGGATTTGTAGTGCACCCAGTCTTGTATCTGTAGATTGCGATGAGCAAATACGAATGGTTTATAGAGCGTATGGTACGATCACATCGGCTGTGTGTGGCACAATATCAATAGCACAAGTAAAGGGATACGAAGTTAGCTGTTCGGAAGCTGAGGTCTCGCACTGGATGTCACAACGTTTACTCATAATTCCCATGTTGCCATAGTCAAACGATGATCGCCGGTCTGACTGAGGGATATCGCATTCCATTATATGCTGTGGATTGATTACGAACTAACATCAGTTCGCTCTTGTCTCTTCATTGGATGTAGTCCCTTAGTGATACATAAGTATGGCGACCTTATCTCTATGTACATCGTTCCTCTGAGAAAGAAACTGTGAGACTTCTCGAGATGCGTGTTGATCCAGCAGTGGTTTGTTGTCTATGTCCTACAACAATTCTGCATGTTTCGTACTATTGAATGTTGGTGTAACCTGATCTAAAAGCTGCAGTTGTGGGTGGATTGTACAATTCTCTAATAGTGTTCATTGAGTGATAAGTGTCATTTAAATCTAAGTCATATGTGCTGTTAATAACCAGGGATTTATGCAGACACTTGTGTTGTTATTATTCCCCGTGAGTGGGTAGCTATGTGAGATCACTTCTCGTATCTAGGGGTTAGGTGATTTTTTTTAACGCGCATCGGTGTTGGCTGGCGCGGTGTTGCTCGATGGGGGTGACCGGCGGGGGGAATCGGTGCTGTATGAAAGGTGGATATACCGGCATTCAATATTCGATTACAAAAGGTTGAACACCTGAGATAGTTTTCCTTGGGAGCTCTTTCAGAAATATAGGTGCTAGTATAACACTCTATCTATTTGGCATACAATTGTTGTCATCTGAAGACTAAAAAAATTTTCATTAATTAAGTTATAGCTTAAGCACAAAGACATGCGAGCAGTCACACACACACTGTCGCATCTTCTATACTTCATAGTTCAAGAGATGTAGGTGGTGGTTTAAGAGACGTATACTCAAGGGGATAGGTCTTTTTTTTTAGTATCGAGGTAAATTATAATTTGCCAGGGCCTTTGTCTGATACTCCCTAATTTAGTGATGAAACAGGCCAACGTAATGACTCTCTAGGACAGGTGCGTAAGTCATACCCTATTTTCGTGTGGATAAACACAGATTATCATGAGTATACCCGATGGTCCTGAAGACTTATAGCTTTCAGGTAGGATACGCACATAAACTAGACTGAACTGTAGGACACCTTCAATACAGCATTGTTTTTTCAGCTTTGTAACCGATGTGGCGAAACGGGACTCTCGAGAGTGAGCGGCATTACTCTTCTGTACTTATGTGGGCAAATATGTTGATGACGTTCAACACCCATATAGTGCGAAAGCTGGAACGGAATAATGCTGTCAATGCGTCGTCACAAGTATCTTGATTCAGGGCTCTGCTCATTAATGGGGGTCAGGGACTACAGTCCGCTTTGGCGAGGAAGCAAGGGTTTGAGTTTGATATGTGGTGTGTATTATTTAGCAGTTGGCGTGAGACAGGGTTATAACTTGGGAATGGCTAGTTGGATGTGTTGCTTAGGCCTGTTGACTGGAATGGATTGAATCTTAGGTAGTTTTTGTCTGTGTGGGGTATAATATGGTACTTGAGCGGCATATATTCCACATTGGGATGTACGGTAGCACTGATATTCTAACTGTCGTGGACGACATATCTCAGTGGCAAGATGTCTATTCCTGTTCTAACAAAAAACTCCCCCCCCCTGAAAAACTACCCCCCCCCCCCCGTAGGGGGGTGAATGGCTTACCTATTGAGTCTAAGTGACTTTGGACACGTGCGTTTTGGATGAGACTTAAGGGCGTGAGCGATTCTAGTTTTCTAGATGGGATTCTCATGTCGGATATCGCGGATTATGTCTATTGTGTCTCAGCGATAGATGTTTGTTCGTATGGAATAGAAGCCACGAATCTTTTGTTAGATGTTTGCAGCTCGGCCTGTGGAAGGAGGGCCCTGTTGAGAGTTTGTAGGCTCGCAGGGCTAGCATTTTGGCATCCGAGGTACTTGCATTATATGGCATAGGCAATAGAGTTCTGTGGGTCGGTAGTCATTTGAGGAGCCGCGTTCAGGCGGGGAATTGCACATGCGGTCATTGAGATTGTGACATGGGTTTGCACATGTTTTCTGATAGTTTTGATGTAGTACACAGATGGAATTGACTGTAACTTGTCTTATAGTGGGTCGTTGCTCATTGCGTCGTCGTTAAACAGGAATGACTGCTCATTCCTTCTCATTTTTTATCATTTATTTGCTGCTGTTTAGCACCCACAATTATGGAGTTCAGCAATGTAAAGGCGATGTATGACTGTAAATCGTCCGAAACAATACGTGGCATTGTTCGAAGACGGCCAGTAAATGTGTGATACTGGTAAGTTGGGACTCAGATCTTATCTTCTGTAGTTATGTTAATATGTTGATCACAGTGTGCTCTGGTTGGAGTTGGCTATGGTTCAGGTGCAGTGATTAATATAGTCCATAAAAAAATGCCGGGCCATTTAAGTGATTCAAAAATCCGAGCAATCATGACATGGTAATTTTTGAGTGGATTCACGGATTTGTGAGAATGGTTTTATCATTAATACGGTTAATTTAAGGGTGTTATATATCAGTACTTGAACAGATAGAAACATCATATACGTTCAATCGCTTCACAAAAAAATTCGGCAAAAACCTTGATAATTTGTAGGATTTTTATAGTTAATCATGATTTACCTTGGTAAATTGTTAAACTTGTATGATTAAGGATGTGCTAGATTTTTATTGATATATGTCTTTTGATTACTTTATGGTTTTGTGTATTTATGAAATATTTTGTGTTGTGCATTGTGGTTATTGCGGATTTTGTTATTTTGTGGTACTTACTGTGGGATGCCTGTGGTTAAAGCACTATTGTGGTTTATCCTGGGGGGGTTTGATAACAGAGGGTGGCGTTAAGGGTCCCCGTAGCAAAAGCCTGTTGTTTTTGGGGAATTGGTCGTTTGTATTGTATGGGTTATTGGTTTAGTTTACGTATTTAGTGTAACATGTTTTTAAGCACCACCCAAAATATGGAGAAACTGAGGAGACCACGGGATCTTTAAAGTGTTGATTGGGTGAGATAAATGGGGGGGGGTTTTTTGAATACAGTTCATTCCCATTTGTGTCGCATATAGCCCACCCCCCAACTCCCAGTTAATTGGTATGAAGTATGTAATGTCGCTTTAACTGACACACAGTAAATTATTTGGGGAAGGACAATTTGGGGGGGCGGTATATAAACATTCCCACTCCACTTGGGTGATCCAGTTTTGTTGCCCACGCCTACTTAGAAATATTCAATGGCGTAAATTAATCACAATAGTACTGAACTCTTATGTCTAAGTTCAATCAATAGACAATATTTTGTAACAATATTGTATCTAAATACGAACTGTATCATAAATAGTTATGATATCTGTTAACTATAATGTAATTACATCACACAATTAATCTCAATATCCAATAATGTTGGGTATGATTCCTAGTAATTATATTGTTCAATGTACTAAGTCACTCTCTTAGTACCAGAAAAGTATATTAAATAATATACAATGGGTCTATTACCTCAAAGGTAGACTATAAGATTATTTTATTTGGTCAATATATATACTCCGCTACTGATTATATTATTATGCCCTAGGCATCTCTTATAAATTGTAGTGCTACTTTCTTGGACTATCACTGCATAATTATGCAATGTCCCATATTAACCTTAAATATCAGAAAAAATTAATTAAATTAAATTACAAGTGTATTATTGCATATAATATCATATTATTAATGTAGTATTTAATATATATCATGAGGACAAACAAAACAATGATGCAACTAAAGGGTACAAACAATGTTAAGACGCAAACAAGACATTTTCACAATTAAAAATGAATTTATGAACTAAATAAAACAAGCGGAAGTGTCACAAGCCAAATGAAGGGTCAAGGTCTGACCCGAGGTCAACTTAATATTCAAAGTACAAAAAAAAAATGACTGCAAAAAATGATGACATCACAGGACTCATAACGGACGACCATTTAACAATCATCAAATAAATGATAGTAAGAGGAGACTGGACGAAATAGTTAACGAATATGATACAAAACTGAATAAAATTGTTAACTGAGTACGAATAAAATACACCAGTTATCTACGGAACGGTACAGCTAACACAAATCGTCAAACGACAGCAGATTTGGACAGATAGTCCAATGGCAAACCTCAATGGGGCTTCCAAAAGTGCAATCGTTTAACTGCCCTAAGAAACGACCGAAATCAATTCAGGCATCGTGAGAGCCACCACTTTTGTTGCTGAGTTATTTGCCGGTTGAAGATCATGCACTGAGTATGGTTACTTTAGTGATCTCTTGTTAATCGTGCTTTGTTTAGTATTACGCGAATTAGGGTGAAGGTGTTCATACAACTCAGTAGCATGGTATGAAGAAGTAGTTCATGTAACTTGGACTCAGCAACATTAATGAAGTAATTAATTCCTTCAGATTGAGTCCGTAATATTTAATCACATGTACACACAGGATGATCATTTCAAATAGGAACAGAACATAAGTCCTTATAAGTCATGCATAAATTAATCAATAGCGTAGACTGCTGTCTTACGTGTCAATGTCCGTTTAAGTATACAATGTAGTATTGTCGTCAGAACATCACAGCTATATGCACGCGCAGCTAGACATGGCTACCTGCCGACAATGAGACTGCGAGTCTGAATATTTCATACGAATTTGACGATTATTCTCCTCCTTCTGAGAATTCTAGTTAAATACTAACCTCCATAAATTTTCCTCTCATATAGAGTTCTAGGACTGACCCTGGTCCATCAAAAATACACATATAAATGGCTATATCATGCCATTGAATTGGAAGGTTAGAAAAAACGCAGCTATTCAGCTTGGCGGTCAAGTAACAAAGGGTAGCGTTTCTTAGTTACCGACTGTGACCCAAACAACGCTATACACGTCATAATCGATCGTGTATGGAGCGTTCAATAATTGAAACATCTATCGCAATATATTAAATGCCTTAACCTTTACAATTGCACGTCTGATAACCTTTAGCAGACGGCGTTAATATCATATACCGTAACAATTCGAATGTTAGTTAATTCTCTGCAAGACTCCACCAGTTTATTTGTGTGATTATTCCAGTTCATCTTTTTTTAAAGACAAAGTAATCCGTTCAACCCTTGATGGGTTATAATTAGGATATATAATGTAGTAAATTCAAGATAATAAAATCTGATATCTATATATAGTATCTTCTCCCCCCTCCACTCTGTCCAAATACAGTAAATCAAAACTGTAAAATTGTGTGAATGTATGTGTGTGTGCCTCACCTTTCCGAATAATTAAAATAAAAAACAAATACAAACACACACCAAAAAAAAAAAAAAAAAACAAAGAAATATGATGGGGCCGGAAAGACACCCGGCTTCCCCCTTCACGGGAAGACACCCCAGCTTCCCCCTTCATTGTGAGTGGCACATTTATCCCCCATATATTTTCGGTCAGCCCACGTGACTGTCAGCCCATGTGACGGCGCGAGCAAGCGTTGCTGGGATGTGGAAAGTCTGACAAAGTAGAAGATATATTACTAAGGCCATAATAAAGCCTAATAACTAATTTTGGTGCAAAGTCGTGTGCTATATTTGGTAGTCGTGTTTTATATTTGATAATTGTGAGCCATATCTGTGTTTTCGTGCCTAATAAAGCAAATATCACGAGTGTTGTTTATGTGGCTAAATTAATACGCCTAGCGCGCAGTAAGTTGAGTGATTAGCCTAGTGCCTATATAAAGCGTGTGGTAGCCAGCAGCGACTTTTCCTAGTATCAGCCCAGACGAGAGAACAAACGAGACGAGGTGACCGGTGTAGGTAGCAGATGGACCAGAGCACATTAGCAACTGAGCACTAGCTGGGTGTTTTGTTTATTTAGTGTTTCGCTTGCTGGTTTATTTGTTTAATGTTTGCTTCAGTGTGCTCTTAGTCACTGAATGGGTTGTAAAAATAAATACAGCCCCTGCCTCAGAATCAAGAGTTTTATTATTGAATCGGGTCGGTTGTGAGTGTGAAAAGAGAGTGATCAAATATCACAACATCATCATAATCATCTCGCCCCACCCTTTCACAGAAAGAAAAAGGCATCAGGTGGTTTGAACTCTACTTTCCTATGACTGTAGTGGTTTTTGGATGGTACTGTATGGTTGTGTTACCTAGTGTAATGTATGAGGTCAGCTGTGAAGGCTCTTGAGATAAATGTAGATGTGAATTACAGAAAGCCCTTCTTACTACCACTTACGACCTCAAACATATCTCTTTTACTATTATGAATGTAGCTACGTTAAAAAGTCTAGGGTACTGAAATGTAATGTTTTGTAGTAGAATATACAAACACACACAGATAATTAATAAGTCTAATAATATTAATAAAATTCTATAACACACTGAACTAACTCAGGCTGTTTTAGTTTAAATATTAAAATTTTCTTTAAATTTATTTGTTCTGAACCGATGTTTTATTTTGGTCAGAACATATGAAATGTTATGGAGTTATAAATGGAATGCATAAATATATGGCATAATAAAATGGAATGTGTGTACATAAGTATTTTATAAGGCTGGTTAATATTAATTATATTTATAGTGTCTCTGGGAAACTATTACTGGGTGTGCAGTTGGGGTGGTGTCATCACACCCACTCTGTGACTAGAACAAGCTTTGTCCATTGTCTTATAAACTGTAATAAATGTTATCTTTCCCAAAATTCAGTATATTTTTGCTGGGGAAATATTTATAAAGTCTTTAGGAGTATGGTGAATCCTCAGCAGGCCACTAATCACTCATCTTGTCTGCGAAGATCTGATGCTGGATTCAGGTGGCCCACTCCTCTCGGTAGCTAGAATACAATGGTAGACTGCACCGACACACTGTTTGGCTGCACACACATCTGCTTGTGTAACCTTGATTACTTATGTGGCACTACATTAGTACCACAACAGAAACTCACAATTCTGAAACAAAATTTGTGCGCTGTGTCAGTAATCTATTTACTGCACCACTCTTACACACAGCACAACACATCAACATTACACAGAATGGGTCAGATCTCTCTGACCACACAGCACATCTTACCCAGTTGTTTTCATATAGTACTAGTTCCCCAAGACTGCATTGCATCTGAGATATGTTCAATAGTTTCCTTTTATTCAATAAGATAGGTGATATGTTCCCACTGATCTCAATAATAGATCCGCCTTCCATAGTCTTAGTTAGGCGTCCATATATTTTGTTTGTCTCTAGACCCTGAACTTGGGCTGGGGACCTAGAGCGAGCACTTACTTGTCGTAATCATTTTATATGATATGGCAGTATCAATCACTCGAAATATTAAAATATACAAAATAAATGCTTTCATTCTTACCAGAATTCAGAATTGAGAACACAGTTAATTGCTAGCAAAACTCAGCTGAGCTGCTGGCTATATGATGGCGACCCACTAAATGTATGTAATATCTTCTGGGAAAAACACCACAGGCAATAATCGACTGTGTCCCTGGACAGAATTGTATCAAATGGCAAAAATGCGCATCTCTGTCCCGCTAATATGATTACATTTGTCCAATCATAGACTTTCCCCCTAACTTTTTTCAAATCTGCCACCCAAAAGTCAAATTTCAGTCAGATCTCAGTCAAGTATGTATTATTGTCTGTTGGTCCGTCTGTCTCTACTTGTTTTTTTCACAAAAACACACTTGGTTCTACATGCAATACCCTACACAAATCTGCCTCCTAAGTTATTTTTAGCCACAATTCTCCACCTTCCCCCTCTCTTTAATTACAGCTTGATTTTTGCATTTGCGTGTCTCAAGGACGAAAATTTGAAACTTTAGTGAAAGTATGAACAGTACAGTCGCTAGTCTGATATGAACAATACAGTCTTTTGTCAATATCTTCCTTGTTATCTATCCGTCGGTATAATTTAAAGTATATTATTTCTCTGCTTAAGATGGGCTATCAAACTAGCTAGGTTTTATATTCATAACGCTATTATTAAGAAAAAACATATTTTTTCTCAAGGGTATTTTTTTTTAAATTTGTTCGCGAACCTTCTCCACGCGTTTGCCGCTGAATTCAAATAAAACGACCAAGTATCGTAAAACGTCCAAGAAATGACTGTTTCGAATAAGAGCTAAGGTCTTTTTTGTCCATTTCCTTACTTTGTGTCTGTCAACTAGTGACGTGAATTTTTTTTTCTTTTACTACCAATTGCGTCTTTTAGTCTTTCTAGATTCAAACACGTGTTCAGTCATATTTTTCCTTTTTTGATCTCCGTTTCCCTCCCGTCTACAAGGGTACCGTTTCGTCTGCACGTCTAACTAGTTAGTTTAAATGGCGGTGGGAAATGCGGGCATAGGCGATCATGTATCCTAGTATCTTACGCATTATTTTTATCCCTACATTTTATCTTTATATTTGGAGATATTTTAACGTTGTATCACGGTAAATTCATCACAATGACGCCTAAAGAGTACAATTTTCATTTTCTAGGGAGGTCAGTTAGGGGAAATTTCTAGATATTTTCGTATTGCCACCATCCTTGAAATGCAAATACATGTATTTTCTCTTATACTATATCCCTTTACCATGTTGGAATATATATTCCCCATTTTAATAATGACAGAAAAAGAGTAATTTAAACATCAAATCAAAACACCTCAAGCTATCACATGCTCCAATCACCCTTTAACACTATAACAAGTATGCAGAACCTACCATTTTAGGAAAAGGCGGGGGGGGGGGGGGGGGGAGACACACTATTTGGAAATTTTCATTTACTGTTTTTACAATAACTGGATGTGAGGGAGAATCCCAAAAGCAAAAACTGGCAACTGAACATATTACCTAAAACCATAGACACTACAGATTCCAATTATAATCCATTAGAGGAGGTCGGGTGAGATGTTTCTTATTACTGGCAATTTTCAATTTCCAAGATATCTGACATTTTCTTGTTGGAGCCTTGAGCATCTTATATGCTTGCCTTCCTTTAAGATTTTTATCCCACTCTGTTTTCCATTCATCAGTTATTACACACAGTAAAAAAGGGGTAGCCTAAGGGTTAGGTCTGAGCTGTCACTGAATGTCAGCTCATGGTGACCCAATAGCTTCGTTTACAGCACTTCTCAGTAGATTGGTCACAGAAAAAAGTGTTTCAGAACGTGTATTTTTGAAATAATCAGTCTTGAGAACTTGTATACAGATTTAAGCCATAATGTCAGTGATCACCTCCTAATATCCAACAACATTCAGTTTTCATTTTCTGTCTCGGTTTTTTTGTGTGTGTGTAGGCTATGCTTTCCTTCCTCTTTGTCTCTTTTTTTTTTTTTTTTTTAAAGTGTTAGGCTACATGTTTTTTCACTGTTCCTTTTTTCTGTTTATATCTTTCTGTATACAAGTGTGGGGAGGGGAAGAGTATGGTATGTATAAAAGGTTAGAGTTTGCATTTGTTACTTACGGTGGCTAATCTTATAGCCTACCTTTCATGATTGGAATTGTTCAGAGAAAAGTTGCTTCTCTCATTCACAGAAAGTCAATTGTAGATGATGCTGCTTATACAACTATAAAATTGATTTAAGAGTACCATAATTGTGTGTGTTTATATATGTGCATGCTTTCATGGGCATACATGTGCATTTGCTTATGTACAAATACAAATGCATAGGGGTCAGAGTGGCTAAGAGGTACGGTGTCCGCCTCAAGTTCTAGAGGTTCGATTCCCAGTTGAGGGAATATATTTAATGGAAAAATTTTTTTTCAGAACCAGTGATCCTAATGATGTCATACTCCCCCCGGTCTCATGAGTAGTGAGATCTGATGCCTAGCCTTCTCGGATAAGGGTGAAAAAATAGGAGGTCCCGTGTGCAAGTTGCGCACGTTAAAAATCCCACGGCAGTTGGAAATCGTAAAGAGTAGGCCTATCAGGCCGCTGCCCTGACAAAATTTAAAAATTAGAAACCTACCCACAACAATAATATTTATAGAATGTGTGATTCCTATATACACACATGGGACCTCAAGACGCAGCAATAGAGACCGCAGTCAGCGACTCATAGCTTGACTGCCTGCGTCAGGACCAGCGAACCAGAGCTGGTCAAGACCGCACTCCACCTCCACGTGGTGGTCCTGGAAACAGTCTGCAGCTGTGCAGTCTGGCTGAGCGAGTGTGGATCGAAATGGGAAGGCAAACCCGGTCCTAAAAAATGCCGTGCAGAAGTCGGATGTGTCGACCGAAAGGTGCAGATATCACAGCTTAGGCGTAAACAGACACAACGCAACCACCGTCCTTTTCAGGACGAACGAAGAAGAAGAAGAAGAATATACACACATTGGGATTCTCGCCGGTGCTATGGAGTTCGTGCACTGTGCTGAGATCCTCCTTGTGTGATCTAAGGGTGGAGATAGGAGCACTGATGGAGTAGTCCATGTGCAATGAAAATAGTCCTTAAAATCAAACCAATCAAAGGGTTAGGTTTAGGTATCCTAAATATAATCCTAACCATAATCCTTACCCTAATGATGGGTGATTTATTAGTTTGACCTATTTACAATGATTTGACAGGTGTGATGCCACTTTCCCATATCGGCAGTTGTTCATATTATTTGGAATTAAAAACGTTCTATTTTGCTCAAATAGATGGCGATATTTTGGCCGATTAAGTCTCCCAAATCCGTACGCTCTCAAATAAGGATCTGGAGATTCAGTAATAAGTTAGTATTTTGCTTTTTTTTTTTTTTTTTTTTTTTTTTAAACATGCATTGGTATTTTTTTAAAATGTTGGCCTACAGCATCACTCTTATTTACATTAATTTTCAAAAAGTTCAAAACAAGGTTATGGTTAAGGTTAGTGTTACCAAGTATTTTTCTCATGTCAGCCTAACTCTAAATCCTAACGCCAAACTGGTAATAGTAAGCCTGCGTTTCCATCGTTTTGTTTTCTTTTTGGGAACAATAAATGGCTACAATCTCAAAATAATAATGTCTAACGCTAATCTTAATCTGTATCCCTGGCTCATATCCTCTGTCAAGCCTTTTCACAAATAATTATTGACAGGAAAAATAAATGAATTAGGGATCCCAGCGCTAACGTGGTAATCATTACACTATTTCACGTGTTGTAATTGCAGAATAAAAAGAGCATGCATGCACAAAACTGACTTAGGCTATGACAACCTGGTAATCGTAGTGCTGTATCGCAGTTTGCAAAGAATGAGCTATCATGCTCAAAACTGATTTTGACTACATGTTACGTATCATTAGCCACTGTGGCAAAATTGGAAGTGTGTCCCCCTTGATTGTGATTCAACTTTATTATTATTTTTTTTTTTTAAAAAGACTTAAGTAATTCATTAGAAGGCTCCATACCATGTGTTCACAGTTGGGGAGGCAAACTTCATTGTATAATCTAGCTTGTTTCATCACCAACAAACCAATCAGTGACATAGGCTACAAATCAGTTCTTCATTGTTGAATCCAAACTTAATGCACACCAGCATGATCTTCATTTGTTGCTCAATACAGTGTTTTCCTGTTTGTCATTAGTTTATGATCATCACTGGCAGCGTACAACAGCTTATTTGTCTGTTTGTTTAAGCCATGTATGATGGTAGTTCTCATGCCATTTTCTTCAGTAAGATGCCACACCACAATCAAGCTTCTGCAATAACTTTACTTTCTGTACTATTGATGATGAGAGAATCTTCCTTTTCATCTTATTGTAGCCCATAGGGGTATCTGGAGCTTTTTGTGACATTTTCACAATGAAAATTAAACTCAAAAATGAGAAAATAGTACAAAACATATATGAGAACGGCAAACACGTGTGCCAGGTCGCGGTGCTGAGCCACAGATTATCAGGCTGTGCTTGAAAAAGAAATGTATTTGCAGTTAAGTTTCATGACACTCCGGCGCTTACATCAACTTGCCTAATGTATTGCGCACGTGCTAGCGTGGTACTATAAGCTTGTGGACAAGAAACGTGATGCAACCTATATCTCACATCTACTTGGGTCATGTCATGCTATTGAGTGTCGCTGTGTGAAAAACCTTTGTTTTCAGAGTTTTGTGAATGTCTGATAAGTGGTCGCCAGCTTGTAGAATGATCTTGTTTAATATTTGTCATAGCACTGATGCCTGACTTTGCTCTTGAGTTGAGGAAGGAAAAGGTAGCGAGGAAGGGAACTTGTCACCACACCTCTCGATGCTGGACCTAGTATAGTGAAGTCTCTAACACTTATGGCAGTATCTGCTATGAGACTTATACCTTTAGCATTAATAGTAACATGATTCCTGTTTTAGTACTTTTGCAAATATCCATCCATAAAGACCAGAACTGGTAATAGAAATTGGAACCAAGTTCACTATTTTACATTGAATTTGTAGACTATGAGAAGGCGCCCCGCTTTACAATATTATTCTGTAATATGGATGCCATCGTGACCAGAAAATATCGTAATGTGAACCATTTAATACATTGTTTTCTAATACTCCATTGCCTAAAAAAATGCAATGACGTCGATTCTGATTAACATTCTCTTTTAAATGTCATTTTAAACATGTAAATATTTGTTTTATGTAGAATAACAGACGGTGTATGTTAAGACATTGAAAGGAAAAAGTACATTAGTGTTTACATCACGCCAGAATGCATGGAGGCATATCTGGAGTCATCCTTATATAACAACCCCCAGCTAAGCACAGTGCTGTAGTATACAGATGTGGAAGTGGACCCATGTCTGTGAGGCTAATTACACCCTCATTGACTCTTGAAATCATTCACACTATTCCAGAGATTCCCCCATGTGGTGAAACATGTTGAGAACCCAGCATTGCAGAGTAATTGGAGAAGTCATGGACATAAATAACACATAAGGAAGGGAAACCCGAGGCCTGTAAACAGTAAATTAATATTAGACAAACATAAAGGTATGTTTTCAGGCACTCGCAAGAAATAAAGAAGCAGAACACTTGGACAACAGAAAAACAACAGACGCGAGTGGCCCACCCAGGGTTCGAACCCCGCATCTTCCGCACGACAACTCCGCCTAGCTATCAAGCGAATCACACTGACCCCACGGCCAGCCAGGCATCCCCAGAAAAAAGATGCTTTACTGGCTATTTATCAGTAAGAAACACAAGACAACACCGGAAGTACACAGTGGGCAACTCAGCCCCTTAATGACGCAATCACTTCTGTTGTTCCCCTATTAACAGTATGTGTCAGTCCAAACAAGACAAAGACCTTGATACTGGGTCCAGTAAATAGTAGAAGACTAAAGGACAATAGTATAGAACAGTGGGTAGGTTTCTGGTATTGTATGAACATAAATAACACATAAGGAAGGGAAACCCGAGGCCTGTAAACAGTAAATTAATATTAGACAAACATAAAGGTATGTTTTCAGGCACTCGCAAGAAATAAAGAAGCAGAACACTTGGACAACAGAAAAACAACAGACGCGAGTGGCCCACCCAGGGTTCAAACCCCGCACCTTCCGCACGACAACTCCGCCTAGCTATCAAGCGAATCACACTGACCCCACGGCCAGCCAGGCATCCCCAGAAAAAAGATGCTTTACTGGCTATTTATCAGTAAGAAACACAAGACAACACCGGAAGTACACAGTGGGCAACTCAGCCCCTTAATGACGCAATCACTTCTGTTGTTCCCCTATTAACAGTATGTGTCAGTCCAAACAAGACAAAGACCTTGATACTGGGTCCAGTAAATAGTAGAAGACTAAAGGACAATAGTATAGAACAGTGGGTAGGTTTCTGGTATTGTATGAACATAAATAACACATAAGGAAGGGAAACCCGAGGCCTGTAAACAGTAAATTAATATTAGACAAACATAAAGGTATGTTTTCAGGCACTCGCAAGAAATAAAGAAGCAGAACACTTGGACAACAGAAAAAACAACAGACGCGAGTGGCCCACCCAGGGTTCGAACCCCGCACCTTCCGCACGACAACTCCGCCTAGCTATCAAGCGAATCACACTGACCCCACGGCCAGCCAGGCATCCCCAGAAAAAAGATGCTTTACTGGCTATTTATCAGTAAGAAACACAAGACAACACCGGAAGTACACAGTGGGCAACTCAGCCCCTTAATGACGCAATCACTTCTGTTGTTCCCCTATTAACAGTATGTGTCAGTCCAAACAAGACAAAGACCTTGATACTGGGTCCAGTAAATAGTAGAAGACTAAAGGACAATAGTATAGAACAGTGGGTAGGTTTCTGGTATTGTATGAACATAAATAACACATAAGGAAGGGAAACCCGAGGCCTGTAAACAGTAAATTAATATTAGACAAACATAAAGGTATGTTTTCAGGCACTCGCAAGAAATAAAGAAGCAGAACACTTGGACAACAGAAAAACAACAGACGCGAGTGGCCCACCCAGGGTTCGAACCCCGCACCTTCCGCACGACAACTCCGCCTAGCTATCAAGCGAATCACACTGACCCCACGGCCAGCCAGGCATCCCCAGAAAAAAGATAATATTATCAGTAAGAAACACAAGACAACACCGGAAGTACACAGTGGGCAACTCAGCCCCTTAATGACGCAATCACTTCTGTTGTTCCCCTAATATTATCAGTAAGAAACACAAGACAACACCGGAAGTACACAGTGGGCAACTCAGCCCCTTAATGACGCAATCACTTCTGTTGTTCCCCTAAATATTATCAGTAAGAAACACAAGACAACACCGGAAGTACACAGTGGGCAACTCAGCCCCTTAATGACGCAATCACTTCTGTTGTTCCCCTTTTTTCTGGGGATGCCTGGCTGGCCGTGGGGTCAGTGTGATTCGCTTGATAGCTAGGCGGAGTTGTCGTGCGGAAGGTGCGGGGTTCGAACCCTGGGTGGGCCACTCGCGTCTGTTGTTTTTCTGTTGTCCAAGTGTTCTGCTTCTTTATTTCTTGCGAGTGCCTGAAAACATACCTTTATGTTTGTCTAATATTAATTTACTGTTTACAGGCCTCGGGTTTCCCTTCCTTATGTGTTATTTATGTTCATACAATACCAGAAACCTACCCACTGTTCTATACTATTGTCCTTTAGTCTTCTACTATTTACTGGACCCAGTATCAAGGTCTTTGTCTTGTTTGGACTGACACATACTGTTAATAGGGGAACAACAGAAGTGATTGCGTCATTAAGGGGCTGAGTTGCCCACTGTGTACTTCCGGTGTTGTCTTGTGTTTCTTACTGATAAATAGCCAGTAAAGCATCTTTTTTCTGGGGATGCCTGGCTGGCCGTGGGGTCAGTGTGATTCGCTTGATAGCTAGGCGGAGTTGTCGTGCGGAAGGTGCGGGGTTCGAACCCTGGGTGGGCCACTCGCGTCTGTTGTTTTTCTGTTGTCCAAGTGTTCTGCTTCTTTATTTCTTGCGAGTGCCTGAAAACATACCTTTATGTTTGTCTAATATTAATTTACTGTTTACAGGCCTCGGGTTTCCCTTCCTTATGTGTTATTTATGTTCATACAATACCAGAAACCTACCCACTGTTCTATACTATTGTCCTTTAGTCTTCTACTATTTACTGGACCCAGTATCAAGGTCTTTGTCTTGTTTGGACTGACACATACTGTTAATAGGAGAAGTCATGGGAGCCCCAGGTGTATCTCTGGCTGTTTCTGGATGGCTGCATGCAGGAGGATCTCACTATAGACCCATGATAAGCAGGGGGAGCTGAGAAGTGGTTCTGTGTAGGACAGGATAATTCCTTGGGAGAGCCCAGAACCAGAGCACAGTATTTTAGCTCTACATATTTAGAGAGCCCCCTTGGATGTCAGAGAATGCACAGTATGCCTTGTGCTTCTTCCTTCTAGCTTGAGACCAGATGTGGCGATCCTTTAAATGCAAACCAAGCTGGAGAAACTGGAGCTGATGACTTCAACTCAGCACGTTTCGGAATGGCAGAAAAGTCACAGAAAAAGCCTAGATCTACAGTACAGGAGTCTTCAACTTGGTATTGGCTGCAAAAGAGCTAGAAGCTCAGCAGCCCTAGTTAAACAACAACAACACCTCACACATGAAAAATGGCATCTGAAATCAAGTGGTTTGATAGAGCAGTGGTTGATGTTTTATTTTAATTGTAACAAAGTCTTTCTCCCTGTTTTTTTTTTTTTTGGCATCCTTTTATTTCTTTTTCCCCTAGGGCTTCCAGAACAAGGTCTGCAAAATAAGTAAATCATTGTTCCCCTGTTTGCTCCTTATGGAGCATGGAGCCGTCACTGCAACTGATCCTCTTATGGGAAGCCTGCACCAAAGCATTCATTCACTCTTGTAGTGATGGTTTCTGTGGCAATTTGTTTGACATGATGAGGTACCCAGTTCCATGCACAATAAGTAAATCCTGCTCTATAATTTAACATTAAGTACCATTAACGGAGAACAACATCTTCGAACTAAGGAAGAAGAACGCTGAAGCTCTCTTGTCTCAACATAAAGCATTTGTGTTATAGATAAGTCAAGAGTTTTATCAAGCGCGGGTACAGGCACAAGTGGGAAGAAGAGCATTCAGACCACACAAAAAATGATCCGTATTACCAGCTCAGCAGAAGTGAACAAGTGGTAATCTTCAGACTTCGCACAGGTCATAACAGATTGAGATACCATCTATTCAACAAATTAAAGATAGGAACTACTGATGAGTGTGACTGTGGCACTGATAAAATGACTGCCGAGCATCTGCTTCAAAGGTGCCCAACATATGAGGAACAGAGAAAACGCATATGGCCATCACCAATACCATTCCTGGAGAAAATCTACGGAGATATCAACAGCCTCAGACTGACCACTGCTTTCTTTGAACTTATTCAAGTTGACATCTGAGGGTGAACGAAGAAGAAGGCTGCTGTTGATTGTATGCGATTTTTGTATTCAAGCATTATGCAGTGATTATTAGCATATTGCTTATGTTAATTACATAACATATTATTGTTATGTATACCAACGTTTATCATATTAATTAGTTTTTGATACAGTGGTGTGTAAAATTCATGTGAATATTTTTTAAACATGTAAGTTAAGATGTCATTTTGAATGTTAATTAGTTTTAATCATCTTATCAGTTATGATTATGTAAACATCTTTGTCTTATCAATCATCCTGAAAAGGGTGATATCTGGTTGTCAGAGTGTTCAGTTATGAATAAGAAAGGTATTTGTAAATTTATCTAACTTCTGGTCTACAGTATCGTTGAATTACAATTTCTAGGAGCTGTCTAGCTTTTTCTACATTTAGTGCTGGGAAACAGTTTTGAAAATTTACCAAACTGGCTACTTTTGACATAATTTGTGTCATTTCTTTTCCTTATTTTATTTTATTTTTTTTTTTTTTTTCCGT
This sequence comes from Oreohelix idahoensis, assembly GCA_024509875.1. Taxonomy (NCBI): domain Eukaryota; kingdom Metazoa; phylum Mollusca; class Gastropoda; order Stylommatophora; family Oreohelicidae; genus Oreohelix; species Oreohelix idahoensis. Next base: position 40,503 of record JAMPIV010003882.1, read on the forward strand.
AACCAGCGGCACTTGGGCTTTCAGCCCTTCAGCCCAATGACATGTCATTGCGAGGCTGGGGAACCTGAGGACTTTCCTTCCAACCCGGTCAGGAGCTTCGCTCCTTCCCATCCACAGAGGGTTTATCACAGGAGCCGTTCAGGCTATTCAGTCAAATTTCCGGCCGTAAACATTTCTTCAAACGCCGACGCCCGGGTTTGAACCATGAACACCTGGTCGCCAGTACAACGCCGAAGCCATTACACCAGCGCGGCTCCCCCTTATTTTATTTCAATGGTTTTTTGTGTTTGTGTAAATCCTATTTGTTTCTGGAGATCCCTGAGTAGCAAAAAACAGTCACTGCTTTCTCAGGCATAACAGGCAATCTCATCATGTAAAAATACTTGCTGGAGAATTAACCGCTGCAGGAGCAGTTATGCAGGATTTGTGAAAGGGGACAATCTACAGTGGTGGCCTGATGATTCCTATGGTTTGTGAGAAGGAAAGAATGATGAATTGGATTTTGTATGTTGATTGTGTGCAGTGAAGATATATTTATAAGTTTCTTTGACCTGTTCGTTATTTACTACCTTATGTTTAACTCTTTGACTCCACAATTATTTTCTACCCTGTGCCGTAATTTTAATTCTTGATAGACTAAAAACAACGCTCAGAGAGTTGTTTTGGCACTGGTGTCAAATCTGACCAACGCTCTGAGCGTTGTTCCGGAGTCAGAGTGAATATGTTGCTTTTCTGTTACTACAGCTGTACTCCAGAAACCTGTTACTTATTTTCATTCTGAGGCATGTGTGCAGTACCAGTCAGATTATGCCATCAGTAATAGTGTCAACTCTGAAACATGGAGAACAACAAAAATAACTACCAAAAAGCTACAGACTTTTATAAATGGATGCCAGCGTAGGATAGGATTGAAGCAGTACGACAAGATCACTAATGTGGAACTGTTAAGAACCAGACAAATGCCAGTGGAACAAGATACTAGTGGAAGGTCTTGGGGATGGATAGGACACACATTGAGGAAACCTGTTGATAGCATTACCAGGAAGTCCTTGTTCTGGACTCCCCAAGTAGAGGAAGACCAAAGAACACATGAGGGAGCAAACTGGAGACAGACATGAAGGGTATGAAGAAAGACATGGAAAGGCCTTGAGCTGATGGCACGAGACAGAAAGACTAAGGATAAGTTTGTTGAGGGTCTGTGCTCCTTGTAGAGTTGAAAAGTCATGAATAGTACCGAGACTATTAGTGACTTCAAAATAGAAAAACTATTGACACAGTTGTTGTAATCATCAAAATTTTCTGTTATTCTTTAGGGCATTGATGTCCTTGGATATGGGTCATCTCGTTATTTTCATGCAACAACCTATGTTGCTGCCCAGGCAGTAAGTAAACACCATTTTAAACATCTGTGATTTCGTTATTTATGAGAAAGATGTGCTTTCTTTTTGATAGGCCAAGATCACTTTCTTTTTGTCGTCAGCATGAGTTGTCCCCTTTTGCTTTCCCTCTTATTTCTTAATTTCCAAAATTTATTTTAAACAATTAAATTTAAAGAAAAATGTGTTTGTCACTAGTTATGGACCAGGGTGTACTGTAGTCTTTATTAATCATTCTATCATATCTTTCTCTTGCTTTAAAACATTTTAAGTAAAATAGGTAGTTGTTTTGTTGTTAATTGTGTTATAATAAACTGAAAATGTTACATATTCAATTTATTTACATACCAGGTGCCCATGAGCCGCTTTGAACCAGACAGGTATATTGATTATGACAAACTGCAGCATAATGTCAAGATTGTTAAGAATAGGTTTGTACAGATTTGTGATGTCTATTTCACCATTATTCATTATTGAAACAATTTGTTGTCTTTTTTTTTTCTGCTTTTGTAAGGTTTCAGTTGAATATTTTAGAACAGGTTATTGAAAATAAGCTGTAAAAAACAAACAGGAATTAAAAATATTGCATCAGAGAAGCCATTGGCTTAGAATATGGAAGAAAATGACAGTTTAGGAAATGAGTATTGCTTTGGCTTAGTGGCCGACATGATGACCTTGAACAAAAGTACATTAAGCATTAGCATAGAGTAAAGAAAAATTACAGCTTCTCGTCTGTCTTTTCCCATATCATCAGCTTTACCAGTTGTCCTGAGTTTTACTTGTTCAACTTTTCCTCTTTTCTATTCAGTGAAAAATAGCCGGGTCCTTTCTAATCTTTACAATATATATTACTTTACTTGTTAGCTTTTGTCTGTCATTTGCTGAGCGATACTCTTGTTCTTAATTTCCATGGATAAAAACTCATTGCATTGAAGAAATAAAAAAAAAAAAATTTTTTTCCCCATTTTAAAAAATTTTGGTTTTGCTTATTCTGTTCCCTTCTTTATATTCTAGCTTCGTGTGAAATGAGTGGCCATGTGTTTAAATATGTATGAACACCTAACAAAATTGTTGCTGTGTTCATTGTGTGTTCAATAGCACCTCTTTCATTTGTTTCTTCTAGACTAGGCAGGCCGCTGACACTTTCGGAGAAAATCTTATATGGTCATTTGGATGATCCAGAAAAGCAGGTAGGTAATTTGAACAAATCCGTAAATAATTTTTTTTACTATGTTTTCTATTGTCATCCGAATGAGACGTATCCCAAAAATTTGATAGAAAATAACACAGTTCGAGCCTGAAGTAGATAGGAAGTAAGTCTTATGCTTTATAAAAAAAAGATGGGCCACTTTACAGCACAGAAGTATTTGTGTGTGGGCACTGGTTGACACTGCATCTTTTATGTGTGTGTGTATATACCACTTTTCATGTGTTAGGTTGATATGCCACTTTTCATGTGTTAGGTTGATATGCCACTTTTCATGTGTTAGGTTGATATGCCACTTTTCATGTGTCAGGTTGATATACCACTTTTCATCTGTTCCTTTGTGCTTCTAAGGAGCAAGCAGTCACCATTGTTGCTGATTCCCTTGCAGGAAGCCTGCTCCAAGCATTCACATGCTCTTGCAGTGTTGGTTTCTGTGGCAAATTTTTTAGATGATGTGGTTGTCATCTGTTAGGTTGATGTTTAGCCACAGTGATACTAACATTTTGTCTGAAAGATGTACATAAATAATAAAGTGATAAATAATGAAATTGAGTCTCTCTCTAATCTCTCTGTAAGTCAGTACCAGTTGAAGTTCGCAATTTTCCTGTGCAATGCTAATTATCCTACTTTAACTATTTTCTACAGCCAGGAGAGCAGCTGGGCAGAAGTGGTGTATTCCTTCCTTTGTAATGGCTTACTTTATAATAACCATTGTTACTTGAATCATTTTGTAATCTCCCTAATTGAAAATTGATCTGTCTTTCAAAGATCATTTTCTCTGTCTTGAGGCTGCAGCCTGTTTAGAAATATTTTGTTCAAGATTTCGTTTGACACAAATAAAAGCATTATCTTTCTACAGTTTTTGCATTCAAACAAATCACCCAGTAAACAATAGTTTAGCTTGTTGTCTCTTTCCAATAACAAACCACTATCTTCTGCTCAAAGGCATGTAAATTTAGTCCGCAAGCCATTGTTGCTGACTCGCTGTATTTGTTTCATAAAGAGTATTAATTTCATTATACTTCTGCAAAATGTAATTTTTTAAATAACTGATTCAAATCCACCCTATGTTTTTTCTTAAATATTTTCATTTGCCTTTTTGGTCAGGGGATTGAAAAGATTACATTGAAAACTTTGTTGTTGGGCAAGCCAAAAAAATGTTTTCATCTAAACCTGGTCCTTCCAAATCTTTGTAGACTCGCAGCTGAAGAAACCAGTTCTCGCTAAGCTTTCCTATTGTGTGCCATCTGTTCACAGGTCCACATCTTCTTTGTCCCTGTTGAGTCTGTCTCCCAGTTCCTTTGTACATGTGTTTGTTCTGTCTTGCTTTATTTCTTTTACTCTGGATCACCTGGTTTCCTCAGTGGTGTCCTATCCAGTGCCAACATCTTTTCCTCACTGTCTATTCCACAAGTATGTTTCTAGTTCTTTCCACCAGTTCCATTTTAGTGATTTTGTCATGCTATTGTTCAATTTACGCAAGCACCCACTAATGATCTAACTTCTTATTGTTTTTTCACTTTTGCAGCGTTTGAGCCATACAGTAGTACTACCCTGACATTTGAGTTGAAGATTGTAATTTTTTGTGTTTGTCTTGATTTCCATATATTTCTCGGTGCTGAGTAAGCTTTTGTTTTTTTATTTTGATATCTCTGCCTGCTCCACCCAAGTTTATGTTGCTGTCAAAAATATGTGTGTCCACATCATTTAGAGATGTTTTTCCAAGGGCTATATTGTTATCATTTGCCTAATTCTCATAATCTGCCTTTTGTCTGTATATTTTCAGAACCAGTTGCCATTTCCTCTCATCAGGCATTCTAGTTTTGTCTTGCATCTGGTTACGGTTGTGGGCCAAAAAAGACAGGTTTCGATTTAGCAAAATCAAAATAGTTTCATGGTTTTGCCAGTCTACAGAATTCTATTGATTTTAGTTGATGTAATTGTTTTCATAATTTAGTTGGGAGCCAGTAAGGATAGAAATGGTGATGTGAGGCATCCCTGCCACACTCCATTTCTTATCTCTAGAAGGTTATGTAAGGTTCTACTTACTACTGTTACACATAATTGGAGCAATTGTAACGAATATTATGTTTTTGTTTAAAAAAAAATTGCGCCTACAACATTATTGTAACTTGAATAGTATTAGTTACCATTTGTTATGCAGAAAACTTGCTGCTTAAAAGTCTAGGGAATGTTTATTTACAGAAGACATTGAAAAAATAGGGAATATTAGCAAAAATTAAGTCTGTGCTTTGGGTTTCACTGTAATCTGTAGTTCATACACTGGGCTGAAGTAATGTCAGTGTACATGTATTGAAACTTACAAGTCTTGCTGCAGAAACGAACAAAGAGCTGCTTTGTGTGACATACAAAGTCATAATGTATTGCTGTATTTATTGCTTTTTAAGACCTCTTGAAATTAAATAATCTATTTTTGTGTTTTTATTCCTCCATTCTTCTCTTGTTTATTTCTTACCGATTTGGATTTTGATGACATTTCTCAGTTGGCTTGCTAATATTGTCATGCAGTCTTTTGTGTCCTCTTTCAATTCATTTCATCAGGATATTGGGCCAAGGTGTTAGTTCCATTTCTAATCACCATTCTTACTTCATCTTGTGTTGTATTAGGTTTAACACTTTATATGAGAGCCACACTGTTGTAATGGTTACTGCACTGGAGATCGGGTGATCCAGGTTCAAGCCCGGGTGAGCACATTTGAATGAGTGTCGTCGACCAGGACTTGGACTGGATTAATTCGAGCCCTGTCGAAGACATTTGAAGGAGTGTAGTCAACCTGGGACTGGCAGCTCCTGATCTGACCCAGCTCTAATGGGTACCCTCCGAGGAAGGCAAGTATCTGCCTGAATGGCAGTGTACAGGGAAAAAAGGGATACTCACGTAAAAATCAGTCTCAGGCTAGATATACTAACCGGAGATTCTCGCCTCGAGTAATAGCGGGCATACGTTTAAAAAATTTATTAAAAAAACACTTTATAACTTTATTTATTTTCAAGGATGTTAATAGAGGCGAGAGCTACCTCAAGCTGAGACCTGATAGAGTAGCCATGCAGGATGCAACAGCACAGGTAATTCAGCTTGACATCACCAGTCCAATGAAGATTACCTTTTTCTCATCTTTTCATTCTTTTACTTCTTTCATTCATATATCATTGGACATCTTAGCTGTGCGTATGAGCTATATTCTGATAACCAACACATGGAGGAAATGGAAAGCACAATGTTGCATATGTATGTGATCACAATAAAAGTGTAATGTTTGTTTATTCAGTTCTGTTTTTATTATTTTGGCAGACTGGACAAAAAATTTTCTGAGCAGTTCTTTAGAAATTACAAGTCTGTATAATAAAGCATGTTTATGCTGACATAGTCTATTTTATCCTGGAGATTATCATTAATCTGCCCAGTGTGGTATGGAACGATATATGATTCTAAACTACAGGTGCACTTTTATGTGATTCATAACTGCAGGTTCACTTTTATGTGATTCTTAACTGCATGTTCACTTTTATTTCATTCTAAACTGCAGATTTACTTTTTAATGATTCTAAACTGCAGATGCACTGTTATATGATTCTAAACTGCAGATGCACTTTTATATGATTTTAAACTGCAGGTGCACTTTTATATGATTCTTAATTGCTGGTGCACCTCACAGCCATGTTGTCAGCATTAACAGACATAACAAAGTCACATGTGAAATCTTAGAAGTTGTCTACAGATGTATTACATATTTATTTTAAACAGCATACATTATCACACGACCTTGAACTGGAATTCGGCATGTAAGATTAGAATGGGAGGGCCTTGGGACATTTTAGGAATCATAAAGAGGTGGCCAACAAAAGTTGGCAGGGCCTGGGATTAACTTAGTTGGTTGGTGTGACCGGTCTTGGTGCTAAAAAATTTAAGTACATTGATGCAGTGAAGATATCACCCTCATATCTTGTCTTACTGATAAATTCAGTAGACTTACAATCTGTTTGTTTTTTTTCTCCTTTAAAATAGATGGCAATGCTCCAGTTTATTTCTAGTGGTCTGCCAAGAGTGGCTGTACCATCAACAATACACTGTGATCATCTCATTGAAGCACAGTTTGGAGGCGACCAAGATCTAAAAAGAGCCAAGGTATAAAGGTTGTAGGATCCTTACTGAAGTTATATAACATAGCTGATGTTAAAAACAGCCATGCTTTTATTGTTATAATAAGCATCTGGATTATTTTTTAACGCCAGCATTACTTGCAGTCTTATTTATTGAACCGTATCCAGTTTGCTGTCCTACTCTTGGATTTAACTTTTGGATTTATAGAGCAAGAGTGCTTTTGGTCATAAAAGGGGACATTTTAAAGTGCTTTTGAGGATGTCACACTTGACCTTTGACATGCTTGTGACAAAACTTTGGCTTTTCATCTTTGCTCCACCATGTGACTGGACATAAGGGAGTGTTTTTTTTTTCTCTTATTTTTATAGTTTCATGTTTTCTACTTAATTCTCATTTTCTTTCCCTCCTGTCTCTTGTTTGTCTGTCCTTGTGGCCGCAACTTAGGTTTTTCTTGTCCTTTCTCTTTGTAAGACATATTACTATTTGTGTGTTTTTGTATATACGAGGTCTGTCCAAAAAGAAACTGAACTTCTTAAATAGGGCGCCAACGAGCCAACACAGCAGACTCGCGATAGTGGTGGTGTGTAGCGGTGACTTTGAGCTTTAGCCTCCCACTTGCTTGATCACGCCACGTGAATCAGTCATCGAGTACATGCAGTAGAGTGAAGTTGTCTCCCGTGCCTTTTGCGATTTTTACGGATTGAAATATGAAGGATCTTGAAGAGCAACGTGTTTCCGTGAAATTCTGTGTGAAGTTGGCAAAAACTTTTACAGAGACTTTTCAGATGTTGCAGCAAGCTTATGGAGAGGATTGTTTAAGCCGCACACAGTGTTACGAATGGTACCAACGTTTCAAATTGGGCAGAATGTCCATCAAAGACAACCCCAAAACTGGACGGCCTTCCACGTCAACGGACGACGATCACGTTCAGAAAGTGATGTTGATCGTCTTCTTTGATTGGATGGGCATCGTTCATCATGAGTTTGTTCCACGTGGTCAGACAGTTTTACTTGAATGTCCTGAATCGTTTGAGAGAGGCAGTGCTACGAAAGAGGTCTGAAGAGTGGAGAAACAAGATCTGGATGCTGCACCATGACAATGCACCCGCTGACTCGTCGCTCCTTATCACTGAATTTTTGGCAAAGCACGGGATGACTCTAGTCCCGCAGCCACCCTACTCTCCAGATTTGGCTCCTGCTGACTTTTTTTTATTCTCGAAGTTGAAATCCACCCTGAAAGGTCGCTGATTTCAAACGATAGAAGAGATAGAAGAAAATTCGCTATGAGACCTACGCACCATTCCACAAAACGAATTCCAGGATGCGTTCCAGAAATGGAAAACACGTTGGGAGCGGTGTATAAGTAAAGGAGGGGTATATTTTGAAGGAGACAAGTCTGATTAAGTTGTAAGCATATTAATAAATTTTTTTGTTTTAAAAGTTCGGTTTCTTTTTGGACTGCCCTTGTGTGTGTGTGTGTGTGTGTGTGTGTGTGTGTGTGTGTGTGTATGTATGTATGTATATATATATATATATATATATATATATATATATATATATATATATATATATACATACATATATATATATATAATTTTTTACATTCTACTGGCTTTTCAAAGACACATTATGTCTTTATTTTTACTACAAAAAAAAGATTAACCAATCACTTTAGAGCAGATAAAACATTTAACTTTTGAATTTATGGACTTGAGACAAAGAACTGAAACGCTCTTGGTCATAAGAGATCAGGCAGTTGACCTCACTGTCCGTTTTAATTATGTATACCACATTAAAGCACTGAAGAAGGAAACAAAGATTATCACTTTTTTTTTTGCACTAAAATGTGCCGGTGTGCAACATGAAGTCCCCTTTGTCTTTTTATGAAGCGTTTTGCTTTGGTTGATCACTAGATGTCACGAGGGTTCTGTATAACACATTACAGTGACTTTCAACATCAGCGCAGATTATTCCTCCATATTTGATCAACCGATATAAAACAACCTAGTACAACCAAAAGGTGTGGGAGGCTTAAAGTTGTCTTCCCATGTATATGGTTGCACACATAACTGTCTCAGGTTGTCTACAAGAAAGGTGTTCATGTAGAGTAGCATGTTGATTATTATAGCTATCTCTTTTCTTTAAATTTCAGGATGTTGTGAACTTTGTGGTTTAATTCTTGGTGTTGTGGTTAGATGGTATTACTAACAAAAAAAGTGATGTTTTTAAAGTGCTTTGTGGATTTGACATGCTTGTTTGTGAAAAACAAAATGTGACTTCTGCAGCCCTAAACGTTATTTCAAAATTAAGGCTGCAAGGGCATTTCTCTCCAAGATTTTGTTGGATGTGTGGTAGAGTTGTTGTCTCATTGGCATATGTCCTGTGCACAATGACAGGATGATGCTTTAACATTTTTTTTTAAAGTTGCTACAATGTGCTCCAGTTGTGCATATTTTGTACAGCCTAGTGTGGAGAGAGTCAGGGACTTCTAAGATAAATGTTGGGGGAGTGGTATGTGAATATGCTAACTTGAAGTATAATATTGTAGCAAATAATAAAACTAATTTTTTACCATTTTCTTAAAGCCATGCAGGAACCATTATTTATTTATTTTATTATTTTGTTGCTTTTATTTGTGAAGAATATTTTTACCTTGTACCCCCATAGAAGCCCTTAAAGTTTACTTACTTCCCTTGTGACAGCCATTACCTTTTCTAGGTCAACATACTTCACATTTCCTGTCAGTAGCAAGCGTCAGTACTGACGCTGAACAAACAACCCAGGACAAATTTTGTTGTTGTTTTTAAACCTAGAATTGTAGAGGTGGATAAACTCACACATTGCTGAAAATTCACAGAATACTGAGACGTTAAATTATTCATACAATACATCGTCACGTTCTAATTATACACAGCACATAAGAATGGTGATCCAGAGTCAAGGTCAAAATCCTCAGCAGAGGTCAGGCAGTTGACCCCACCATCAGTTTTAATTACTTGTGCCATGTTGAAACACTGCAGCAAGAAACTTAAGATACCTCTTCTTTTTTTTAAAATCTAAAATGTGCCAGTGTGTCCCATGAAGTCCCCTTTGTCTTTTTATGAAGAGTTTTGCTTTGGTTGATCACTAGATGTCAATGAGGGCTCTGTATAACACATTACAGTGACTTTCAACATCAGCGCAGATTATTCCTCCATATTTGATCAACCGATATAAAACAACCTAGTACAACCAAAAGGTGTGGGAGGCTTAAAGTTGTCTTCCCATGTATATGGTTGCACACATAACTGTCTCAGGTTGTCTACAAGAAAGGTGTTCATGTAGAGTAGCATGTTGATTATTATAGCTATTACTTTTCTTTAAATTTCAAGATGATGTGAACTTTTTAATTCTTGGTGTTGTAGTATAACTCCGCCAATGCCGGTCCCAAGCCCGGATGAAAAAGGAGGAGGGCGGCCTGCATGGAGGCCGTAAGGAGGCAGCCCCTCCACCATGCAAAGGCACAACAGGCCAATCACCTGTTTGCTTTAAACCACGATTACGAGTAACAAAAGAGAGAAAACCGGACTGATTCTAAAGGCGACGAACTGGAATAGACTACGGACTACGACTTATGGAACATGGAACACAAGAAGTATAAATGGGAAGGAAGAGGAGCTGGTGGAAGAGATGAGGAAAGCAAAACTAGAAATCCTGGCTATTACGGAAACAAAGAAAAAAGGACAAGGAGTCATGGATCTCAATGGCAACACGCTGCTCTACAGTGGTGTACCCATATCCGAAAGAGCTAAAGGGGGTGTGGGTTGCATTGTGGCCCAAAATCAAAAAGATAGTATCAAGGGGTGGAACTTTGTCTCAGAGCGCATTATGGTTGTGAAACTAAAAGAAGGAGAAACCATAGTCAACCTGGTCATAGTGTATGGGCCAAATGAGGATGAGAGAGCAGAGGTCAAGGAGGAATTCTTCGAGCTGCTTCAAAGGACAGTGGATGACTGCCTAGATGAAGTTATCATGCTCGGAGATTTTAATGCCAGAGTTGGAAATGACCATGCTAGATGGAGTGGAGTTATCGGAAGATATGGAGAAGATACTCTCAATGACAATGGAAAGCGACTCCTTAGATTCTGCAGTGAGCAGAATCTGATCATTACAAAACACAAAGTTCCCCCATAAGCGCATACATGCATACACTAGATGTGAACCAACAAAGAATGAGAAGTCAGTGATCGACTATGCCATTGTTCGGAGAAGCTCATTCAAATATGTCCGAGATGCAAGAGTCTGGAGGGGGCCAGAGATTGGAAGTGATCACTACCTGCTAACAATCAAACGAACAACTGAAAGAGTTGCTCAGCCTAGGAACTGCTCAACATCACGCAAGAAACCAAGTAAACGAGCAGGAGAAATGAGCATTAGGACCTACAAGCTGAGAGAGCCAGAAATTAAGACCAGATATCAGGGGCTTATTGCTGCAGCGGTGAGCAACACAGAAGAACAACCTGATGACTTGGAAACCCTCTGGATTAAATTCAAGGATATCATAAAGACAGCTGCTGCAGAAGCATGTGGTGAAGTCCGACTTGGGAACCAGAGAAAGAGGACACCTTGGTGGACAGAGGAAGTCAAAGAGAAAATAAGAGAGAAGAAAATGGCATGGAAACAATACTTAGGAGCTAAAAACACAACAGGACAAATGGAAAAATATAGAGAATATGTGACACTCAGAACAGAAGTAAAGAACAAAGTGCTAGCAGCAAAACAGAAGTCCTGGGAAGAATTTGGAGAAAAGCTAGAAAAAGATGCACAAGAAAACCAGAAATTGTTCTATAAGACCCTAAAGAACATGAGGAAGGAAAAACAATGCCCTCTCAAATTTATAAAGGACAAGCAAGGCAAATTGCTTACTGCCCCAAAGGAAGTAATGGAAAGATGGAAAGAATATTTCTCAGAACTCCTTGATGGTGAGCAAGGTCAAACATCAGAAATGATAACCACTAGCACAGAAGAGGAAACCAATGGTGATGAAGACGACATAAAGATGGAAGAACTGAAGGCAGCACTGGAGAAAATCAAGATGGGCAAAGCAGCAGGGCATGATGGTATAACACCAGAAATGGTTAAGTACATGGGAGCATCAGGCGACCAGTTACTCCTAAGGGTCCTACAGGCAGCATGGTGCAACAAGACCATACCAAAGGATTGGGAGATCGCCATCATAACACCAATTTTCAAAAAGGGTGACAATCGACAGTGTGGAAACCATAGAGGCATATCCCTTCTCAGTGTCCCTGGAAAAATCTACTCTAGAATCCTAGAGCAGAGACTCCGACGCCTAGCTGAGCCACAATTGGATGAGGTCCAGTGCGGATTCTGAGCAAACCGAAGTACTCAAGACCTAATCTTCACACTCAGACAGCTGAGTGAAAAGGCCCTTGAGTATAAGAGAGAGATCCATCTTTGTTTCATAGATCTGGAAAAGGCGTTTGACAGGGTCCCTTGGAGCAAACTTTGGGACTGTTTGGCAAGGAAGAATATTCCAGCACCTCTGATTCATGCTATACAGAGCTTTTCTACAAGTCTTGCAGAAAAATTATGTGAGGACAGCAAACCATAAGTCAGAAGAGTTCAGGACCACCACTGGTGTAAGACAAGGTGATATCCTATCACCTTACCTCTTCATACTCCTTATGGACGATGTCATCAAGGCATGTAAGGAGAGAACAAGAAAGTATTCAGTGGGGTACTGGAAGATGAGACAGGTCTATATTTCAGAGCTGGCATTTGCTGATGATGTTGCCCTGATTGCTAAATCAGAGGCACATCTCCAATCCAACCTGCAAGTCTGGAAGGAAGAGCTGGAGAAGAGAGGGATGGTCATAAGCAGCTCTAAAACAAAATCCATGGTGATATCACGAGAAGAAAGAAGACATCAGATTAAGCTGGGAGAACAGGTCCTGGAGCAGGTCGACCACTTTAAATACCTCTGAGCTATTATAGACCGAAAGGGAGGCATCAAAGAAGAGTTGGCCACTCGAAAAGCAGCAGCTGGGAGACTTTTTCAGGCCATAAATCGAGGATTCCTCAGCAAGAGAGAGGTTGGTAAGAAAACGAAGATGGCTGTATACCGCTCCACCTATGTCCCAGTCTTGACATATGGATGCGAGTCATGGGCAATGACTACAACCCATAAAAGCCAGATCCAAACCTCAGAAATGAGGTATCTGAGGAAGGTGGTTGAAGTAACAAGAAGAGACATGGTACGCAACCAGACGATACGTCAAGGCCTAAAATGCCACCCCCTCTGGGGCAAGTCTTTTACAGACAGGGGGTATGATGTGCTGGTGTTGTGGGTAGTGGGTTTCCCCCCTTGCTTCACCCTAGGCCTAGTGAATTCTTGTTCATGAAAGGAGCAACCATTGCGGTGTTAGTCTCTTGGCCTAGCAAAACCTCTCATACCCCAAGATCGTTGTGCGTGGTGAAGAGCCACACCCTCCTCGAGGTAGTCCTGGTAACTGAGGGTGCGAATCCTCAGGCTAAACACAATGGATCTAGAGGAGCAAACCTCGATAATAAAACCGGTGCACTACACCGTACACGCCCTCTGTGGGTGGGAAGGAGCCAGATGGATACTGAACAAGTCTTGGGAGTAGGAACGAGTGTGGACTGCTCCCTGAAGATCGGAACCCATCGTACAGGCACAGAGACTCAGGACTTGACGATCCTATTGCCTTCAACTCTTGGTCACATGCCTAGAGCAAGGAGACGCAGAAACACCCCCCTTTATCTCCCCCAGAGCTGGCACAGTACACTTCTGGCTTCTACCGGGGCGGTGGAAATAGGAAATCCACATCAAACCTGGCAGAGCAAGTCCTCCATCAGATGCGGCTGATGCTGGGCCCACTGGTGCGGGGACACGTCCCGATGCCTATCGAGACTTTCCCGGGGAGCGCACCCGGGCTCAGAAAAGCAGAGAAGGCCACTCTCCAAACCTCCGATGTCTTGAGGGCAGTGTTAGGATGTGCAAGAACATGGACAGGAAGACTCCACAACTTCCCCACTGAAGACACGCCCACGGCGACCGTTGCCTCAATTGGCTGTGTGTGGTGTACCCGGAAACGGGGCCTCCCAGTACTGAGGCACAGTTAAGTCCCCGATGTCACTTATCGGTGCAGAGTTGAGAGAGATGGCTGAGCATCACAATCCCCCCTGTGTTGCAGCATGATGAGAACCCAGCATTGCACACTGAGCTTTGGGGGGATCACTTGGGCACCAGACTTAATACTGGCTCTTGACTGGATGGCCGCATGCAGGAGATTTCTACAATGGAGGGTTGGCAGGTGGTGGGTATCTGGAAGTGGCTCTGTGCAGGACGTGAGGATTCCTTGGGAGAGCCCAGAACCAGAGCACAGCATTGTGCAAGCTCTGCATAGTTGGAGAGCCCCCTGGATGACGGGGAATGCACAGTGTGCTACCCCACCTATCCCCAACTGCTAACTTAGAACCAGAAGTGGGGTCCTCTGTATGCGTGCCAGGCCAGGATAAAATGCCTGGGAAAGAGACTGGAGCTCAGAACTCCCTAACTCAAAGTTGCAGGATGGCAGAAAAGCCATGGGAAAGACAGGGCTATTTTGAAGATAACGCAACCATATTTTCACCATACGAGCTCGGACGCCGCCTCGGTAAACAAGGTCCGCGCAGAGCAGTGACACCCCCAGGCTGCTTGCGAATAGTCTACTACTGGGAACATAAACAGATTAGGGATGAGCCCACTCTCCCGTTGAACAGGTGCTAAAGTCATAGATACTGGGCCAGAAGGCGCACCGGAAACCACAGTATCACGCAACTCGCTTTTTTTTTTCTATGGAGAGTACACCGTCAAATAAATCTCGTACTGGTGCTCGCCCTGTGGAGCTCCACCAGGCAGGTGCAGTGCCGGGCTCTGAGCCTCGACAGAGCCCACCCTCAGCTACTGGAGGACCCTCTAGACCGTCTTGTGGAGTCAGCAGACGGCGGAGGAGAACTACTGACCAAAACAAAACAGAAAAGAGAAACCCAGAGTGCCACTTGTCATGATGCACTGGAATGCAGAGGGAGTGAACAGCAAGCAGGCTGGATACAGCAAAAAGACAGAGCTGGAAAACATCTTGTATGAGAAGCAAGTCAGTGTTTGCTGTATCCAAGAGACTCACTTGAAAGCAGATCAAACCTTTAAAATAAGGGGATATCAATGCTTCAGATCCGACAGAAAAGATAGACGAAAAGGAGGAGTACTTACTCTTGTAAGGAATAACATTCCTGCACACGAAAGGAAAACCTTCATGGATGGAGCAGAATATCAGCTGTTGCAGATAAAGGTAGACAAGATGGAAATAGAACTCCTGAACTATTACTGTCCGAACAACAAACCCCTGAGTCTCAGCTCTATACAGGTACCAGCCACCAACTTTATAGCAGTTGGAGACTTTAATAGCCACTCCCAGAGCTGGGGCTATAACCATCTGGATCACAGAGGTGAAGAGGTTGAAACTTGGCAAGATGATCACTCCCTAATCCTAGTCAATAATGCCACAGATACTCCTACCTTCTACTCCAGAGGATGGCACACAACTTCAACACCAGATCTTGCCTTCTCCACACCAGATATAGCTGGATCTATTAGTAGAGAAGTAGGAGACCAACTAGGGGGAAGCGACCATCGCCCAATCTTTCTTACTGTCCAGAGTGCAACTCTCAGTACAGGCCCAGCCATTACAAGATGGAACTACAAAAAAGCCAACTGGGGTTTATTCAGGCATCAGGTGAACACGCTGCTGTCTACCCTCAAGGTACAGAACAGAGACATTAATGAAGTGGTAAAAGACTTCAACAGATGCATACTACAAGCTGCAAAAGAAACCATTCCCAAAGGATGCCGGCGTAACTACATACCATACTGGTCCAGCACACTCCAAGAACGTCAGGAAGCTATGGACAGGGCTAGAAAGGACGCAGAGTCTCAGCCTTCACTTGAAACTCACAACAAATGGAAAAAGGCTGTAGCAGAGTTTCAGAGAACAAAGCTAGAAGAAAAACGGAAAAGCTGGAGAACTAAAACGGCATCGCTGAACCTTGAGAAAGACGGCAGGAAACTTTGGAGATTAGTCAAGTCTCTAAATGAAGAGCGTTCCTCACCTAGGCAGACTATCACATTGGATGAAGGTGGCAAACTTTTCAGAGGAAAACAAGCTGCAGACTTGTTTGCTAGAAGATACAGTTCAGAAAGCAACTTACCCATTAACATAGATCATCAGAGAGAGATAAGAAAAGAAATACTGGCAACCATGGGACAGACAGATACTCCTGCCCCAATGAGGGAACCCATCACACTAGGAGAACTACAGAAGGCTATTTCCAAGCTTAAGTTTCAAAAGTCACCCGGCCCAGACAAAATCAGCAACGAAATGCTAGTAAATCTGAGCTCAGCAGCAAAGACAAAACTGCTTGAGATATTCAACCACAGCTGGTTGAAAGGAACGGTACCCCAAGTATGGAGAGAAGCCATCACAATACCCATACTAAAGAAAGGGAAATGTAAGACCGAGGCTGCAAGTTACCGGCCAATCAGTCTCACAAGCTGTGTTGGGAAGACTATGGAGCGAATAGTCAACCACAGATTGAAATGGTATTTAGAGTCTGAGCAGATCCTGGTGCCGGAACAAGCTGGATTTAGAGAATGCTACAGTATAGAAGACCAAGTTACTTACTTGTCTCAAGCAATAGAAGATGCCTTCCAGGAGAAGAAAAAGGTCCTAACGATCTGGGTCGACTTCAAGCAGGCCTTTGACAAGGTGTGGAAAGATGGCCTCATTGCAAAACTTAGGAGAAGTGGAATCCAAGGCAACATGATGAAATGGATCCAGTCATACTTGCATAACAGGAGAACTAGAGTCACTCTTGACGGTCTGCAGAGCAGAAAAGTGTTGCTCCATCAGGGGGTACCTCAAGGAGGAGTAATTTCCCCAACACTCTTCCTTGTTTACATCAATGACCTGGTGAAAGATCTCCCTGCAGGAGTTAAAGCTGCCTTATATGCAGATGACCTAGTACTCTGGTGCGCTGATGAAAATGTCACCACAGCAAATTATAGAATGCAGCGGGCAGCAGACATGCTAGTGTCATGGGCAGAGAAATGGCTTATCACAATAAACACAGACAAAACCTCCACAACACTGTTCTCCCTCGCCCCCAAGGACAAATCAGCTAACATACACCTAGGGACAACCGTGATCAAGGAAGAAAGCTACCCCACCTATCTTGGGGTGACATTTGACCAAAGGCTTACATGGAATAAGCATATTGAAAATGCAGAAGGAAAGGCCCGAAGACGACTAGGCATACTCAGAAAATTAGCAGGTACCAACTGGGGAGCAAATGAACGAAATCTAAAGAAGATTTATAATGGAGTAATAAGACCACACTTAGAGTTTAGCTCAGCAGCATGGTCATCAGCTGCTAACTCACATCTGCAGTCTTTGGACAAGGTGCAAAATCAAGCTCTCAGGCTCATTACAGGAGCCATGAAAACTACACCAATAACAGAGATGCAGAAGGTTGCTGGATTACAGACATTGTCCCATAGAAGAGACACAAAAACCATGATCCAGATGGAAAAGTACAACAGTATGCCAATGCACCCAATAAAGGCAAGACTAGATGATCTGGCATTGGGACGTCTAAAGCGTAGCAGCTTTGTGCATCGGGGGAAAAGACTTATAAGACAGCATCAAGAAGACCTATCCATGAAGACAACACCACTGAAGCCCACCCTATACCCTGTACCATGGGAGCAGGCCAGCAGTGCCCTCCAAATTAATACATCAGTCAGTGGTCTCACAAGTGGATGTGAGTATAATGATCTGCAAAAACGAACTGCTACATTGAGTATGATCCAAGAAAGCTATCCCGATCAATCATGGATACATGCCTATACAGATGGATCAGCAACTAATGCTGTTAGGAATGGAGGTGCCGGTATCTTTATCTCATATCCTGACAACCACTATGAGACTAGGCACATTCCCACTGGTAAATTCTGTTCCAACTATACAGCTGAGGTTCAAGCTCTAGAGCAAGCTGCAAATATGATTTATAACACCAACTCTGACTGCCACCAGGTAGTCATCCTCACAGATGCACTGTCTGTCCTGCAAGCTCTCAAGGGTGGTAAACTCCCGCATCTGAGAAATGAACTAAACAAGGTAGCTGCCAAAAAGAGAACCATACTTCAGTGGGTACCATCTCATTGTGGTGTACCCGGAAATGAAAAGGCAGATAAACTTGCAAAAAAGGGAGGAGAATGTGAACAAGAAGATAATGAAGTCACATACTTTGAGAAAAAGAGAGCTATCCAGACTATCAGAAGAGAATAGAACCAACCCAAAGACGACTATCACACTCTCGACCGGCAGGGACAGATAACTATTTTTCGACTCAGGACAGGGCATAACAAACTGAATAAACACATGCACAAGCTACGATTGTCTGCTTCACCACTGTGTACATGTGGATTAAACGAACAAACTGCTGAGCATGTTCTACAGGACTGTCCTCTGTATGACCAGTTAAGAAAGATATACTGGCCCAATGACCCAACACTAAACTCAAAGCTATATGGAGTTAAAGAGGAACTTCAAACAACAGTCGAATTCATCATGAGAACTCGTCTGACGGTGTAATCATCAAAGATGCGATCGCAAGAAGAAGAAGACCACCCCCCTACAGACCCAAGTAGAACAGTCCCAACTAAGATGGTTTGGCCATGTCTGCAGAATGGGAGAAGATCGGCTACCACGACAAGCATGGGAAACAAAGAGCCAAGGATCCAGACCCCGAGGACGACCCAGAGTCCGCTGGGAGGACAACATTAGACAATCTTTGAAGGACCGAGGACTAGAATGGAACCAGGCCAGGAGGAAGACAGCCGATAGAATAGTCTGGCGCTCTCTCTTCCAAACCTCTACACCTCACGGTAGAAGGGAAACGACTAAGTAAGTAAGTAAGGTGTTGTAGTATTATTACTCAAAAAAAAGTGATGTTTTTTAAAGTGCTTTGTGGATTTGACATGCTTGTTTGTGAAAAACAAAATGTGACTTCTGGAAGACACATTAGGTCTTTTGAAGAAAAAAAAATACTGAAACAGACTAACTAATCACTGTAGAGCAGATTGATCATTTCATTATAGGATGTATGGAGTTGGGAGATGAAGAACAGGACCACTGCTGATCATAAAAGGTGACCGAGTAGGACCACTGCTGATCATAAAAGGTGACCGAGTTGGGAATAAGACCTGCAGCCCTAAACTTTATTTTAAAATTAAGGCTGCAAGGGCATTTCTCTCCAAGATTTTGTTGGATGTGTGGTAGAGTTGTTGTCTCATTAGCATATGTCCTGTGCACAACAACAGGATGATGCTTTAAACATTTTTTTTAAAAGTTACTATAATGTGCTCAAGTTGTGCATATTTTGTACAACCTAGTGTGGAGAGAATCAGGGACTGTTAAGATAAATGTTGGGGGAGTGGTACATGAATATGCTAACTTGATGAAGTATAATATTGTAGCAAATAATAAAACTAATTTTTTACCATTTTCTTAAAGCCATGCAGGAACCATTATTTATTTATCTTATTATTTTTTTGCTTTTATTTGTGAATAATATTTTTACCTTGTACCCCCATAGAAGCCCTTAAAGTTTACTTAGTTCCCTTGTGACAGCCATTACCTTTTCTAAGTCAACATACTGCACATTTCCTGTCAGAAGCAAGCGTCAGTACTTAACTGAACAAACAACCCAGGACAAATTTTGTTGTTGTTTTTAAACCTAGAATTGTAAAGGTGGATAAACTCACAAATTGCTGAAAATTCACAGAATACTGAGACATGTTAAATTATTCATACAATACAACGTCACGTTCTAATTATACACAGCACATAAGAATCCTCAGTCAAGGTAAAAATCCTCAGCAGAGGTCAGGCACTTGACCCCACCATCAGTTTTAATTACTTGTGTGGGAGCCGCGCTAGCGTAGTGGTTACAACACCGCTCTGGCGACCGGGTGATACAGGATCAAACCCGGGCGACGGCATTTGAGGATTTTTCGTCGACCGGGATTTGGACTGGATTAACTCGAGACCTGGCGAGAACATTTGAAGGAGTGTCGTCGACCAGGGACTGGCGGCTCCTGAGCCGACCCAGCTGCAATGAGTACCTCTGAAATCGGCGAGTATTTGCCTGAATGGCGATGGACACCTGTCTCTGTACAAGAAATAAAGGGATACTCACGTAAAATCAATGTCAGGTTAGACATAAAATAATAACCTGAGATTTCGCCTCGAGTATTAGCGGGCGAACGCCAAAAAAAAAAAAAAAAAAATTACTTGTGCCATGTTGAAGCACTGCAGCAAGAAACTAACGATACCTCTTCTTTTTTTACTAAAATGTGTCGGTGTGCCACATGAAGTCCCCTTTGTCTTTTTAAAACAGATGTGTGAAGATGTATAAATATACAAATTGCTGAATATTCACAAAACACTCGGACATGTGTAAAATTATTCATACGGTAGATAAATGATTCAGGGTCAAGATATTTCAAGGTCAGATTCACAGATTCTACCCTCATCTTCTGCTGAGGTCAGGCTGTTGACCTTACCACGAGCTAAAGCAATGCAGCAAGAAACTAAGACATTTTCGCCAAAACATGCCAGCATACTCCATCTAGTTTTTTTTTAAAATGAAGTTTTGCTGTGGTTGATCATCAAAATTGAAGAAGGCTCTGTATAACACATTACAATGACTTTCATCATTAGCGCAGATTATTCCTCAATATTTGATCAACAAATTTAAAATAACCTAATACAACCAAAGGGTGTGAGGGACTTAGAGTTGTCTTCTCATGTATATGGTTGCCCACATAACTCTCAGATTGTCTACAATAAAGTGTTCATGTAGACATTGAATATTATATCTTACTTTTTTAAAAATGTCATGTTGTTTTGAACCTTAACTTATGGTTTAAATCTTGTTATTATGATTAGGTATTAGTACTAGCAGTCTCTTACTTAAAATGTTAATTTCAGGACCTCAACAAAGAAGTATATGATTTCCTGGCCACAGCAAGTGCCAAATATGGCGTAGGTTTCTGGAAACCAGGCAGTGGAATTATCCATCAGGTAACTATCACTTGTCCCTTTGGGTCATTCATTATGGATTGAAAGCTTTGTTAAATCTAGTTCCAGATATTGTATCATTTTATTGCTGGCAGTGTTTAACTCTTGTCATATTGATATCTCTGGAAATTTGGCTACTAGGGGTTCCCATTCCTCTCATCTGAGCCCAAATGGAATATTGTTTGTACTCTTGTCATCTTTATTTTCTTTTATTGCCAAGCCATGTACTTGTCTGTCTTCCTACACTCACTGTTGCCTTCATCTTCCATTGCAGCAGGGATTCCTCAAACCCTCTTTGTCTTATCATATGTCCAGGCTATACAGTTCTCTTTTACTTCCATGATCATCATAATCGCCATCAACTGATATGCTGCATGGCATAGACGAACATTTCTGTTCACAAGCTGGCTTTTTTGGTATTGCCCTGAGTTCTCTTTATAACTTTTCCCCATGCCATACTTCTAATCCATGTACAATTTTTCTCCCTTTGTCTTAGCCTGTTTCTTCTTCCCTAGTTCATTTCATTATCTTGTGTTCAAAATTTCCATATCTCAGATCATGTTCTGTAAATTTGTATTGTCATCTCTGTGTCTTTGCGATGATTTTCTCTCTCTCTCTCTTTTTTTTTTTTTTTTGAGCAGTTTCCCTCATTACCTCTTAATTGGATTTCTTGGCTGTCCAAGTTATGTTAATCATCCATATAAGAAATTACTTCACTGCGACTTCCAGTAACCTCTGCATTAATTTATTCACTGACCATGTTTCATTACCATAAAAGAATACTGGTTCAGTGTAGCACTGAAGAATCCTTTTTCATATTGTCATGAACAGTGATTTATTGCACAATATTTTTCTTTTTATCTGCATTGCTGCTGGGTTATTCTGCCTTTATTTTTGTGATGTATCTTACTTCTGGTGTTAAACTTGTGCCGAAGTATTTAAGTTATTCTACATGTGTCATATTGGTACTACTTATTTTTATTATTGCATTATGATGGTCTCATGTTGTTTGAGGTGGCAACTAAGCATGTATTTCTGCTTGATTGTCATTTAGGCTGAGTCCTTTTCTGTTATTTTCTTTACTGCTGTGTCCAGCATACCAACGGGCTGATCACCCGTTTGCCAGTCACTTTGATTACGGAAACAACAGCAAATGGATTGATTTGCCGTTGCCCTAAAGACGCCAATAGGCGTGATGGGAAACAATGGCAAAGAAAACCTATCTGCTGTTGCCCTAAGACGCCACTAGGCGTAATGGCCACTGACTGCTTTGACGGTCGGTGGCTAAGGACTGAAGAAGAAGAAGAAGAAGTGTCCAGCATACCTCTAGTTCTTAGCTATCTAAACGGTGTCATCATCATGTCTTAGATTAATTTAAATTTGATTATATTATAATTAATGTATGTGTCAGATTTACTTTGCTGAATAATTTATTTGATCATACTGTTATTTTACAAATATCTTTCAAATCTTATGTATTAGTCATATTCTTTATATTCTCCAGCTTGTAGAAACTTAGGAAACCCCCAGTCTTTTTTTTCCTCCTGCTTTATCTTATCTTTCAGCTCCCTGTGGAATATAGGCCTTCAGTTAGTTCATTCAAAACCTTGTTAGTTCTCTTCTTCATGTGTTTTTGTTTTTCCCTTTATTTGTTCTGCCCAGGGGATTCCGGAACAAGGACATCATAATGATGGTTTTAGGCTGGTACCTGCACTGTTCTACCTTGTTCATGCAGTCTTATCGTTCTAGATACCACTTTTTGAAATTCTCCAAGGTCATAGTTCTTTTGACTGTATTACATCCTGGATGACTGATTTGAAGCTTTTGTAGCTCTGTTTTTATGGGATACATTATCCAGCCTTTCTTTGTCACTTTTTCTGACCTCTGGTTAGATCACACATGTCTTATTCCTTGATCCACTTCTAAACATGAAACCAACATGGATGCCCATTCTGATTTTGAAATCTTTTTTTGATTTGGGTGTCACGTTGTTCATATATAAACCTTTTCCAATTCTGTATCTCTGAAAACTGACTAAAACAAGTAGGAGTTGTGATCTTAAAAAAAAAAAGAGAGAGAGAGACTTTCATTTTGTTTTAACGCTGTTCCTTATCATAATTTCCTGCTGTAGATAATCAATTTAAGATAGTTTATGTAATGTTTGTAGAGCCAGATTCAGTTTATGTGATATTTGTAGAGCCAGATTCAGTGTATGTGATATTTGTAGAGCCAGATTCTGTGTTTTTGATGTTTGTAGAACCAGATTCAGTGTATGTTACATTTGTAGAGCCAGATTCAGTGTATGTGGTATTTGTAGAGCCAGATTCAGTTTATGTGATATTTGTTTAGCCATATTCAGTTTATGTGATATTTGTAGAGCCAGATTCAGTTTATGTGATATTTGTTTAGCCATATTCAGTTTATGTGATATTTGTAGAGCCAGATTCTGTCACGGCTATTGTACTTCTTCTTCTTCTTCTTCGTTCGTCCTGAAAAGGACGGTGGTTGCGTTGTGTCTGTTTACGCCTAAGCTGTGATATCTGCACCTTTCGGTCGACACATCCGACTTCTGCACGGCATTTTTTAGGACCGGGTTTGCCTTCCCATTTCGATCCACACTCGCTCAGCCAGACTGCACAGCTGCAGACTGTTTCCAGGACCACCACGTGGAGGTGGAGTGCGGTCTTGACCAGCTCTGGTTCGCTGGTCCTGACGCAGGCAGTCAAGCTATGAGTCGCTGACTGCGGTCTCTATTGCTGCGTCTTGAGGTCCATCACGGCTATTGTACAAAATAGTTTCTCTGTTCGGCCCTTGTAAGGCAGCTTAAGCCAAATGACAAACATCAGATGCTGTGAAAAAGATATTTTATCTCACTATTTGATGTTTGTCATTTGGCTTGTAGGCTGCCTTACAAGGGGCAAATGGTGTTGCTTTGTTCAGTCCTAATTTTCATAATGGCTTCAACTGGTGTCGCTTCAGTGTAGCAATGTTCACAGATCTCTAGTAATTTCTTTTTATTGTGATTAGAGTATTGAAAATATTACTGAGGAAGGTTACATTCATGAAGGGCAGGAAAGTGCTGGTGAGGAGTTGGGCAGTATAGATACCAGCATCTTTACATGTAATTGTTGACCTTGTAGTTCTATCTGAGGCTCAAAGCAGTGAGGCACATGTTAATGTTAATATGATGACACGCCCAAGGTTATATTTCCTAGGGAAAGTAAAATAAGAAAGTTATGCTTTTTCATTGGTAGTTATCCTGATGTTTCTTTCTGTTTTCAGATTGTGTTGGAAAATTACGGATACCCTGGTGTTCTGCTCATTGGCACAGACAGTCACACACCAAATGGAGGTGCGTAGTTATTATGGGTGAATTTGCATCATACTGTATGATTATATTGAGAAGAGTAAGATTTTGTTAATATGTCTCTAGTAGTGATAGGAGTTTATCATTGTGTTTTTGCAAGTCTCGCTCCGTTCAGCCAGACTCAAGGTCCATCGGTTATACTTGGACGCATGTCCAAATATAGAAGACTGTAGGTCTGGCGATTATAATGTGTCTCTGAAGTCACAATGTCTATTTCATTTTGGCAGGTGGTTTAGGAGGCCTTTGCATTGGAGTTGGTGGAGCTGATGCTGTAGATGTAATGGCTGACATCCCTTGGGAGTTGAAGTGCCCAAAGGTAACATATATATATATACAACGCTACACATTTTCTTATGATGTAGGTGCTATTCATAGCAGCCAGACTGGAAGTGGCTGGAAGCTGGATTTGTAAAGTGTAAAAAGTTAAAGGTAGTCCCATGGCAGATACTGCCGTAGGGGAGTGAAGTGTTGCAGACTTCACTATACTAGGTCCAGCATTGAGAGGTAGGGTGACCGGTTCCCTTCTTTGCTGCCTTTTTCTTCCCTAACTTAAAGAGTACCCATTTACAGCTGGGTAGACTGGAGCGTGTTTGTACTGTGGTTCAAACCCGGCACCTTTGCCATGAGAGACCAGCACTCGAACCACTCTTTCAATTGGACGTTTTGTTAAGTGTACCAAAGTATAATACAGTAGAGGGCTATTTTTTTTAAAATGGGTGTCTCACCGATAGTTTTAAATGTCACAGTCTAGAATGTTTTGGAATTGTTTACGTGTTGCGTGCACCTCTCTGGCTGCCTACTCAATTATCACAGCTGTTTGTGAAATGAAGCAGGTACATTACACTACATGTGGAGCCAGTATCAACTGTTTGTCATTATTAACTAGTCTGTGGATGTTTCTGATTGCCAGGTGATTGGCGTAAAGCTCACAGGAGAACTGTCTGGATGGACCTCACCTAAAGATGTTATCCTGAAGGTTGCAGGTATTCTTACAGTTAAGGGAGGCACCGGAGCCATTGTTGAGTATTTTGGACCTGGTGTGGACTCCATATCCTGCACAGGTGAGCATGGAAACTTTGTAGTGCTTTTTTTATATTATATATTTATTAAACCTATTCGCACACTCATGATTTTTCACTGGTGTGTTAATAATAAATTAGTAAACGTCAACAAAGATTCTGTTATATTGTGGTCATATTTGGAGGTGGAAAAGTTTGTAAGTTCAGACAGTTACACTTGTCAACTTGTGTTTTTTCTTTCTAGGTATGGGCACAATCTGCAACATGGGTGCAGAGATTGGTGCAACAACATCAGTATTTCCCTATAATTATCGAATGCAGGACTACCTCAAGGCTACCAACAGAGAAGGTAGGGAACACATGCTTTCATTTCCCTGAATGACGAGGTATAGTGGTATATCAATTATCTGGCACTCCTCCGAATACCGGTCCCAAATGAATCAATACGGTTTGTGTTATAAAATTTCCCTTACAGGGTCTCATTTTGACATATAATAAAAAAAAAAAAAAAAATATACGAGTAGAAATGAATGGGAAACTACTCTTGAAACACAGAAATTGCCAATCTGATCAATGTATTGATAGAGTTATAGTTGAGCAGACAGATTGAATTTATTTTCTGCCAGCTGGAGGCGATTGTGAAAGTAACCCTTGTGTTGAAAACATTTTACCGTCTAGAGTTCCATAGCCAGTTACATGTATTTAGTACCTGACTGTACGGGTTAGATGGTAATGTCTGAATCGATAAATAGTCATTTGCTTCAGTGGGAGAGTAAAAAGGTAGTCCCATAGCAGATACTACTGTAGGGGAGTGAAGTGTTAGAGACCTCACTATACTAGGTCATGCATACAGAGGTGGGGTGACCAGTACCTTTCCTCGCTGCCTTTTCCTTCCCTAACTCAAGTGAGAAGTCAGGTACCCATTTACAGCTGGGTAGACTGAATCGGAGTTTCTTATTAATCGGTGTGTAGCAAGCCACTGTAACCATTGGAGTTTGTTGTTCATTAACGTATACAAGTCACTAGGTCTGACATCTACAGCTGTTAGTTGTTGAACTGGTAGAACATTGTTGCTGATCTGTGTCGGAGCTGATGGTCTACCAGGCATTATTAATATTTTTATCTCAAATGCACAAATTCAAAAGTAAAAATTATCAATTTATTCACAACTTTGGAAGAAAAGAAATGGTCGACTTCACTCACTGTATCGGAATATCGAAATGATAATGTTACAGCGGGAAAAAACTTGTAATTTTAGATTTTTTTTCTCCCCTTTTTAGGTCGCCCCTGAACCGGTATTTTTAGATTTTTTTTTCCCCCCATTTCATGTCGCCCCTGAACCGGCATTACCAAATGAGGCCCTGTAAGGGATATTTTCTAACACAAACCGTATTGATTCATTTGGGACCGGTATTCGGAGGAGTGCCCAATTATCCAAACATCAATTATTTCAAACATCAGTTATCCAGACATGGGTTGTTTTTTTTTTTTTAGTATTTATTTTTTAATGCTTCATAATGTCTTGACTTCGTATATTCATTGTGTTTGTTTCATTCTCTTTTGCTTGAATTTTCTTGATATGTTTACTTGATGCATTTTTAAGACTTTACACTAATTACTTTTTTTAAGCTTACGTTTATCACATAAATACATTGTCTCTTCTTCTTAGCCATTGCGTCACTAGCAAATTCATATAAGGACCTACTGTCTTCAGATCCTAATGCTCAATATGATCAAGTAATTGAGATCAATCTTAGTCAGGTAAATGAATTTTTATTTATTTATATTTTTGTTTTTAAGAGGTGTATTTTTTTTTCATTTGAAGACCCTATACCTACCATTGTTTTATTAAAAAAAGATGAATTTTAGCAATTTGTTTTACCATACTTTTATGTTTTTTTCCTAATGACAAGCAGGATGGTTTAGGCAATCATGTTTATTAGTTCTGTTTTCTTTCTTCCATCCGACATTGCTAAATTAATAACGATCATTTTTTTTTTGTCATCCCCACTCCCTCTATTCATCATACGATGATTTTAACTTTATATCTTCTCATCAGATCTCCCAAAAAGAGTGGTCTGCTTTTTTATGGTGTGTGTAAATAAACTTCTTTTGCCCACTGACTTCTTTCGGGTCATCAGCATTATTCTAGTAACTTCATGGGATTCTTATTCATCTTCAGTAAAACCCTGTCTCTGGCTTATATTTTTATTACTGATTGTCCATGATTCACTTCCAATTGAGAGGACTGTCTCTCTGTAAGTCTAACATACTTTCTCACTTCCACAGACAGATTTGTTGCATGTTTTTTTTCTTTTTTTCTGGAGTGCAGTATTTACTCAGGCTGTTCTGCTCCTTGTATTTGAATTATGTTATTAATCTTGCTCAAGTCTTTCATCTTGTTTTATAATAATCCCAGTTATTTAGATGATGCATGTTGTTACAGTCTAGATCAGGGTTTTTTAACCTTTTTTTGGGCTACGTACCCCGTTGATTGCCCATTGAAGGCGATGGACCCCTTTGATTGTCCACTGAAAGCTATGGACTCCTTCATAAAACCATAATTATAAATATACATTTTAAATGTTAGGTTATGTACACGGATAGAATCCATTCACAGGCTCCAAAGGGGTCCATAGACCACGTTAAAAAACCCTGGTCTAGTTATAAGTTTTTTTTTAACCTTTAGCACGCTGCATTCTCTTCCAGAAAACTTCCCCTGCAGAATGCATTCTTTTTCACAATGCCCCGTTTTTATAGTGGGTGACTTGTAATGACTATAGTTTTTGTGTTTCTTGGTCAATTGCTATAATTTTTGGAATTTTTATAAATAAATGAATGGTGAATCTAATGATTTAAAATTTGTTTGTGTACATGTTAGATGTGATAGGAAGAGAGGAAAGGAAAGACGAAAAAAACGATAAAAAAATTAAAAAAAAAAAAAAATTTTTTTATATTATTTTAAAATTTAAAAAAAAAAAAAAAAAATAACCAACAAACGAAGTGTCCATATCTAAATTATTTCTTGCATCTCAATGAAAGTCATTTGACCAATACAAATCAAATGACGATCTTTTCGTTACACCCATCATCAGTAGCAAAGCAACAAACGCCCATGTCAGCAGTGACATTCGGCCGTAACCCTAAATCTTTCCGATAAATCTAATCCTAACCCCTAAACTTTTACATACTAGCAATGACATTCCACTTTCGTTTTGATCTCTGTCATCAACCATATTCTGAGAACCGATATTAGCGCTTATAATGACAAAAATCTCATCCCCACCGCATGGCGTCAGAATCCAATAAAATTAAAGCGAAAATGGCCGCGTGTTCGATGCCGATTCATTTCAATTAAAAAATTCACAGAAAATAAACGCGGATGCACCCATTACTTAAAAAGATAGGAAACGGAAGCTAACTCTCTCTCAGATAAGTTTAAAACTTAACATCCGGGGGTGAGATCACGTGTACACACATTATAATGCTAAAAAACGTAGCACGCTGCGGTCGACTGTGGTCAGCCGCAGCGTGCTAACCCTCGGTCGACTGTGTTCGACAGCAGCGTGCTAAAGGTTAATTACCACAAATGATTAAGCAGTTAATTAAAATGATAATTACTGGTTTTTAATTTCTGTTAGTGGTGGTTCCATCTAGGATATTGACAAGCATGTTCAGAAAATAATGTTTGTGTTGTTTTTAGATATTTGCCACTAAATATATCTAAAATAAAATAAAATTACTGATTTCTTTTCTGTTCTGTTAGCGTTTTTGGAACTGTGAGAAATTATGCAAGTATAATGAGGGATCTTCTCCTTTGGCTGTTTCAATGTTTAATATCTGCTGGGTGCACATCACCAGTAGCCAGTAGTCTTGTGTGTCTGAGGTCCTGTTTTATCTTTGGTTGGTTAAGGGTGTATTTATGGAATCTTGAAATTGCTCCATGAAAGTAGATAATACACTTGAAAATAGTAAAAAAAAAATCTGAATTGAATGGCCATCGGCAAAAATGACA
This sequence comes from Oreohelix idahoensis, assembly GCA_024509875.1. NCBI lineage: Eukaryota > Metazoa > Mollusca > Gastropoda > Stylommatophora > Oreohelicidae > Oreohelix > Oreohelix idahoensis. The sequence continues at coordinate 69,814 of JAMPIV010003882.1, forward strand.
GTATATGTTAGTCATTTTTGTATGGCTGCATGAAAAAGTGTAATTAGAGGCAATACTGCTTTGTAGAAATAGTGTTGTACCTGAAGGGGATATTGTAGCCCTTTTTTTTTAGTTTTTTTTTTCATTATATTTTTTTGTTGACTTTGAATGAACAGTTAATTCTTCTGTGTTGTTAATTCTTCTGTGTGTTTTCTCTGTTATCCCTGTCTCTGAATTTATACCCCCATGACTGCTATCTCTGTGCATTAGTGTATGATTTTATTCTTGTAACTAGTATCCAAAGATAAGTAAGCTGAGGTAGAATTGCCATATATAAAAATAAAAAAATGAAAAATTACATAGCCTCGGTGTATGAGACCAGGTGAAAGATGTAAGAAAGCAGGAAATTGCAGAGATAATGAGCAGATAATGTAAGGTATTTTAATAGTATTTGTTTGGTAAGAAAATTTGATGAGAACAGGATCACTGAGAGCTGAGAAGGATTGTCTGTGCAGATTAGCATCTCTATTGGTATATTGGATTGATGAAGAAATCTGTCTGTCTGACATAAGCATTCCTGTATTGTGTATGGGTAACAGGATTTTTATTTCCTTCTCTAATAATATCTCTCATTAAGCTACCCTCATTCTTAATGTTTATTATAACATTTCTCTTTGGAGATTTTTTAGCATGTCTAAAATATGGTGCCATTTAGAGTTTGTTTCTAAATTTGAGCTTTTATATTTTAATAGAAATGTAAGATTTTCTGTTACATTTTCACACACGATCAAAGCTGTAGTATATCACAACACATTCGCTTTGCGTTACTTAAATTATTCAAAGTAGTAAATTAATTTTATAGAAAAATAATGTAGCACTCATTTAATAACATTCTTTGCATGATGATGGGTTTGGCTCCTTACCTTAAGTTGTAACCTGCTTTCATTAACATGTAGCCATTACTTTATTTAATCTGAATCCTGGTATATTTGGCCTTTACTTTCAGTTGGAACCTCATGTGAATGGCCCTTTTACACCTGACCTTGCACATCCTATCAGCCAACTGGGTAAAGTTGCCAAAGAAAAGGGTTGGCCATTGGACATCAAAGTAGGTGAGTAGTAATTCTTTATGTTCTCTCTTCTTTCTCTTCCCAGGAAGACACAGTGCAGCCACTGAACAACACAACAACCTCACCAATAACTAAAAATAAAGCATAAAAATGTCATCAGGATGAATAATACAGTAAAATACATAATAACAAATACAATCAAAAATATATCGCACAAAATAATGTGCCTTGAAATAACCTATATTCTGTGAACTCTCATTTAGTTTGAATTTTTCAACACTTTGTTGAATTAATTGCAGCAAGATGATCATCTACCAGATGTAAAAAATACATATGGGCTGCCATTATTCTGAGTTACAAATATGATGGAACCTTGATACAGCCAAGATTTTGTCGTGGTCGTTCTTTAAATAGAGCTGAGTGTTTCTTAAGTAGATACCCACAACTCCTGGGTTGCCTAGAGCATAGAAGAATGTATTAGAAATCACTGGATATGGAGTTATGGTGGATGGGCTTCGTGCTTCTAACATCATTCCCAAAATGCTACATACAGTACTTGTTACATCAGGAGATGGTAAATTATGCCCTCTGGCCAAATGTGCCCCACGGCTTCATTTTATCTAGGCGACCAATGATATATCAGTTTTTCAGATCAGTGATCTATTTCTCACCGTGACAGCAGACTGGAAAATAGTTAATTTTACATTTTTTAAACTTTGTAGCCAAGTCTGACAGAGTGGTTAGAGTGCTGGTCTATCGCAAAGTTATGAAATAGCGGAGCTGCATAATAAAATACAAATTTTCAAACACTACAACTTTCCAGTTCTCAGGCCTGTATAATTTTTTACTGCAACTCCTGTGCAATTTTAAAATGACACTGTTGTTTCTTCTTTCCTGAAAACTCATCATGGACCACCACTTAATGTTCCGCTTGTTTATATTTAATATAGAGTCATTGAGCCAGTCTCAGGTGTACTAGATTAACCCATGTTAACTCGATTTTACAAAGATTTATATTTATTTAGGCTAAAGTAGATGTTGTTAATATGTGGGCATATTTTGTTAAGTTTCTTAATAATGTTTTATAGTATAATAATGCCAGAGAGTACAGCAGCTATGAAGACATGGGCCGTGCAGTCAGTATAGCCAAACAAGCATTGGCGAGAGGTATCAAATCTAAATCTGCCTTTACAGTTACTCCAGGATCAGAGCAGATTAGAGCAACCATAGAGAGAGATGGCATGGTAAGTGTGGTTCAGGTATAAACATTGTAAAAACATCATGTGACCTGCTTCCAAGGGATAGGTCATTGGCGGCATATCTCAGTTTTACTTTATTTCACAATTGTATATATTTTTTTTTTAATGAACTGTATGACGAATTAATAGTAACTGATCGTCCATTTTTACTGTATGCATTAGAAAATGTTCCATTTTGTGTTATTAGTGCATTTGGTATCAATAGTAGAAGTGGATCCAAAAACTGGTTTTATTCCTTTACTTGGTATGTTGTCAATGAACTTTGGGAATCATGTTTTCCACCATGGTTAGAATGTTCTGCTTATCATTAAGGACGTTTTGTCTTCAAGATTGGTAAAATTGAAGTGAATTCTATTGCACTTTGTGAAAAGCAGCTTCTCTGGAGTCTACCATTGCCATATCTTTTCTGTCTGTCATTCATTGGGTGGGTTGTGAGCCTTTTAAATTTGTCTGGCTGTTGTAATGCTCTGTTCTTTTCTGTCATTTATGGATTGTAGTTGGGTCATCTTGTTCATTTCATTTATTGGGGTTCATTTCATTGCTCCAGTAGTGATTCTTTTTAAGTAAGTATAAAACTAAAAAATTATATAATTTTATAGAAAACTTTTCCAGTACCTAGATTCTCTTTGTTCCACTGGTATTGCCTGGTTCTTTCAATCATTTCCACGTTAGCTTTCGGTCGACACATCCGACTTCTGCACGGCATTTTTTTAGGACCGAGTTTGCCTTCCCATTGCGATCCGTACTCGCTGGCTGAGCGAGTACGGATCGCAATGGGAAGGCAAACTCGGTCCTAAAAAATGCCGTGCAGAAGTCGGATGTGTCGACCGAAAGGTGCAGATATCACAGCTACGTTGGAAACAGACACAACGCAACCACCGTCCTTTTCAGGGCGAACGAGGAAGAAGAAGAAGAAATCCTTTATAACTGCACAAGCACCTAATAATGAAAGTCTGTGTGCTTCTGAAATCTAGAAATGGTAATATTTAAAATAATTTTAAGATAAACAGTAATAATGGCAGACTTACCTGATTGAGAAATATTGGTACAATACAGGGATGACTGCTTCCACTGCACGGATAACTGAGCACCAGTGAGACTGATAGACATACATTCTGCCTATTAAGTGTAACATCTTGGATTAGGTAGATATCAAATCCTTCTTTTTTACTACAATGCTGAAGTGTTGAGCTGAAGGACTAATTTATCTGTTAAAGGGCACTTTTGTCATTGTTACTTAATCTTGAGTAGAAAAATGATACCTGTCACTGTACTAATATCCAGATCATGCACTACCTAAAAATATAACTTTATCATGCACCACCTGAAAATATATGTTATCATGCACTACCTGAAAATCTAATCTTCCTCAACACAGAATTATGTCCCAATGTAACTAAAGGGCAGTTGTTAGGGGTTGAAAGGAGGCTTGCCTTGAGGACATGATGCAAACAGGTAAATTTTAAAAAATAAATAAATTGGAGAAAAAAAAAACAGAAATTAATCTAGCGCAACTGGGAGAAGATACAAGAGAATGAGGAAGAATTTGGTTCTCATCAAAGAACTGCAAGAGTTCAGACTGTTGCAGGTAAAGATGAATGCCTCTTTGCACATCCTGTCATCATTGTGTATTATTTATTTACTGTCTACAATGAAATAAGACTTACTTTTGTCAAGTAATAAAACATGACATGTTTGTACTAGGTATTGTTAATTTATTATTGTCAGGCACAAGTTCTAAGAGATATTGGTGGGGTTGTCCTCGCTAATGCCTGTGGACCTTGTATTGGACAATGGGACAGGAAAGATGTGAAGAAAGGGGAGAAAAACACTATTGTGACCTCCTACAACCGCAACTTCACAGGTCGAAATGATGCCAACCCAGCAACCCACGCCTTTGTCACATCCCCAGAGCTAGTGACGGCACTATCCATTGCAGGAGATCTGGCGTTTAACCCTCTTACCGATGATCTGACTGGAAAGGACGGTGAGACATTTTAGCAGTGATGATTCGTGTCATTTCTCCTTTCTCCCTCCTCACACACAGGCCCCCCCCCCCACACCCCCCCCCCCCCCCCCCCCCCGCATTAGAAAGTATATGGAACAACAGTTTAATAGAGGCTTTGAATGCTATTTCTCATAGCAAACAATATGTCAGTCCTTGTATTTTACTGCTAGAGCAGTCTTCGTTCCTCTCAATTCTTCATCTTGTGGGTCCACCTTTTGCTGGACATCTTAATGGTGATCACCTGTATCTCACTACGTTGATCAATTTTTACATACATTTTCTATTATTTATTACCATTCCTTTCACCAGACCATTTTAGTCAAATAGAGTAGTTTATACTTACTACTTACTTAGTCGTTCCTCTTCTTCCCTGGGGTGTAGAGATTTGCCAGAGTGAGTGCCATACTATCCTATCTGGTCCTCGGTCCTTCAGTGATGGTCTAATGTTGTCCTCCCAGCGAACTCTGGGTTGGTTGTCCTGGAGGTCTTTATCCTTGACTCTTGGTTTCCCATATTTGTCGTGGTATCCAATCTTCTATTCAGCAGACATGCCCAAGCCATAGTAGTTGGGACTGTTCCACTTGGGTCTGCAGGGGCTTGGTTTTGTGGCTGTAACGAACTTAGTAAAGGTCTCAATAATCTGAGTGATAAGTTATCTTGTGGATAGACGATGATAGTTCACGAAGGGATAAAGTAGTATACAATATACCCCAGTCCCAGAGATGAGTACGGGTGTATGGATAACACAGGTGTAGTAAAGAATTAAAAGTACTCCTGTCCAGATGGTAATAATTAGATGCAGGAGACTAGAGTTCCCCTTCATTAACAATTACCCTATGCTATGAAAATAAGAACAATGTAACTCCGAATAAACTTGAACTATAACAGTAGGTAATTAATAAAGTCCCAAAATACCATTTAAATCAATTTATTTATATGGATTTCTTTTCTCTTCTTATCTTGAAATGTTAGAATGAAAAAATATTTATAGGAATTATATTTACATTAAAGTCACAAAACGCAATGAATGTTTACACTTGTAAGAATGTCACTGTTTTAGTAGTAGTCTGGTAACTGACTTTTGATAACACTTCTGTTCTTGACGCTATCAAACTTCTTGAATTTCGTCACTTAGCTCAATGTTCTTGGTTAATGTTCTGGCGGGTAGACAGCACTGGTCCCCGACAGTAACGACTGAAGCTACTTGAGATATACAGTCTCTTCTGATTGTCCAATTTACTAATGGATATCAGCACATATGAGTGACCCAATGCGGTGCTACGTGTCGCTGTGCAGGATAACGCTTTGTGGTGTACACTTCTGAGATCAGTATTTTCGACCGAAACAATCACATAGCCTGTGGATAGTCCCTTTTGACTAAGTGTGGTGGGTGTGAGTGTTATCAGTTTATGCATGTGAATGAGATGCCACATTGTTAATGGTATCTTTTCAGTATACACAGATGTCTACCTTTCAGTTACATAATAATATACATCAATTAATTTAATCACTGGTGTGATGACATAGTCCCTTGTACATGTAAACTAATGTAGCAGGATCCTTCCAAATATGTTTACAAGGCTTATAGTCAACACTGTGGGTATATAGTTTGTATTTCACCCATCAAATAAATTCTGATACATTCTTCATTCATGGTATGATCACTTATGTAGTTACACAATGAATTTTATTCACATCCTGAAATAACTTTAATTATTTATACAATCATCAAAATCCATAATTCTCGCTGTTTGTACGTCGGTCACATCTAAGAGATGCAAACTGTGGTGTTGAAAGGTAGACATTAATTGTATTTTTTTCCCTTATATGTACTCTTTCCGAAAATAGTAACGCTTAACGAAGAAAAGTCGGTGAATTGTGCAACACCACTCCGAAAGAACCGCTCTGCAACCCAATAGCCAACACTGTGTAATCTTAATCCATCCTCATTCGCATAATAGCTCACTTCCTCCAAACACCGAGATAGTTACACACTTGTCAACTCTTGTGTGCATCCACGTGATCCTCTCCTCGCCGAGATCCCTCCGACCTAGTAAAGAATATAACCACCCCCCATCTCCCACCCCGAAGCCCACAAGCTCAATCTCATACCTCGCACACACCCAAGCATAAGCTATCTACACTCTCGTCACGCCACATATTATCCCTCTTACCCATGCTTGATGCTTACACAACACCCATCTCACCCATCCACCCACACACCTATAAACTACGCTGTGATAATCTCTACCTATATACTGCCTCCCTATCCCGCTCCCGCATCTCTAGCATATCCTCTCCAACTCTAGATGATCTGTGTCCATACTAACTTCCCCACCAGTGTCCCACTATCCAGCTCCCACATCGCTGCGAGCCATAATTCTCAGTCACGAGATCATCTAAGTCCTTTACGCCATCTGACTGTTCTACTTTGATCTAGGCTTCATCTACTGACAATTCCCGACTATCATAATCGTTAATCGCAGCCTCGTGCATCTATATAGATGATCGTCAAAGTCTCGCGTGAGACTCTGCCGTATATCATGCCGCTATCGAGCTACTAGATCAGCGCATAGTCCGACCCGACACTCGTGTATCACCACAAGAAATGTCGATAACGATGTCATCTACTCTAATACTTGCCACTTGATCAGACTATCCCTCTCCCCCCTGCACTACACTTTCAAGAACAGTATAGAAAGTGATCGCTACAAAAGAATCCATTCGCAAATCTACTATATTATGAGAACTTTTATCCATTACTTTAACATCTCCCCAAGTAGAGCAGACCCCCCCTTAAACTACTGCCACAGGCACAGCCCCGCCCCTCTCTCCTTCCCTCACCTCGCCGATATTTTGGGGCTCTTTACCCCACTTCCACCCCCCCCCTCTTGTACACACACGTAATGTTTCCCTCAGTTCTAGCTTTATTACAGGTCCGTCCTTACTGTTGCCTGAGTTAGCCCCGTTATGTTGTCATTGTTCTTATTTTCCATAGCATAGGGTTTATTGTTATTGTAGGGGGGAACTCTAGTCTCTGCATCTATTTATTACCATTGGACAGGAAAGTATATTAATTCTTTATACCACCTGTGTTATCCATTACAACCGTAATCATTCTCGGGGCATGGGGCTTGGTATTAGTATTTATAACTTTATCCTTCGTGAACTCGATCTTCGTATATCCACAAGATAACTTATCACTCAGATTATGAGACCTTTACTAAGTTCGCTTCTACAGCCACAAAACCAAGCCCCTTGCAGTCACAAGTGGAACAGTCCCATCTACTATGGCTTGGGCATTCTATGTCTTGCTGAATAGGAAGATTGGATACCACGACAAATATGTGAAACATCGATTCCAGGAATAAAGACTCCAGGGACAACCAACCAGAGGGAAGTTCGCTGGATAGGACAACATTAGACAAACACTGAAGGACACAGGTTTCGTAGCGACCTGGGAAAAAACATAGATTTGCAAGAATAAGCAGACGAGGAAGACGAAATGACAAAATAAATACACATGTGACTTCTTAATATCGGTTATAAAGCTGAAGCTCGGAATATAATGTGTACAATATAATCTTCTAGAGTGTTCAATTGATCGTTATACTCTTCCTGACTCCTCCTCACACTCTCTTATCTTGTCTATTTTCTATATTGTCTATCTGTTTTGCCGCTCTCACCTCTCGCTCCTCACACTCCACATCGCGCGCAACTCTCATACCCTCTGCACTCCTAAAAAAAACCAATCTAATTACCTCCCCCCTACACTCTCCTCTCACTCCTACTCCCCCTCCCACTCACCCTTATGTTCTCCCCCCGCCTCTCGCGCGCTCTCCTACTCTCCTCTCTCCTACCTCACTCTCACTGATCTCTTGTAGATAGAAAGATATGTCTGATGATATCTACAGACTGTTACTCGCTTCTTGTGTGCACTCATTCTTATGTGCATTCTGTTCGATGTATCTATCAAGATTTAAGCTTATACACTCAGATCGTGTGACATTGTGAGCTCTCTTGTAATCTTGATGATGTCACGCTATGCTTAGCGCCATTTGAACGCCCAAGCGCGAAAACGCAAAAACCAGACAGCATTACCTGCTAGTATCGACAGTGGTAGCGACAGAGATCCTAGAGTGGTGAATAGTATAATGGTTGCTAGAATACTGCTCTAGTCTAGGTAGACAATTATACTTTCTCTCTCCTACCCAATCATGTTCCTCGTGCGCATCTCAAGTGTGTGTACATACACCTGCTCATCCAACTGTGTATCCCTCTCCCTCTCTCGACGCATATGCATATCCCATAAGCTCTAGATAAGAGTTCTTCCCGGCTGTCCTGTGCGTAAACAGCACGTGTGAACGTAGTGATCTCTCTCTTTTATGATACCTCCCCCCGCCCCCTCCCCCCCTCCCCTCCCCCCCCCCCCCCTCCCCACACCCCCCCCCCTCCCCCCCCCCCCCCCCCCCCCCCCCCCCCCCACTCCCCCCCCCCCCCCTCCCCCCCCTCACCCCTCTCCCGCCCTTGCGCCCCCTCCCCCCCCCCCCCCCCCCCCTCCCCCCCCTGCCCCCCCCCCCCCCCCCCCACTCAGCCTAATACTTATCACTCTTTGCTTATCAGCATATCTCTGGACCTTGTCGTAGAGGGCCTACTCCCAGAATAACCATAGTTGTAAGGGATTTCTGTAGTACTCTGAAAGACTAGAGCTATTTAAGGTAAAGTATGACCTCTAGGACATACTGCGTTGTTATCCTCCACGTAAAGCTGTCGCGATATTATTAGGATGATACTGCTGCCACAGTTGTATTATCCAAGTTCGCTGATATCATTCGTAAAGTTGGCTATGTCACATGCTTGCGTCATCGTCGTGTCTAACTTAGCTCTCCATAATGTAAAAAACAGAATGTCCTTCAGTTGATAGGGCTAATGTCGCATCTCCTCCTAATCATTGTAGTTGATGAGAATATGATTTATAATATGTGTATTCTTCACACTGTAACTCCAACTCATACAATACTCCTTCTACACTCCAATTCACACATGTACAATGCATACACCCACAACACTAATCTTACATATAAAAATTAGTGTTACAAGTGTAGTCGTGTTTGTGGAGATGTGGAGTCTGAGGGGTGGCATGTAAAGGTTACAATATCTCACGATCTATGGCAGATTTAATGTAGCCGTTGCTAATATTATTATCGTGTAGAAGTGTAATGATCCACTCCTAGCTACGCGTATTTTACTTTTATCTATTAATAGTATATCACTCTAACTTTGTTTGTATGTGCAGTAGTTTTGATCATTTAAGTTCCTCTGAGGCAGCGCTCGATTCGAATGTAGTAGTGCAGCTGTTCTCAGAAATAGTTAGCTGGACTCATAGACGCAATGAATATGTTGTACTCGAAGCTTTATGACACAGCCATTGACCTTCGTACCGTGGGTATCTTGCAGTATGAGCGCTAGTTGATTGTTCTAGAGTCTTTTTTTTTGTGCAAAACTTACTGCACTCGTACATGTAGAGTGGTCAACTCGTATACCTCGATACCTGATATGAGCTCATGTGTTGTTGTTGTAGCTACGCGTAGACAGAAATTACTCCTATGTTTGTGAAGTGCTGAAGATCCTCAATGATATTGGATGCTCATTGTAAGTGAGATTTTGTTTATGATAGTTGTCAGTGAGATACAAGTCACATAGTTATAATTATAAATTTCATAATGCAAGACAAGAGGGACAGTATTCTCTTCTGTTGATAGTTTTGATTTCAGCCTTCAGCTTTTTTCGCATGACTGAAATTCATCAAGGGTGCATCTATGTGTAGACAGTCTGAGCAGAGAAGCAGGATTCAACTATTTTTGTTTCTTCTGTACGCAACTGACAGTACAAAATATACTATAACTCAATAGATAAATAGAGACGAGAGTGTACAATCGCGCAGTGGTATTTGGTGTCGTGACTAGGAAGGGTACTAACGGCCTAGTCACTGAGCATAGTTCTACCGTGGCTATGCAGTCTCGTGATGAGAATTTGATTTTGACCGTATATATCTGCCTAACGGTGATTCCCTGCTCACCAATGTCTAGAAGTCAGACTCGAAGTCTGCCGTATTGTCGAAAGAAGGACAGAATTCCCTTTAGGGCAGGAGGAACTAATTACAGGAAGCCGAGTGATTAGCAGCATAAAACATAACAGCAAGAAGTATGGTGAGAGTGTTGTAACCATACTGCGGCCAACTAGGAGGTGCAAGCGTACCGGCCTAGCCCACGACAGATCCTACTTTGTCTAATTTGAGTTTCTTAGTTGAAAACTGGCCTGAGCTGGTCCAGATAGTACTATATAGACCTACAAGACACTGCCAGACAGGTCAGGAGTCAACAAAAAAAAGATCAGAAGCGAGGAGGACAAGATCAGCTTGAATGTCAGTATATGACTGCTTATTTAGAACCAATGGCTAGGAGGAGCCAGGGCGCTAGTAGCTGTAGTGAGTTGCGAGCTACACGCACAGCGCTTGGCATTCGAGGGCTACCAAGGGAGGGTGATCGTCGGAGGATCACGAACACTCCAGTTCGTCTAATGGAGCTGATTGTCGAGGAGATTTTGTTTACGGTCTCGTCAGACTCTGAATCCGGCGCGAATTTAGCCGACTGTGTCATGTAAACGATCTAGTAGATCTCTGCCGCTAGAGACATGACGCATTTGAAGGCTGAGGAATCACCATGTCGACCAGGGGATTGGGCGGCTCCTGTGAGCTCTCCTTATATTACCGTCCCAGGCTACTACCGTATTGGTTACTACGCTCGAAGGAAGAGCTCCATAACCGCGTAAGACCCTGCCTAGGGCGATGGCGAGGCTCCCCACGCTGTCTATGTACAAGAAAAAAGTTGGGAAAGACTGCGACTAGGGAATCAGTGTCAGGTTCTGGAGCGACATTAGCAGATTTTCACCTCGAAGTATTAGCTGGTGGGCGTACAAAAAAAAAAAAAAATTGAACCTGCTATTCTTCGACGCAATGTGACACCTTCAAAACAACATGACTTACTGAGCACCACTTCATTGATTAAAAAAGTAAAGGGCAAGGTACAAACCAGACTGTAAAGTGTGTAAGGCTGCAGGGAACAGAAGCCAGACTTGCATGTACTGCCCAGATTGCAATGTACCTCTATGCCTGATACCCTGCTTCAAGTTATACCACACAGTCAAGGATTATCAACGTGGATCGTTGACAAAGACTCTTGCAGAGGCCTACAGCTACAACTTCAACCCCAGTTAATGAAAAAAAGCAGCTCAGACTCCAACTAGAGGTACTTAACTACTCAAACATTTACAAACGCTCATTGTCAGATGCCACAGACACAGAATACATTCAAAAAAAGACAAACACGAAAAATACAGTTTTTTTTTAAACATTTTATTCCAATTTTATTAGCCTTTTATGTTGATATACGTGGTTAATCGTTAAATCAATACATCAATCAAGCTTATTTTATTCATTACCATCCATGTCACTAACATTTTATTGCGCTGATGTTGAACAAATTCACTAAAAACTTGGAAAAAATGTCTGTTTTTCAATCTTTTATGAATTAAAAAAAAAAAAAGTTCTTTTTAAAGAAATCTGCAAACACCCTTGGTAATGGGAGACGGTAATGCTCCGGATTGCTGATCAGCAAAGTGATAATTATATCTGAGAAAATTAGATGAGGAAAATATTAGAGTTTCCCATCCTTGAAAATCACGTGCTGGACCTGGAAAAACCTGGAAAAAGCCTGGAAAATGCTTGAAGAAATTTGCTATGAACCCTGTATCTGGTCCTCGGTCCTTCAGTGATGGTCTAATGTTGTCCTCCCAGCGAACTCTGGGTTGGTTGTCCTGGAGGTCTTTATCCTTGACTCTTGGTTTCCCATATTTGTCGTGGTATCCAATCTTCTATTCAGCAGACATGCCCAAGCCATAGTAGTTGGGACTGTTCCACTTGGGTCTGCAGGGGCTTGGTTTTGTGGCTGTAACGAACTTAGTAAAGGTCTCAATAATCTGAGTGATAAGTTATCTTGTGGATAGACGATGATAGTTCACGAAGGGATAAAGTAGTATACAATATACCCCAGTCCCAGAGATGAGTACGGGTGTATGGATAACACAGGTGTAGTAAAGAATTAAAAGTACTCCTGTCCAGATGGTAATAATTAGATGCAGGAGACTAGAGTTCCCCTTCATTAACAATTACCCTATGCTATGAAAATAAGAACAATGTAACTCCGAATAAACTTGAACTATAACAGTAGGTAATTAATAAAGTCCCAAAATACCATTTAAATCAATTTATTTATATGGATTTCTTTTCTCTTCTTATCTTGAAATGTTAGAATGAAAAAATATTTATAGGAATTATATTTACATTAAAGTCACAAAACGCAATGAATGTTTACACTTGTAAGAATGTCACTGTTTTAGTAGTAGTCTGGTAACTGACTTTTGATAACACTTCTGTTCTTGACGCTATCAAACTTCTTGAATTTCGTCACTTAGCTCAATGTTCTTGGTTAATGTTCTGGCGGGTAGACAGCACTGGTCCCCGACAGTAACGACTGAAGCTACTTGAGATATACAGTCTCTTCTGATTGTCCAATTTACTAATGGATATCAGCACATATGAGTGACCCACTGCGGTGCTCCGTGTCGCTTTGCAGGATAACGCTTTGTGGTGTACACTTCTGAGATCAGTATTTTCGACCGAAACAATCACATAGCCTGTGGATAGTCCTTTTGACTAAGTGTGGTGGGTGTGAGTGTTATCAGTTTATGCATGTGAATGAGATGCCACATTGTTAATGGTATCTTTTCAGTATACACAGATGTCTACCTTTCAGTTACATAATAATATACATCAATTAATTTAATCACTGGTGTGATGACATAGTCCCTTGTACATGTAAACTAATGTAGCAGGATCCTTCCAAATATGTTTACAAGGCTTATAGTCAACACTGTGGGTATATAGTTTGTATTTCACCCATCAAATAAATTCTGATACATTCTTCATTCATGGTATGATCACTTATGTAGTTACACAATGAATTTTATTCACATCCTGAAATAACTTTAATTATTTATACAATCATCAAAATCCATAATTCTCGCTGTTTGTACGTCGGTCACATCTAAGAGATGCAACTGTGGTTGAAAGGTAGACATTAATTGTATTTTTTCCCTTATATGTACTCTTCCGAAAATAGTAACGCTTAACGAAGAAAAGTCGGTGAATTGTGCAACACAAAGTGAGTGACAGTGATATATGAATAAAATGTAAGTTTTTGATTGTAGAACCCAGTTTCATTCCGGAAACAGATATAACTCATCATTTTGTTAAAAATAACCTTAAAATGTAAGTTTTTTTTATTGTTTCTTCAAGACAATTTTAATTTAAAGTATTGCAGACTTATTATTATGGATCAAAATGATAAGATGGCTGCAAAACGAGCTGCAGATGCTAAGAGGAAGAGACGATTGCGTCTATCACAACGAGCAAGCGAGACTCTTACTTACTTAGTCGTTCCCCTCCTACCGTGAGGTGTAGAGGTTTGGAAGAGAGAACACCAGGCTATCCTCTCGGCTGTCTTCCTCCTGGCCTGGTTCCATTCTAGTCCTTGGTCCTTCAAAGATTGTCTAATGTTGTCCTCCCAGCGGACTCTGGGTCGTCCTGGGGGTCTGGATCCTTGGCTCTTTGTTTCCCATGCTCGTCGTGGTAGCCGATCTTCTCCCATTCTGCAGACATGACCAAACCATCTTAATTGGGACTGTTCTACTTGCGTCTGCAGGGGGTAGGATTTAAGGCCTTGACGTATCGTCTGGATGCGTACCATGTCTCTTCTTGTTACTTCAACCACTTTCCTCAGATACCTCATTTCTGAGGTTTGGATCTGGCTTTTGTGGGTTGTAGTCATTGCCCATGACTCGCATCCATATGTCAAGACTGAGACATAGGTGGAGCGGTATACAGCCATCTTCGTTTTCTTACCAACCTCTCTCTTGCTGAGGAATCCTCGATTTATGGCCTGAAAAAGTCTCCCAGCTGCTGCTTTTCGAGTGGCCAACTCTTCTTTGATGCCTCCCTTTCGGTCCATAATAGCTCCGAGGTATTTAAAGTGGTCGACCTGCTCCAGGACCTGTTCTCTCAGCTTAATCTGATGTCTTCTTCTCGTGATATCACCATGGATTTTGTTTTAGAGCTGCTTATGACCATCCCTCTCTTCTCCAGCTCTTCCTTCCAGACTTGCAGGTTGGATTGGAGATGTGCCTCTGATTTAGCAATCAGGGCAACATCATCAGCAAATGCCAGCTCCGAAATATAGACCTGTCTCATCTTCCAGTACCCCACTGAATACTTTCTTGTTCTTTCCTTACATGCCTTGATGACATCATCCATGAGGAGTATGAAAAGGTAAGGTGATAGGATATCACCTTGTCTTACACCAGTGGTGGTCCTGAACTCTTCTGACTTATGATTTGCTGTCCTCACATAATTTCTGCAAGACTTGTAGAAGCTCTGTATAGCATGAATCAGAGGTGCTGGAATATTCTTCCTTGCCAAACAGTCCCAAAGTTTGCTCCAGGGGACCCTGTCAAACGCCTTTTTCAGATCTATAAAACAAGATGGATCTCACTCTTATACTCAAGGGCCTTTTCACTCAGCTGTCTGAGTGTGAAGATTAGGTCTTGGGCAAGCGAGACTCTAGAAGAAGAAGCAAAACGACGACAAGTTGATTTCCCAATCAAGTTCCTTAACGAGCAGTGCCCATCAGGAATGCCACCGCATTTGCTGAAATTAAAGGTTGTTGCATTTATCCTGCTATTGCGAAATCTGAACGCAAAAAACGGACTATTGAATGGCATGCGTTAGGTCATAAAAGTCTTGCATCGGAATTCCACTGATGCAGAAATTATTACTGGCAGTTAGAAGGGAGAACGAGTCTTAATTCCTTGCATTGACTTAGAACAGAGCGAGCGCAGTTTGCCATTTAGGATGCGACGTCGTCCATTCCCAGTGACTTTAGCATTTTTCCTTCCTGAACCTGTTTTTGGACACGGCCAGCTCTATGTCGCCTTCACCCGAAGAACAAATCATGAAAACTTGAAAGTTTTTGTTAAAAACACTTTTTATCAGGGAACATTCTTTGAAACAATCCACACACTTTCACAAAAAAAATGTTGTCATCAAAGAACTTTTATATTGAATTAAAAAATATTTTAAAATATATTACAGTTTTTTATTTACTTCCGTCATTATTGACGGGTTATTGCTAGTAATATATATTATGTTGTCTTCAAATGTTCTTGTGGGCATAAACTTTTCTCAGCACCAGCACATGAGAACAGATGAATGCCAAAGAACAGACAGAGTAGAGAAAATACAAGTAAATGCATATCTGTGCATTAAAGTGTGAACAGACACATTAAAGTAAATACCTCCACATGTAGGTATATCAGGAAATTAATTAGCAGATAGGGAAGCCAAACAGGCAGAAGTAGCTATAATATAATCGAATGTGATTAAAGTGGTTTTGCTTTAATTTTTTTCTCTTTTTAATATTGCAGGTAAGAAGTTTAAACTGAATAGTCCAAGTGGTGATGAACTTCCTGCAAAAGGATTTGACCCAGGTCAGGATACATACCAGGCCCCACCCAAGGACAGCAGTTCAGTCAATGTTGTTGTTGCACCTGATAGCCAGCGCTTACAGCTTCTCGCTCCCTTTGACAAATGGGACGGCAAGGACCTAGAAGACTTAGTGGTCCTTATTAAGGTATTCTGAAGTCAGTCATTGACTTTGTTTTCTGGGTGCATAAGCCTGTGGCTATGCTTGCTGCTTGCTCGCATTTTGTCTATGTGTAGCTGTCTCAATTCTCTCCAGATATTTTGCAATTTCATCGTTTGTCATAATCTTTGCTGTGAGTAGTGTGACCATTACATTTATAGACTTTAAAAAAAAAAATCTCTTTGTTTTACAGTCTACTTCTGTCTTTCTCTGATACGTTTTATAAACATTTATTTTTTTAAATTTAATCCCTTTGTTAGTCATATTGTCTTTTTCTTTCACTTACACAATTTATAGACTTGAAATAAATTTTGAAATCTTTATCTAATACAAGGGGAAGTCAGTAAGTAGGTCACAAACTGATATGGGATAGCTGAAAATTGTAGTTGGTAGTTTCTAAAGGTGTCATTAGGAGGCAGTAACATCCAGCTTGATGATTACTTTAGGTAGCAGATGCTAGGTGTCGCATGCGCAGCTCAGATAAAAATGGCTACTGTGCTTGTGGAGTGTACAACCGAAGAACAGCATGTTGTGCATTTTTTTGGGGCAAAAGGACTTCCTGCAAAGGATATTCATATGGAAATGTTTCCTGTTAATGGTGAGAAGTGTTTGTCGCGTAAAGAGGTACATAACTGGGTCAGTAAATTTTCTCAAGGACACACAAATTGCTGATGAAGACCGACCTGGTCGTCCTCTTCAGATTGCGACAGAAGCATGTGTGTGGGGGGGGATGATTTGGGCTGACAGGCGAGTAATGATAGACCGTGCAACAACTGCAATAGGGTGTTCTCATGGTTAAGCCTACAGCATAATCATTTGAATTTCTAGAAAGTGTGCTCACAGTGGGTGCCCAGACAACTGACTGAGGAACACAAAATGCAACATCTCTCTCGGTACGCAGATGAAGGAGAAGACATGCTTAACAGGATTGTTACTGGGGATGAATCATGGGTGCATCACTACCAACCCGAATCAAAGTGTTCTTCAATGCAATGGAAACATCCTTCACCTTCTGCCAAGAAATTCAAGGTTACGCCATCAGCAGGGAAGGTTATGCTTACAGTGTTTTGGGATTCTCAAAGAGTGCTGTTAACCCATTTCTGGCGGCAAACGTTTCGCGGATGACAAGAGATTGTATGTGAGGTGCGAATGTGGCTGAGACAGCAGGCCAAAGACTTCTATGCTGCAGGTTTTGAGGCACTGATAAAGTGGGGATAAGTGTATCAATGTTGGTGGAGATTATGTAGAGAAATAAGGGGAAATGTACGTGCAATAATAAATGGTTTTCAAGTTTGTATCTCATTTAGTTTTTTTTTTTATAGCCATTTGTGACCTATTTACTGACTTGCCCTCGTGTGTTTTAAGGATCTTTTTCAATCTCTTTGTTACTCAGATCTTCTAACTTCCTCTGATACATGTATACATTTAAAAAAAAATTCAGATTGTCTCTTTTTCTAGTTGCACTTGATCATTTCCATTGTTATCAAGGACAGCCTGTTCCAGATAGGATAGACAGTTAATGCTGTTATACGAGGGAAGGTCAAAAAGTAATGCCTTGTATTTTTTAAGTATGTAAATACTGCAGCGGTGTGCAATTTGTAAATTTAGCAGGATTCCTCAAACACTCTTCTGCATTGTATAGCATTACCAACCTGTTTCAGTAACAGGTGGCACCACTGTAACAGTTTAAAAATGGCTGCCAAAGACGTTCGGTTAAAACAACGTTATGTCATAGAATGTTGACAGACAGACATAAAGAAACAAGGAAAACCATAGTCATCAACATCCTGCACCATTACGAAACTGAAGGAGAAGAGTTTTTATCGAATATTGTGACAGGTGATGAGACTTGGGTTCATTTTTTTTGAACCAGAATCCAAGAGGCAGTCAATGGAATGGCATCACACAACATCGCCGACAAGAAAGAAGTTCAAAAGTTCACCATCTGTAGGGAAAGTTATGGCCTCCATGTTTTGGGATGAGAAGGGTGTGATTCTTCTCGACTTCTTGGAACAGGGAAACACGGTGAATGCAGACCGTTACATTGAAACTTTGAAAAAGCTTAGAGGTCGTCTTCGGTGACTTTACCCATTAAAAGATCAGAGAACTTCACTACTGTTGCACGATAATGCCACGCCACACACCGCTAAACGCACCATTGATGCGATTGCAGAATTTGGCTGGACATTATTACCACATCCCCCTTACAGTCCCGATCTTGCACCTTCTGACTTCCATCTGTTTGGACCACTGAAAGAAGATCTTCGCGGACATCACTTTGAGGACACCGAGACCCTTAAACGCGCCGTACGCCAATGGTTTAGGAAAAAGGACACAAATTTTTACCGTGCGGGGATACATGCCCTTGTGAGAAGATGGAAAAAAACTGTAACAAATAACGGAGACTACATTGAGAAATAAATTTTTGAAGTTCAGACTTGGGGCTACATTTCAATGTGAATTTTATCTGTTTTCTTGCCTATTGAATGAAATTAAAAATTACGAGGCATTACTTTTTGACCGTCCCTCGTACTTTTAGAAATGTGTCACTTATCAACCAATGTTTTTAATTTTCCTTCTACAGGTTAAGGGCAAGTGTACAACTGACCATATCAGTGCAGCTGGGCAGTGGCTTAAATACAGAGGTCATTTAGATAATATCTCTAATAACTTACTTATTGGGTAAGCCATTTGTTCTCTTAATTCAGGAGGGGGTAGTGGTGGTGGCTCTATGCTCTGTAAGGAGCGAATAGAAAATGAGAGTAGGATAGGATTTTTTTTTTTTCCAATACATCAGACTTATTTCATGATCAATAATGGCTCCTTTAAGAGATCAGTTTACCCTAGTGCCCCATTATATAGAGAGTTACGCAAACTAAAATTTGGCCGCCATTTTCGGCTGTACCCGTATTGCAGGAAAATGGACCCAATCGCGAGTTTCAGAAACACAGGGAATATCTCAAAACTTCACACACTCCTATATACTGCCAATTATCCTAGAAAAAATTAGGCACATTTTACCTTTACATCATTCTACAAAGATAGTAATGGATGGCACTTGCGTTTATAACTTTAAGTTAACTTCCCGAAGAAAACTTTACTTAATCAGACTACGACTCTATTTAAGAACCCACTAATATTACGGCTCTAATAAAATATGAACATACCAGTTTATCGCGTTTTCTTCAGCATGCAGCAGAACGATAAATGCTAGATTCACGGTAGTGAATCTCATCAGACAAAGGGGGTCCGTTAGAAGACTGCTCGGGTTTATATACAAGAAAATCCCTGCGGACTTTCGGCCTACGTCATAGCTATAGCTTCTTACTAACCCAATGGAATCGCTTACAAAATTATAACAGGGTCTACGCCAATAGATTTGAAAGCACATCATGACCTGTTTAAGCGCGCTCTCCAATTGCGTCATGTTACGCTGACCGCGATATGTCTTTAACAAAGAAACTGGGACTATGTGATCGCGATTATTTTAACAAAGGAAGACCCTCGTGATCGCAATTAACTTTAAAGAAAAGAAAACTGGTGCGAGTATAAACTAAACCTACCATCAAAAACGCAATAAAATACATACAGAAAAAGACCAAACACCTAATAATTTCGAAAGAGAAGAAAACTGGGCCACTTGAACGGAATTACAGTACTGCATCACGACGTCGTTTAGCCTTGTTTTCGATTCTGACATAGTTCGCGTAACTCTCTATATAAAGGGGCACTAGTTTACCCGTTTTACATATATATTTTATCATTAATAGTTAACACATTTATTGGGAGGAGGGGTAATTGGCTGTTACTTGTGGTTATGTGGACTAAACAAAAAAACAATTACTAGATAATTTGTTGTAAATAACAGTCTTGTACATTCCTATAGAAGCCAGGGAATGCTGGGAATAATGTTTGTTTTTAATTGTATCATTTCAGAGCAGTAAATATTGAAAACAATGAAATAAACAAAGTGACAAATCAGCTGACAGGTGAGACTGGCCCAGTTCCTGACACAGCGCGAAAATACAAAGTAAGCCAGTTTTCTGATCTGTTCTTAAAATTGTCATTTTATTTCCTTGTAAAGGTAGTCCCATAGCAAATACTGCTGTAGGGGAGTGAAGTGTTAGAGACTTCACTATGCTAGGTCCAGTTTCCATCCTTGCTGCCTTTGCCTTTCCTAACTCGAAAGTAGAGTCAGGTTAATTTTGTCGTTTTTTTTTTTCACACTGACTGCAACATAACTGGAATTTTACAACTATTAACTAAATCTTATTTTACTAATCGTGTTTCAAGAATGCTTGTTGTTTAACAAGGCGGGGGCTCACCAAGAAACATTTGTTTGGGCAGAATAAGAATTGTAACAGTTTTTTAACAGTTTTGTTTACTTCATTAAACAGTGTCCCAAAAAATATAGATATCATTTCTAATAACTTACATGAGGTAATACTAAATATGAATGTTTAGGTTTATTATACGTATATAGTCCTATTAAAGATATCACTATGGGTGATGATCGTTGACTGATTAGTCATTCAGCTGCTTTTGATCTAAGATGATGTACCTTTTAATGCATTTTAAATAAAGGAGGAGATTCGATTGACCCATTTATTTAAAAAGATGGATCTGACAAATCAGACGTGTAAAAAGTTCTTCATTTGTCTGAAAATGTCTACATTCAAATTTAAAATTGTATTTTTAACATCAGAAATCCTCATTATCTATACTTTAGACCTCAGAGTCTGTGGATAAGTTAATTGTGAACAAAGCTGGTAGACTCTAAGGGCCTTAAAATTGAAGTGTCCTTTTTAGCCCACCTGTTATTTTTATGTCATGACAATGCTGTTTTGGCTTAGATTGATCTTCTGAGTTTTTCAGGAACTTGTGTTTTGACAAAGGCTTTGTTTATTTTTTATGATACGGTATCTATTTCTTCTGTTCAGGCAAAGAAACAAAGGTGGGTTGTGGTTGGTGATGACAACTACGGTGAGGGCAGCAGCAGAGAGCATGCCGCCCTAGAGCCCCGGCATCTTGGAGGAAGAGCTATAATTGTGAAGAGTTTTGCTCGTATTCATGGTAAGCTGACAAGTTATCATGTAGACAAGATGCTGTTGCTCTCATAATTGAATCCACTTGAGTTAATTGTGTGTATGGGTCAACACAACTGTATTTTTTTTTTCTAAGATGTCTTTGGATTTCTGAGGATCCTAGTGTTTTTCTTGTATGTTCATACTGAGCCTCTGCATTATGTGCTGTGAGAAGATATTTATGAGATAACATGATTTACTACACAGGGTAGGTGTGGCTCAGAGGTATGGCTTCCGCCTCAAATTCTAAAGTACCAGGTTTGATTCCCAGTAGAGGGAATATAATTTATGGAATTTTTTTCCCAGAACGAGTGGTCCTAATGATGTCTCCTGGGTAGTGAGATCGGATGCCCAGCCTTCTCGGATAAGGGCGAAAAAATTGGAGGTCTAGTGTGCAAGTTGCGCACGTTAAAAATCCCTCTGCAGTTGGAAATCGTAAAGAGTAGGCCACACGGCTGCTGCCCTGGCAAAATTTAAAAATTAGAAACCTACCCACGACAAGAATATTTATAGAACGTGTGATTCCTGTATACACACATTGGGATTCTTGCCAGTGCTTTGGAGTCCATGCTCAGATCTTCATGTGATCTAAGGGAGGAAATAAGATCACTGATGAAGTTGTACGTATGCAATGCAGATAGTCCTTAAAAAACAAACGAGGTGGACCACCTATTACACACATCATTTTCATTAATTCTATTTGTCATGCATACAATTATTGCAAATAACTCCACAGAAACCAACTTAAAGAAGCAAGGTGTACTTCCCCTGACCTTCTCAGACCCTTCTGACTATGATAAGATCCAGCCCTCAGATAGAATTTCTCTTGTGGGACTCAAGAATCTTGCCCCTGGAAAGGTATTACTGTTTTACTTCAAATTTAAAAAAAAAAAAAAAAACAATTATAATAAATGTAACAATAGCTTGAATGTAAATTTACAAAGGAACAAATCATTAGTTACACACAACAACATTTCCCTATAGCTCTGTTATTATTTCTTTGTTAACTGGCACCTACTCTATGTTTACATTAATTATTTACTTTAAATATGTACTGCAATCCAGTTTAAAAAAAAAATAAATAAATGTATATACAGAATGTATTGTTTCAGAGTTCGCTCAAGAAAAATAAAAGTTAAGTTTTTTGTTTTTTAAAGCTGAAAAAGTTAACACATATTCAGTTATGAGTTTTGTCTATCAATTTTCTCTTTAATGATTTGAACTGAAGTTAAAGCATTAAAATTGGTACAGGAGTAAAGGTAAACAGTGAAATGGTACACTTATACTGGTTATGTAGTTACAGACGAATACTTTGATACATATTTAGGTGAAGTGTCTGTCTCAGTACAAATATCGTTATGTCAGTTACCTTTTTTAGTTTCATCATCATCCTTCACCTCCCTGTGGAGCATAGAACCTCAACAAGTTCATGCCCACGTTCTCCTGTCCTGTGCCATCCGCTAAAGTTCTTTCCATGTTTTGTTTATCCCTTTCATTTCTGTCACCAATTCTTTTCTTTGTATGTTTTTTTTTTAGTCTCACTCAACCTCTCATATCATGTTGATTAAAAAAACAAGGACTGCTTTGTAATACTATCAGCAGGTTTCCTCCTGCATCGTCTTTTTAGTTAACAGAATGCGTTTTCTGCTACTTTCATACAGTGCACTGCTGCTAGACAACATTTTTTTTTTCATGCACTGCATATCAGAATTAATCTCGTCAGGCATTTTCATAATGACTGATTGGTGCAATCTTTATTTTCTTACAGCCTGTGGAATGCGTCGTGAAGCACAAAGATGGCACAGTAGACAAGATATATTTAAAGCACACGATGAATGAGGGCCAGATAGAGTGGTTCAGAGCTGGCAGCGCGCTCAACAGAATGGCTGAGCTAACCAAGAAAAAATAAGTTGTATTTATTGTGTTAGTATCTTGGAATTCTGTGCTGGTGATATTACACTGTAACTTGAAGATACTTAGACTTGTACACTTTCACCAGTGTGACATCATGTATTCAGACTTTAGACCTCATTTGTCTCCTACAGGTAGAGGCTTGCACTCAGTATTTTCCCTTTGTGGCATGATTTGAATGTGTTTATTCATTTGATTCAAAATTGCTCTACTTAAAAGTCATGTGTGTGATTAGTTTTTCAGTTTAAAAAAAAAATATATATATATATATATATATATATATATATATATATATATATATATATATATATATATATATATATATATATATATATATATATATATATATATACATACATAAATCTGTGGAATTTTGATTCCAGAATCACACTAAATATAAAACTTTTATGAATGGATCTTGCATATGAGAAGCATTTAGATTCATTTGATTTGACTCATCATAAGTCATTTAAACCAAAAGTTTTGCCAATTAGAGCAGCTGGCATTTACTACTTCTAAGAAGTTCCTCGCTTGCATTTAACATGAATGATTGCACTAGATAAGCAGATAAATTGTACAACTACAGTAGTGTCTTGTGTAAACATAACTGGTTTGTGATGACTGCTGTGGTTAGACTCAGTTTCAGATAAGAGTTCACTTATGCTTATGCAGATTATGTGTTTACATGTGGTCCCTGGCTTACATACATAAAATTTACACTTTTCAGAAATCTGCATCGTCCCTTTCATTAAATTGTTTATTAGTCTTATTAAGAGTGGTGAAATTATTGACATCACTATTTCCTTTTTAATTGCTTATGGAGGAGCATGGGGTAATTACTGCAGCTGGTCCTGCATGAAGCCTGAACATTCATGTGCTCCTACATGATGATGATGAGGCTGACAGCCCCGTGCATAATTGTGTATCAGCTACCTGAGGGAGTACTGGTCCTGTTCTTTATTTTTACGTAATGGAAATTTCAAATCATGAGTGATTATCATTAGTGACGTATCATGATTAGTTACTCCAAAACATCCATCTTTAGGCATGTGAAAGTCTCATATTTTGCAGACTTACTTAAAGTTAAAAAATTCTTACATAATACATTTCCGGAGCACGAAATAACATTATTTCGTTACTGGTATGGAGTTTCCACCAGTCATGATTCTGATCATATCTCAGCATTAAGAAATCATAAATCAGTTGAGTCTGGGTCATCTGTGTTACTTGTTTGAGACCCACTTTGTTGTCCAGTTTGATGGTGAAAGATGATTATATTAGTTATCTTATCTGTTAAGGCTTGATAATTGTTATAAATATTGTTGTGGACAATTTGTTTGTTTTTTTATGTATTATAGATGATTATTATTAAAGGCAGTTGACGTCTTTTATGGTCATATGAATATGTTCCCTCACTTGGTGATCATCGAGTCATTGTCATCAGTCCTCAACCCTCATTGAGGCACAGGTAGAAACTTTTCAGCCCGCCTGGTATTGGACGTAAATGTTTCTTTAGCTGCGTTACTTTTTTTAAAAATGTGGTCTAAGGCTGCTGGCCTTACATCACCCAGTCAGTGTGCATTAGATAATATTTTTAATTGTACTGCCTCTTCTGTATTGTCTGTTGTGGATAACATACGGGGCGCTGGCAAAGATGTTATTTGTTTCCTATATTTGTTTACTTTTTTATCTTATATTAGTTAAATTAGATAGAAGCATGCACTGTGGTTCTTGTGGGATCATGTGTTTTGTTATGTTCTTTATACATTACATTTTGCCCTCTTTGTCAATTGTGAGCTGACATTGGTGGGTAACTGTATCATAAATAGTATTTAACTTACTATCCGGCAAGCCCCGTGAAGTGGCGCAGGTTTAGTACCAATTTTACGGCTCGCCAGTTCAACTTTCGCGCGACATTAACGATAGTTAAACTAGCGCGTAATATCGCGGTTTTAGCTCACGTATAGTAAGAGTATTTCTATGCAGGATATATTTCACAGAGCTTAGATCATTTCACAGTGTACCAGTGATGTACAGTCTCTTTATAGATGTCTCCCACTTCTGTGTTTCTGAGTCAGTTAATGGTTTGTCTGAATATTTAAATTACATTTTTAAAATGAGCCAGATTTAGCTTGGCAGATGTCATATATGATTGAATTGAACAGATTAATTTATTTTGGTAACGGGGAAATAAAAAAAAATAACCTTTCTTGTGGCTTTTTTCTTTTCCAGTCCAGTTTTTTTATAGTGAAAAAGTCATATTACTTTTTTGGATCATGTTATAAAAGTAATGTTATCAAGAGATGTCCCTTACTTGATTTTTATCTTTAGAAATAGTTCTTAGCCTTACACATATAATAACAGAATGAGTATTTGAAATTTTGATTGTAATTATACTGTCTGTTATTTTGTGAAACCATTAATCCATTTAATGCATTTCATCAGCTGTACAAATGTGAAGTGATAGGTTTGCATTGCAAGTGAATTAATCACAATGAATGGACAAATACTTTTAAATGAATATACCTACGATATAGAATTAAAAGGTTACTGTGATAAAAAGTGTTCTCGCTCATTGTGTTTGCATTTATTTGTTTTGTGCACTTCAGATGTTTGGAACACTCCAGATTCTGTAGATTGTTCAGCTGTCATGCTTTATTTTTTCTTGCTTAAAAATTGTGATTTGTTATGAGACCGAGACACAAGTAATATAGCGATCTGACTGTCAGAATATTGATAAAGCAGCATCATGCATCTTTGATGCAAAAAAAAAAAAAAGACACTATGATATGGAGTTCTTTCACTTCATTCATCTCCCTTATTACTCCCATGGATCCTGAACCGTAGCTGGTTCCTTTGCAGAAGACTTGAACCACAGCTTTGATGCATTCATGCAGTGATGACAAAATTGCCAGCCTCATGCAGAGAGTCATGTGACATGTCTGAGGCCCAGAAGTAGCTGTATTCTTGCTTTGTCTTGAGACCCCTGGGAACTCCACGGAACTGATGTGGAGTGGCTGAAGTGTATGTGTGGATTAAAATTTGATTTGTTTTTCTTCTTGATCATTTGCTGTCACATAACCACGGTTCTATATAAACATGACAGTCTGTTTCTGGCTTCTCTCACTGCCATATATTTTCTCCCTCCAAAGGAGTCAGTGAAGGCCATGCTGTCAGCCTGTTCCTCCTGTGGTGCTGACAGTCTAGGAGGATATGCTCTACTGTTTTCATGTCTTCCTCACATTGGACACATGTTCTGTCTGTCTCCAGTCTACTCAGCTGTAAATGGGTACCTGACTCTGCACTTTGTGTTAGGGAAGGAAAAGGCAGCAAGGAAGGCAACTGGTCACCCCCACCTCTCTATGCTGGATCTAGTATGGTGAGGTCTCTAACACTTGACTCCCCTACGGCAGTATTTGCTATGGGACTACCTTGACCTTTTAGAACATATGATATAAGAGTCTGCAATGGCTGGTTCTCAGTCTGAACATTATCATCTGACCACGTCTTGGCAAGGAGCAGTGTGCTACTGTTATGCTGTATCTGACTAGGGGTTTCTGGTCCATGTTTTTAAAGCTATTTTTTATAACTGCTTTTATATAATTACATGTTGTCCTGTCCTCGGTGTCAATTTTGCACCCTTCTTTGGCAAGCCTCTCTTACCTTCTCATTTCCTTGAAGTGGACAGAAATCCACTGCACTTTGTTGGATTAATATCTGCTTTCATTAATGCTTCTGAGAAACTGCCTAATTATTTGTTGTTATAGTTCCTTAGGGCAGTTATGACTGTCTGGGAATCTGTGAAATACAGGTTTTGGCAATAACATTATCCCCATTTTCTTTGTTGCTGCAGTTGGTTTTAATGCTTCTTTCTCAGCTTGTAAGCATTTTGAAAATTTTCCAGTGACCACTGAAATATGGACTTCTTTCAATTTCACAGTATTTGGAAGAAGTGTAACCCTATGTGTAATTTTAAGCACTGAGCAAGGGAAGAAAAACTTAAAAGGTAAGTACTGCCATACAAAAGTCACTATGGTGGTACAAATAGTCCAGTTACAAAGTTAAAATTAATCAAAACAAAATTTTCTTGAGAAGCAAGGCCGTAACTCTGGACACTCAGTATTATGCAGCAGTTTAGATGGTCATCTGTGAGTCTGCTCCTGTCCTTGCTTTTGATGAAATAGAAGTTCATATTTGTAAATGATGACTCAACATAGGTACGTTGGAGGAAAGGAAGTTTTCACCCACTGAGCTCCTCTTTCCAAACAGTGGTGTGGAGGGGAGAGAAAAAAAGATGCATTTTATTTAGAGCCCGAAATTTCTTAGTTCAGCAACACTTTTCAGAGTCAAGTCATTCTAAAGAGAAATAAGCTCAAGCTCCACAGAAGGTCCATGGTCGTGAAATTCCTTTACCACTGCAGCTGATCACTTCAAAACTTACGTTTGAAAACAGGAGATACAAACTGACAAATAAGTTCATTTATAACATTTATTTTAAAAGAAGTGAAATACTTCTGAAAATCGTCGTCCTAGTTGTACATTGTTGTCACGTCTGTCTTTTTCATTGTTTGGTCCTTTGAACTTTGGAGGGGCTTCATCTTCTCCCTATCTCTAATTACTCTCTCAGATTTCAAGTTTAATGGAAAATTATTTGATTTGTTTAAATCATGTTCAAAATTTCCTTGTCTTTGCCCTTGAGTTGCAGGTTATAAACATTGAGTTTGTCAATGACGTACCTAAAATTAGAAGTCGCTTAAATTAAATCTTTCAGAATCCCGACTAATGTTTCTTCATCATACTCTTTGAAAAATTATAGTATGGCAAGCAGAAGCTGTTTGAAGTCATCAAGCACTTGGCCAGCGCTCTTCTATATGGAGGAGGGAGAAGTTCTCCATGCTCCAGCTCATCATTCAACCTCTTGAAGAGTTTTCAGTAAAGGGAGTGGGGCCTATATCTTGTTAACAATTTTGACTACAGTTTTTTTCAACATGTCTCATATTCAAAAACTTTCTGCAAAGGTTTTGCTGATGGAGGATGCAGAGATAAGAAAGAAAATCTGGAGCTAAAAATCTATTGTTATCACCGGTGAAAACAGAAGCTTTGTTTGTTTTAATACTGACAAGCTTCTGTATTTAATATTTTCTGAAATAAACATTCACTTTTAAATAGATATTCTCACCCCCAATATGGCCTTTCAAAGGAATGACCATCATAAGTTCTTTAAACTGTAACGTCACTGAAAACCATTTTTACAAATGCAGCAAATTGTAAAGGGTCGACTCAGTAGATTCATCAAGTTGAAGGGAAAGCTAGAGGGGGCATCAAAGTATTTTTTTTTTCAGCAGTAAAATTTCACTGGAAATGCTTTCAACTCTGCAACTGTTTTAACAAAAAGCTGGAAGGAACATATTGCAGATATTATTTCAGACTTATTTTTGGGATTATCAAAGAGTGAATCTGCAGCTTGTAAAAAAGCTTCTAATCATCTCACCATATTCAAAAGATTTTTCTTCTTTGGTATTATCCAAGACACTGGGCAACAGGAAAGAGTTGCAGCTGTGCTGTTATCAGCAGCCTTGGTAAATAATTTTTGTTGTACAGATAGCTGCATTTTAAAAATTGTTTTCATTTCTTTTTTTCTCAAGTTAGAGTTAGGTCAAAAGTCAATATGAATTTTAGAATAAACAGTTTAAAAATATTTCTCAACGTCATCTTTCTTGATAAAAGTGATTGTTGCCCTGCAAACACACACACTTCCCGTTCACTTCAGTTTAAAAAAAAAAATTCCCATTCACAATAAAAATGGCAGGTTTTTTTTTGCTTTTGTTTAGCAATAATTCTGGCAAACTTTCACATAAAAATATAACTAAACATTTTATACACTAGCACATGTAAAAAAAAAACGTGGGAAATGAGCTCCACACACATTCACATTACTTTTTAATGAGTCCACTTTTATCTATGCGAGCCGTTCTGCTTTCTATAATTGGGTCATGACTCCCAAGTGTCAGTTTCCTGTTGTTTTGTGCAGAGAATTGAACCCACTCAACCTAGGTTGCAGCTTTCAAATTCACTCCTGTTTTCTGCCAGCTGGAGGCAATTGTGAAAGTAATCCCTATGTTGAAAATAAATTACTGTCCCGAATTCCATAGCCTGTTATGGTTGTTCCACAGCCAGCACGAAGCCCTTTCCACAGTTTTACTGAGCCTCTTAAGTGCCTGCAAACCCAACAGTTTCAGTAGATCATACATGGAGGCAGCCACTAGACCTCTTGCACCTACCTCAACAGCCATGACCCTTGCAGTAAACCCTTTGTGTTTCAAGTTCGTGACCAGATCATTATACTTGGCCACTTTGAAAGAGTGTTGCTCGTCCAATCTGGATTCAAATGGCATAGTCAGCTCAATCATTATTTATAATCTGGTGCGATGATGAGAAATGCAGCACTATATCTGGCCATCTTTGAAGTAGTAAGCATGTGGATTTTTACTTGGAACATGGAACAAGTACCTTTAGTTCTGGGGATACGACACCTCTAAATATAGGTAGGAGAAGGCTAGCCTGAAATTTCCCTAGCTTAAATATTCTTTCTTTTCTTCCTTTCCATCATCAAGAGATTGACCAATTCACGGCCCCTGACCAACTGGCTGAACATGATTGATGCATTGCCAATCTCTTGTATGATGTATTCCACAACTATATACTTCCTTCCTTCATCATTCTGACTGCCCTTTCTTCATGACTCTGGTATGATGTCAATCAACTGTGGGAATCTTGTTTGCCTCCATGCTGGGAATGTGCTGCTTTTCACTGGGGGGCATTGTCTTTGTCTTTGTGCAAGGTGTGATGAAATTATGGAGGCGTTCTTTTGCTGTTTGAGCAAAGCAACATCTCTAGAATCTGCTCCAGCCATATCCTTTCAGTCTAACATTCACTGAATGATTTATAAGCTTTTAAAATGTTTCTGTAAGTAATAACGATAGGGTGGGGGCTGCTATAAAATGGAAGATGAAGGAAAAAAGAGAAAAATGTAGTATAGAGTCAGTTTTACTATTAAACGATATAACAAAAACAGTTTCAGGGCTGAGATTTTGTCAGCCGTATGGATGCGAGTCATGGGCATTGACTACAACCCACAAAAGCCAGATCTAAACCTCAGAAATGAGGTATCTGAGGAAGTTGGTTGAAGTAACAAGAAGAGATATGTCCCACTACCAGACAATATGTCATGGCCCTACCCCTGCAGACTCAAGTAGAACAGTCCCAACTAAGATGGTTTGGCCATGCCTGCAGAAACTAAGAGCCAGGGATGCCAACCTCCAGGACGACCCAGAGTCTGCTGGGAAGACAACATTAGACAATCTCTGAAGGACTGAGGACTAGAATGGAACCAGGCTAGGAGGAAGACAGCCGATAGGATAGTGTCACGAAGTGGATTTAAGTTTAGAGTGTGTCTGAGTGTATAGACAAGACCCTAGTATGAGAAAGACTGAGAAGATAGATTTAAGATGAAAATGACAGTGAATGTGGAAAAATGAGGCTATTGGCTTCGAGGGTGAGAACCTAGATTGACTCTTCCTCGCCACTTCTGACATATTTGATAGCTATAGACTCACCACGTCTGACTACCCTGAAGGAGATAAGGTTTCACAAAACTCCAAAGACACCACTATACAGACAACATATAGGTACAGTATAGTATAGAGCCTGATCCAGTATCAGTTTATAGTTTATTTACACAGTCAATTAAATTACACATCAAAACAAATAACGTGCGATGGTCGCACACCTGGAAAGAAGAAAATGATTAAAAATGACATATAACATACCCCACCCCCACCCCCATTCAACCTGTATGGAAGAAAATCAAGGATTACAACAACCTGCTTGGTGGGGTCTCTAACATCAGATCCACCACTCCTAACTAACCTAATATATACTCATGGAAAAAAGTAAAAGTGCAGCACTCAACAGGGCACTGCGTGTGTTTTGGGTGAACTCAAATGCAAGTTGGCACACATTTCTGTGTGAGTGTTGTTCACTTACCCATGCAATTACAATTGGATCGCACTATTCATGGGGAGATAATCACGGTGCAAGATAAATCACGTGAAAAGTGCCGTAGGGGAGAATTTATCACAGATAAAAGGAAGGTAAGTGTGTAGCTCTAATCACAAGCATGTGAAAACATAATCGTTGAAATAGAGAAGTACCAAGAGTCCAACAGAAACATCTTTTTTGACAATGCTGTGGTGGGTTTTAATGTTATGAATGGTTGTTATGTATTATTATTGTATTAAATGAGATCAGCTATGAAGGTCTCTGAATTTAACAAATAGTATTGTAAACTTTTCAGAGTACCTTTCCGCTACCACCCTTTTGATCTCATTCAAAATTAATCTATATTATTATATAAAATGACTTCGTGTAGTGTCTAGGGTTATGAATATAGAGTGTAGGGTGCAATAACCAACTAACATACAAACAATTAGTTTATTATCCACAACAACCAACAGTATTACAACAATAACATACAAACGACACTTTAAAAGGCTATCTTAATTAAGACAGTGGTTGAACTTTGTGTAAATAGAATTTTTTACAATTTATTATCCTGATTCTAAATTATTTTGAACCAGGACTGACAATCAAAAGTGAAATCAAAAGAATCATTTACAACAGTCCAATAACACAGTAGATCTTCTGTCCATACATACAATATTATTCTAATATAAGTGTGTAGTTGTATTCTTCTACTTTGAGGTAATACTGGTATCAACAATAGGTTGTTGGTTATAATCACTCCCTTTAAGTTATGTCTGTTTTCGTTTGTCACTTGTGGAAATATTAATAACTATTCAGTTTTCTTCACTATCGCTTTCTAGTTCTTTTAAGTTGAGCTGCCAGGTGCCGAACAAGAACTTAACTTGGCAGGAGAATACAGGTAGATCGTTTCCTCTGCTCTCTTGACAATCTGTTCCACC
The DNA here is from genome assembly GCA_024509875.1 of Oreohelix idahoensis. Taxonomy (NCBI): domain Eukaryota; kingdom Metazoa; phylum Mollusca; class Gastropoda; order Stylommatophora; family Oreohelicidae; genus Oreohelix; species Oreohelix idahoensis. The sequence continues at coordinate 101,925 of JAMPIV010003882.1, forward strand.
TGTTTGATAGGCAATGGCCACTAGCATGGGCTCGAAGTATACAGACAGAGTCCTGAATCGAGCAGTTCTCAAGCGTTTGGTACTACATTACCGTCAGTACCCAGGACCCACATTTATTCAATGAAATACACAAGTGAACGATGACTGGCACACTTTCGATCTGCCGTTCTGTCCAGGCTTTTGAGAAATATTGTTTACACAGCACAAGACTGCTCTCATCGCTCCTTGGCAAAATTTTGTTATAAAATGGCGTCCTCACCTAATACTTTTTCCCCAATATCAACTACTCTGGCCAATGATTATCCTTATTTCACTTGTAAACAAAGTCTTTCAAAAATACAATTCAACTTTCTACTACGTTACTCGGGTAATATATGTTTAGTACGAGGTCGGCCAATAATATTTCGCCTCACTTCAAATTCCACCCAATCCCCTTCATCGTACTATCTTAGCCTATCTTTCAATTAATTTTTCCCCCCCAAAAAATATGCTATCCAATCTAAGCAGATATGACTTGACCTGACAGTATCTCCGATTCTCTATGTATTATCCCCAATATTTGATTATCTAATGGACTATTTAAATAACTAACTACATATTCTTAGTTTGCAAAGCCACAGGTACACGAATATATGATTTTTATGGGGCTACGTGGCTTGGTTCAATATTCCATATTTTTTTCCATGTTAGTTGTTGATTTTTAAACTACCTCCCGTTCAATTCTTTTCTCATGTACTTTCAAGCTAATTACGAGAGTTTATGTCATTCGCAATAAGAGCTAAGCGTTTTTCATGATCGTGTGTCCACTTTTTCTAACTTTTTCATCGTAATTTGAAAAACCGCCTAAGGCAATACTAGCAAGTAGTTTTATTTTTAGAACAATGTGAGACGTGATTTGCGTTGGGTTTTCTCCGTTTCCCCTCCCCTCTACAATGTATTTAGGCAAATACTTAGTTGACCTAGGGAAGTGGAACGTTTGTCTCAATGACGAATTTGAAAAGTAGGGTACCCTTTTGGTTCGGCCATTGCGTTATCAAATAATACGCTGAAGGCGTAGGCGACAACTTACGATTCTCGCCGAAAATTTTTAGTACTTTCTTATCTTTGACTTTATGCACTATACGGTTATAATCTAATTTAGATAGTGTATTTAGAAGCTTACCACAAATGCCAAGATTGAACCAACAACAGCGAGCAATAGCTATAGGGATGTTAGCTGCTGGAGCGACTATATTAGCTGTATCACAACATTTCAATGTTCACAGGAACACTATATCACGCATTTAAGCTCGTTTCCACCAAACTGGATTCACTGCTGATTGCCATAGAAGTGGCCGACCACGAGTTACCACCCCTGCACAAGACCGTTACATACGCCTTATGCACTTGCGTAACAGGTTTATTCAGGCAACATGAACTGCCAGGAACATTCCAGGTTTAAGACCCGTGTCGTGCAGAACAGTGCAGAATAGGCTCAGAGAGGCGAATCTCTTACCTCACAGACCTGCAGTTAGACCAGCACTGACAGTTCGCCATAGACAAGCGCGCTTGGCCTGGGCCAGACAGCACATAGCATGGCCCTGTCAACAATGGAGACGCATTCTGTTCTTGAGTCAAGATTCTGTTTGCAAGGCAATGATGGACGTGATTTGGTGTACAGGCGTCCAGGAGAACGTTTTGCTTTCTCCCATCGAGCACCTGTGGGACGAACTGGAGCGTAGGCTGCGAAGAAGACAAAATCCTCCCGAAAACCACCACTAGTTAGCACAAGCGTTGCAAGATGAATGGAATAACATCCCCCAACAACAGATCCAACGTCTCATTGGCTCGATGAGAAGGCGCTGTCAAGCAGTGATAACAGCTCAAGATGGACATACACGGTACTGAAATCAAGATTTCATTTTTTCGTGGGGATGCCACACTGACTTTAGTTTTTATCTTTCTTTCATGACACTTTCACTAAAATCAAAGTGATCTGATCACTTGGTCTTTTATTCAATATTCAACCACATTGTGTGCCAACTTTTATTTCATTTCGTCCATGACATCACGCACAGTGCCCTATAAAGTGTTACACACTTACTTTGTTCCATGATTATATATTATTAACCAAATTCTAACTCCACAGTCCGGATTGTAGACCTAACTCACTGTCTACTCTAAAATCTGGAACAGGACTTTCTAAAGTCCTACACCGCTAACCGCTGCTTCACAAGCACTGATCCACTAAATGACCTTTTTCAGTGCTATCTCAGAGGCTACCCTAACACAACTTTCTATCTGCCTCTATAACCTCTCTCTCCCCTCCATTTCTGCTCAGTGTCTACTCTGACAATGCCGTCTCCGTTACGCCCCTCATTTCGTTTGTGTTCGGGAAAGGAATTTTGATCCTATCTCCTGCCCGGACTACTGCTGCTGATGACTTCTGAAATACTGACTAGGTACTTGACTTAGTATGTAGAGGCTTCACTGCTGCTGATGAACTTATTTCACCTGTCCGGTTACCCCTCGTTGGGTTTAGGGCCGTCGGTATTATTATGACCGAATTTTAACGACAACACCAGGCCACGCGCCTTTGTTTCGGTGTGTGCTATAACGAGCTACGAGCTCTGGATTTTTGTAGATAAACGAGTTCCCGCTGAAGCGTGGGGCTTCACTGCATGAGAACTGCTATCTTCATCTGGTGCCGACGTACTTAGCGCTGGTAACTACCGCGTCACCAATTCTCTTTCACCTCTGGCGCTGCCTCGACTCGTCTTCTCCTGAGAAGATAGACTACCTTGGCCAGCCGTAAGGCAAAAAGGCATCCCTCTCTGTGTGCCGTGAAAAATTGTTGTAAACAAAAGAAATGCAACTAATGTACCACAACTTCAAATTAAACTCATCTCTAACACCTAACTCCTTAATTAAAACATCTCCCGTCTTCCACCTACACAAATATACACAGCAATAACCAATTATTTCTGCCCCGAAGGTCAGCCAACCATACCATTCCCTCTCTACCCCGCTTCAGCCTGTCTATTAGGTAAACCCAGACGCAGCTGACCTAAATCGTTTGTGCCGGCTTGCCAGTCAGCCGTCACAACATTTCATACACTGAGGGGAAACTCCTGTACTAAATTCCTGGCCCTACTTTCTATCCTGACACTTGATGCTCATCACATCACACGATATAAAACTAGGAAAGATTAACTCCCGTCTCAGTAATATTAATTACATCTCTATGTACTAAAAAAAAAAAAATTCCCTTATCAGAAATATAAATTACATCTCCTACCATCCGACTGCTTCTCTAAATCGAATACCCAATTAAATAAAATACACAACTAAGCTCGCGTAAATATACACTTGTAAATTATCAGAATTAAATACTCAATGAAATAAAATACATAAATACGCTCTCGGATATACACACTTGTAAATTATCAGAATTTGAATTGCGTTTGTCGCAACTAACTACTACATATTACCGAGTGGGTTTTATCTTAGAGCTTAACCTTACATAATGAATATCTCAAAAACCTGTACACAAATCAGAGATACGGCTACTTATTCACAGCAACTATATAAGCGCACTTTCTAGTTTTACTAGTATTTCTAAAAGATAGCAATTGATGACACTTCTGTTTAAGAAAATATATAATTAAACTCCTAGAAGAAAAACTTTACTTTAACATGTTACGATCTTACAGAGCTATCTCCTACGCTTAATTAAATTATGGACATACCCAATATCGAATATCTCTAGCTTTAGCAAGCGATAAATGACGTTGATTTCACGGCCGTAATTACTGGAAACAAAGACAGCGCTAAAACTAAGACCCCCCTTATTTATAATTGGAATACCCACGCCGTGGGTCATCGCGAGCGACCCTCTAAGACCAAAGAAAGGGCTGCAATTTTAATAACTCTGACCTTCCGCCAATAATATCGTGAGCACCCCGTTGACTCATGTTTAGGAAGCATCGTGCAACGAATTGCGTCATGTTAGCTAAGATTGTCTCCGACCGCGTGAGCGGAATCGACTTTGATTCGTTCTAAGCGTAAGTTCGACGTACCTGGGTAGTGCTTTCTAACCCCCATCCCCCGTTTAAACATAGAATGTACGGGAGTACGGAATTATCTCCTACTCGTCGGGAGATAATGTTCAGCCCTCTAATAACTACGCGCTCACTGCTTACTAAATAAAATGAACGCAAATATATATTACAAAGAAAAGCCTACGAGATCGCAATTATTTTAGAGAAAAGAAAACTGGTGCAACTCTTAAAAATTAAACCGACCGTAATCCCTCCTGAAAAACCGTAAATAATTACCTAGAGAAAAATACTAAACTCGAATAATTACAGGGAGAAGAAGAATGGTCTAATAACAATGTCGTGTGGTGCGTATTGGGGCAACTACGACAGTAGTTTTTGCCAGGAATAGCCTATGAGATATTGGGTAGAAGGTCTCTAGAAATTGGCTCGTTAAGAAAGAATAAAGATCTATTCGAGATAGGGACAAGAAGACGGGAATGCTTCTGCCCTTAGATCCCGTAACAGAAAAAAACCCCAACCTCATCTGAGTAGAGAAATGTTCCTATATGTAAATATGTAACACCGACAGCACGAGTGATACATTAAAAAACTAGATAATGATCAAACGATTGTTGGGTTTATTAATTAAATATCCACACATATAGGGTTAGTAATGGTTAGAACGTGATGGTAGTAAAAGACGATTCACACAAAACACACAGATGAGATATTAAAATTATTAATTAAGTAGTAGTTAATTAAGAATGAACTGGTGTAAAGCGAAATGATGATGTGATATGATACGTGTTACCAAAATGGTGAGTAATCTACACAGTCCATGTGTCTCTAAATGCTTCTCATGGATACGATGATTCACATGTATGCATAAAATGTCCCAAGTTGTCATACGTTATGTCGCGTGGGGTATCTCTAAGTCGTAGACGTTCTGATGAAAACTGTTGTCGTACTGAGAACGTTGACGAGATATATATATTCCTTCACTGTTTGAGTATATCTCTGTAGTGTTGATCAACAGTTAATAGCTGTCATATGAAACAAAAAAGTATGTTGTCTAATCTCCCGAGGGCACTGGCCAGACTGGATATCTTCACGAAATGTTAGTGATATGTAGACTCATTATCTTGCGTATGTAGTCGTGAGTCATAAAATATACTTTAGAGTCTGCTTCATAGAATGCGCTTAAGAGTGTGTTGCACTTGGTATAAATATGAGATTCCACTTTTGAGCTCTTTAGCTTGACTTCAGATAATAATGATCTTTCGAGTGCTTTGAACTTGTGATAACTATGTATTGAACTTGTGAGCCAGCAGTATATGGGTGACGAAAAATGCTGCGTCCACCTTCTGACTTGTGGGTGAGACAATATTCCTTTTTAATTAAGGAATGAAAGATGTCCTATGGCGAATTCTGCTAGCCAAATGTCCGTTTTTGATAACTTATTTCTGGTTAGGCGTCAGACACGTTGCGTGTAGACTCAGACTTCTGATGAACTGAAGACACACAAAAGTCTTCGTAAGTTTTTCACATTTAACATCACTGGTTGACTTTCATTCATACTACGGCTCATTATTGATCTCTCTCTGAGTTCGATTCTAATGATGTTAAATATCTTGTGCATGAGAGACTGTGATGATGATGAAGGTGAAGTATGAACTATTAATTACCTCCTACCATCCTATCATCTTCTAGGAAGATCTTCTGATTTTATCAATCAGTTATGAAAACAATTAATTGAAACTTTATCTTTCGCACATTTAGCTGTGAGGTTAAAAACTAAACAAAGAATAAGAAAATGTATTAATAATCTGTATAACATCTACTAACCTTCTTTTCCCTTCGCAAAATCCTTTAAGAGCGCAATTCACCACAGAAATGAATTATTATCCACTCTGAATAAACACGTGTATTTAGTCTAGGCGTTTTAGGGATTTAATCTCTACCTCACAATGTAAAAACTGGGCTCATCTCTCTAGCGAGCTACGCGGTATATTATATCTCTAGAAGTCCAATGTGGGTTCTTTGGACCGGTGACGTACAACTCCGCCCATACAACCAATACCTAAGAGACCCTCTGGTCACTCATTCCCAGGGTCGCGCTTGTCCCCTGTCAGTCCAAAAGTGGGTGGGGTAATTCGCGACCAACTTTCGTTGCCTGACTTGCCTCACAAACATGTATTGAGATAATTGGCTGGCCAATGCAAAAGTGCTGTCACATTACTCTCTGATTGTCTATCGCTCCGTGTGTTGGCGGCACTTTTTGTTACCTCCGTCCATTGTCACCAGCATGCTAACATGTCCCCTCTGTGGCGCCGCCTATTGATTTACATGCCGGTTAGTTTAATCAGCATGAGACGTTTTCACCTGGCCAAGCTGGGCGTCCAATGTGGTGATCCGTCGCTTGTCTGGACAGCGGCCGAGCAACAAAGATAACAACAGTCCATAGATATTGTATAATGCCCAGATGTCTGATTTGGATGACCAGATATGTTTTCACCAGATTTATCACGATGCAATGTGGACTTCAAACGATGACGTCAGGTATGGGGAATCAATCAAAAGACTTTATTTTACCACCGATTAAAGAACAAATGCGGTTCTCTAGATACCGGTCGCGAGTAATCAAAACGATCAAATAGCAAATGTGGGATGAAAGAGCACAAATGTGGGAGAAAATAAAATACGAGAGATGTAGGAAAAGATAGAGCTATAAGGAATTGGCGCTCGTTTATCACAAACAACACAAATAATTTACAGAGAACGAATGGGGCCTATTGAAAAATAAAATCACAGTACCTCATCACAGATAGTACGGCGCTATCTCTTCCAAACCTCTACACGTTACGGTAGAAGAGGAACGACTAAGTAAGTAAGTAAGCTTTTATCAGCCACTGTCACAAACAGGAGACCATGATAAGAAATATAGATAGGTTAAGAGAAAAAGATGACCTTTGTTTTTGTTGTATCATCATTATTACATTTTCCTTTTCGCTCCTTATGGAGCCAACACTGCAGCTTGTTCCCTTGAAGCCTGCGCCATGCATTCACATGCTCTTGCAGCTATCGTTCCTGCAGCAGCTTGTTTTACATGAGGTTGCCAGCTAATACACAACCTCATATTAGTTGCTGTTAAGGGCGTTTATTTCTGTTGTTTCCCCATAACATAGGATTTGGAATCAATTTCTTTTAGTGTCTAGGGTTTCTTCAGTTAATTTCAATAAAATCAACGTGAAATGTTCCTAATTGGATATACTTCACAGTATTTTCTTTTGATGACTTTCATTAATTTATTGACAACGCACATGAACATTTATATATTTCACTCCATAATGTCACTAATATTAATCTCCTTACGAACCTGCGTCCTCCATATATTCACAAACGTATAATACTATTTTCTGAGCTTGAGATACTACAGTCATAAATTTCAATCCATGTTTCTTATAGGCTCTCCTGGGTGAGTAGGTAATTCATAGACATTATTCCTTCATATTTTTAAGTTGTAGAATACTCGATACGACTACTTTATTCATACCTTGTATATGTATATCATATGTATAACTCATGAACATCAGTTGGAAAGAATTCAAGACTAATCGACAAATAAGAGAAGACTCTAGGCAGAAATATGTCTCCGACTATATAAGGAAAAGACGATGGTCATATATCGGTCATGTCCTACGAATGCAAAACAACAGAATACCACTACAGGCGCTCACTTGGGTTCCTGAGGGTAAGCGGAAAAAAGGAAGACCAAAAGAAACACTCAGAAGAACAATAATAAGAGAAGGAAGAACGTTGGGCCTAAATAATGTGCAAGAGCTAAGAGGAGTGGCGTCACAACGAACAACCTGGAGAGCACTGGTTTCTGCCTTATGCGCCGTGTTTGGCGCTTAAAGAATTTATTATTATTATTATATGTATATATGTCCAGGCTATTATAACCATACAGTTCAGTGCTCTACAGCACACATTTTTTTATGTCTGCTAACGTTCATCGATTCATTTAGACGAACGTGAATAATTAATACCTATACGAGGTTTACAAACCTGTATAATACTGAGCTGTGCATACAGCATGCAATCGCACTTGATATACTCGTATAAAAGGACACGATCCAATACTGTTTCATGAATACACATTCCAAGATATAGTGGCTTTGCCACACTTCCATCAGTAGCTAGGGCCACACAGATCCAAAACACCTCTGAATGCTATCAAAGCGTAAAGCAGACTCCCCCATACTAAGCATACGTCATGCCTAGATACATACTCTTTCGTCATACCCCTTACGTACATTCATATCTTTTGCACAATTAGATGGGTTGCGACATGGTGTGGAAAAATCTGGATAAAATTAACTTTACCAAAATGTGTTGTATACACCATGAAGTGGACCTCAACAGTTGCCCTGTTAGACATGCTCTGTTGCCCTGTTAGACATGCTCTGTTGCCCTGTTAGACATGCTCTGTTGCCCTGTTAAACATGCTCTGTTAGAGCAGTAGTCCAATTCTTTATTTGTAAGACCCGGAAATAACGGAATTTTTTGTTGCATCGTTCAGTTTTAAAACTGACTACTCATATTTTTTAATTTCTTTAAATTTTTCTGACTGTTTTAGTATCCTGTAGTCTTTTCTGTCTGTCATGAATTATAGTCTTGTCATTTTATTAATTTCATTTATTGGGGCTGATCTGATATTCTAATCTGACTTTTGTCAAAGTTGGATTTTCCGGCAGTTTCCCAGGCTGGGGATTCCATATAACTGTGCTGGTGTCACATAGGGAGTTATGTTCTATAAATTGTCTATATTTTCCTCTTTCTTCCACTCGGGTCCTCTAATTTTTTCTGTCACTCTTTACCCTTTTTCATATATATATATTTTTTCCCATTCGTTAGTTTGCGAAAAATATTTTCTTTTCCCATTCGAAATTTTACCGTCTTTCTTTCTCATGCTGACTGAAACTTGATTACGTAGATGTCAGGGCTGCAGGGCGACAGAAGGCGTGATAATTCGTTTCGCGGGATATAGATGCAGACTTACCGTCTGAAAATGTAACCTGTCACAGCGCTTTCCCTGGCTGAATTTCTCGGCGAAGTGTAAAATCGCTCTCCGCATTAGAGACGGGATGGCTGAGACTTGCACATGACACGGCACTCACTGTTGGTCATTCTAAACGTAGGTGCTAAAACTGCCAACACGTTTTCGCCCATAGCAGACATATAGTCTGGGTTTTTCCATGACATTCACACTCTCGGTCAGTTCGTTAACGAAGGTGCGAAATCGCACTGGTGGCAGTTACGACATGCTTCTAAGTTAAACGTAGCTGTTATGAGAAGGGGGAGAGATCGGGGCGGGGGAATTAGTTCATCCTTTGTCTGGTTTAAAATATTAACCCTAGTTTGAAACTTTAATTTCATTCTCACTCGTAAAGCTGCAGCAGACAGATCGCTGTGCTAGATCAAATATCTGTGTTTTGGCGAAGTCTGAGGTTCCTGGCAACATTTTGCCGAGTTCTAGATTACCATTAGATTACAGTATTCTAGTTCATGGTTTAGTCTGTAGTGCTGTGGTTGAGGTAACTATATAATATCTAGTATTTATGAAGTGATTAAGTGTTAAATCGCCGATTTCATTTTACTAGTTCTTTTGTGCAGAGTGATTAAATTTATAAGTATGTATTATTTTCTAGTGACGCATACAGTGGAAAGCAGAATAAATTATATTTCTAGCTTAACAAGCATGTAGCCATAATGAATTTGATTTAACTGCTAACTACCCAGTCGAGTATATTTTTCTAAACAAACTATAACTGCTAGATGTCTCATAAGTGTTGACGAAATATATTTATATGTATTTCAAATTCATGATGATTGATTTTATAATATAACTTATTTCACGGGAAGTGTTAAATGATAAGCTCTACGCTTGCAGTTTAAAATATAAGTTATATCCTTATACATAGTATGTATAATTATTTTATATGTGCTTTTTCCATTTTATGTAGTGAATACTGGGGTGACCCAGGACTTGCCGGCGTTTAGTAATAAAGAGTTTCATACTTGAGAAGCATTAGACATTTCCTATCTTTAACCACGTGGGTTGTTTCAAGTAACACTGGTCTGACAGTGCATGTGCCATCAGAGATAGACAGTAATACCAATCCCACTAACGGTTTTCTAAAGACTAAATGTTTATACTGGGCCTTTGAGCCAGACTTTATTTCTTCACAATAAACTCACATATACATGCTGCCGGGCGGCGAGAATAATTACAAGAAATAACATTAATATTCCCGACAAGTATTGAAAGAGTGTATAGTGAACCAAGACTATCTGTTAAAAGAAGTTGTCCACTGGTCAGCTTTTCCCAAATGAAGGAAACCCTCGTGTTTTGACTATGTGTGCCCGTTCAAACTTGCTTACCCTAACTGATCTAAGTGACATGAACAGTAATCTAAAAACCTAACTGGTGAAGTGAATGCTCCCCGAAAAACAGTGGAAGAAACCTGTAATTGTAGAGCTGGGATTCGCTTTATCCAAAGAATACAGATTCACTGCATAGAGAAGTGTCCTAAGGTTGCGCCAGACTGTGAACAACATCAAGTTTTTAGGTAAGCACGTGTGCCAGGGTACCCTGATGAAAGAACCGAGTGAAAGTGGACTGAGTGAGTCTTTTTGATAACTATTGATTCACCCACTTTATAATCTCCTTACGGAAGATTGGCTGCTTAATTAAATTTGTTCCTGTTGAAGGACACTATTAGACCCTAACCATATGTATTTGTGACTCTTTGGGCCATCATCTGTCTCATAACGGGGCTGTTGTGAATCTATCACCTACTGTTCTCACCTATTCTAATCTATTCAGAAGGGACCAACCAAAGTCTTAATTCTCCTATCAAAAAATCTACGACAGCTGGTCTAACATTTCCTGTATACAACAGTTTTAATATTTGATGGCCTGTGCCCCCAAACACTTTCTGCCAGTTTTTCATCATGGTCATTGGCTGTAACGCTTGTTTGCTGGGACATACGAATTTGGTTGTCCATGTTGGTCTACTTTACAATGTAATTTCAAGGTATGTGGGGCTCTCCTTGCCGTAACTCTGAATAGTTTTGGGACATATTATGATAATAGCTTTCATATATCTATTTCGTTGGTCATGTCCTCAGAAGAGACCCCGATGCAATCACAAGAACAGCTATGCTTTGGACCCCTGAAAGAAAACGAAAGAGAGGCCGACCAAAAACAACCTGGCGGAGGACTGTGGAGGCTGAGATGCAAAGAATGAACCAGAGTTGGGGCACTGTACGAAGGATGGCCACCGACCGAGCAAAGTGGAATCAATTTGTTGTTGCCCTACAAGACGCCACTAGGCGTGATGGCCACTTACTGCTTTGACGGTCGGCGGCTAAGGATCAAAGAAGAAAAAGATATCTATTTCATTATCTACATTTTTCTTTTACCTAGCTTTCACCTACGCATGTTTTGTTAACACAAAACCCTCCTACACTCAGAGATCTGTCTCTTTTTCTAATTTAGCACGCATATTTTATTGCTGTTCGCTATTTCCTTTGATGAAGGTTTACCAGCTGACCTTATTATCTAACGCTGAGCCGGTGTGGTAATTTTTGATGGTATGCAATGTTGTTGTTCTTTATGACTATTGTACTGAATGAGGTCAGCTGTGAAGGTCCCTGATTATAACAAATTTTGGGTTGAGTTATCAGGGTACCTTTCTGCTACCACCTTATGACCTCAATCAGACCTATTCTTGACTAGTATGTATGATAGCTGCGTCTAATGTCTAGGGTTATGCAAGTGTGGTGTGATGGTAATTTGACACTAACACACACACATATAAACTAGGAAAGTCTATTATCAAATGAACTAACACATGGGTTAAATTTTGATGTGTAAATATTTTCTATACAATTTTATTAGTCCTGAACCTAGTATTCTTCTGGTCAGGACTTTCCATATTAAAAGAACTCAAGGTATATACATAAAACAACTTTTCAACCCAAAGGGACACTTTGTCCAAACAAATACTGTTAAAATATACTAATAGTGTTACTAAATTTTTAATATTACTGGTTTCTAACACTGGATGGCTGTTTGGGATTCTTTAATCATCCCCAGTTCTTTAATACACCTTTCAATGTTTAATTCTTTGGGGAATATTTTTATTATGTTATACAAGGGTGCACTAGTCTTTGATGCTGATGAAAAGTCGGGTGCCAGATATTTTACTTATCTGGCACAACTTGAACTGTCCGTATTCTTGCTGTAAAACGATCACTTTGATACTGGCCCAAAAGTAACAGGGTGGACTCTGTAGACCCCTGTCACTACTGGAAATGAAAAGACTTCTCAACTGCTTTTCACAGACATCTGGCACCGGGCTAGTGCCAGATAAAAACCCTGTAACAATGAAATAATGTCTCCTTGTTGATATCATACTTAAACTGTTATTTCTACAAATTATAATACATGAGAAATAAAGATCTGGGTCATATCTAATTGACCAACCCAGCGCATCCATTACAAAGTGTACCAGTGTTGTTCACATGTCTCTCCTCTCAAGGCGGCCCTGCATCTGCAATAATATTATTAATCTTTCTTTTCTTCCATACAATAGAACTTTTATACTTATAATTAATAATTTTATCGCTGTATCAATGTACTTTATCACACATCTCCCCACTTAAGAACATGCCTGATGCAAGTTCCAAAAACAGTGATACACATAGATAAAATTAACCCCTTACGCCTGATGAATACTCTGATTTGGATCACAGGGATGCCTACTGAGGAAATCTGCATCCACGTTCAGTGACCCCGGAATGTATTCAATAGTGAATGAATATGGCTGTAGGAGTAACGAACATCGTAATAAACGAGCATTTTCATGCTTTGCCTGTGATAAGAATACGAGGGGCTGATGATCCGTCTGGACCACGAATGTTCTTCCATATAGATAGATCTGGAACTTTCGTATCACCCAGATTAAAGCTAGACATTCTTTCTCGCTTGTTGAATAGTTTTGCTCCGCTGTGTTCAACTTGCGGCTAGCATAAGCGACTGGGTTCAGCTCCCCGTCTGGTGACGATGACCTTTGCAACAAAGTAGCCCCCATGCCTACCTTGCTTGCGTCACTTCTCACCACAAATTCCTGACTCAAATCAGGTAATTTCAAGATTGGCTTGCTTGTAAGTTTTTCCTTTAACTCTTGGTATGCTAATTCACACTGGGCTGACCAAACAATTCTATCACTAGAACTATACGGAGATTCGCTATGAGAAATAATCCCTTCTTTCAATAGGTACTCAATTTCCTCCTTCAAGGCTTTCTCCTTTGCAAACGGGATAGTATAGGATACAGATCGGTGTTGGGTCTACAAGTTTCATTTCATATTCCAACAAATTCGTGTGCCCCGGTTTGTCCGTTAACACGTCCGTATGATCAGTCAGAACATTTTGAACCTGTTCCCTCTGTTTTTTCGTCAAGTGTTTACTGACTTTTACATGTGCAGGGGTCTCACATGTTTTTAGAGGGTACTCATGAGAGGTGAGTGGTTCATTTTTCATCCCCGTTGCTATCGACAAGGACATTAAGTGTGTTCCTTCCTGGATTTCCCTGTCCAGATACTTTTTTAGAAGGTTCACATGATATATTTTCTCTTTCCCCTTCTTGTCGATTTTATAATTTGTTCTAGACACATTCTCTAGAACTGTATATGGACCTTGCCATCCAATTTGCAACTTATTACTGCTGCCGGGAAGTAGAAGAAGCACCCTCTCTCCCACAAATAGTTCTCTATCCTTAGCTTTCTTATTAAAATAGGCAGCATGTTTTTTCCTGGCTTGTCTGAGATTATCATTTGCAAGTTTCCAGCCAGTTTTAAGACGAGTGGTCAGCTCGTTCACATATTGATATGATGAGGTAACAGTCTCTTCTGCCTTCTCATCTGTCCATGTCCTCAACAAGGTTACATATGGACCTTTAATTTTGCTGACTTATTTTGCATGGCACCTGTATGGTCCCTGACATTGGAAGCCTTATAGTGAGAACGTTTCTTCCTTGTATCATCACTCACAAATCGTCCACTACCAATTCGTTTCTTGGGGTTTTCTCACCACTTTAATTTCATTGTGAGAGTCTGGGTTTCGGTCTATTGTGTGAGAAAGATCTTTGATTTACGAATTCGATCGAAGAATTGAAAACTCACACTGATTAGAAAATTGCCGATGCCTGATCTAAGCGAGAACGTAGGTTCTGGTTTCGGTTCTAGCGTGAAAAATGGCTTTGATTTATGTATCACCCAAGATCTGAGCGAAGGTGTCTAATCTAGCAAGTACGAGCGATTTTCTGGAGATTTAATATATAAACCCCAGCATTTTAAACTCAATTTATCCAGTACCGACAGATTTTAAAGACATCTAGCTTCGATTCTAAGATCCCTTATAACAGTGGAATTACTTAGTTTTTCGATTGGAGATCGTTTATTTCTGGGTTTGTGGTAAATACTATACTAGAAGTTTGAGTGATTAATTGTTAAAAAAAAAGGTAAAGGAACCCGTTACACGCCCATTGAGGCATATTGGGAATATGGTGTTAGGCCCATATTATCTTGACCGTCGGCACACTAGGGGTGATGTGGTCGGCATCACGCCGGCCGCCTTAACCTTCCCAGAGTTGCTCTGGTACCCATTTGGGGCTGGGTCGACCCAGGAGCCGTTTGTGGCCTAAAAAATTCCCACCTCATCTGGGGATCGAACCATAGACCACTGCGCTAGGAAGCCAGTGCACTAACCACTAACCGTACTTTATTTCACTAGATTTTCGGTGCAGAGTGATTTACTAGATATATATACCTTGGCCTGTGTAGTGGTGTTGATGGTATTGTATGATGGTGTTATTACTACATGTACATTGTATGAGGCCAGCTGTGAAGGCTCCTGAGATAAAATGTAGTTGAGAATTGTCAGAAGGCCTTTCTTGCTACCACTACGACCTCACACTTAATTTTTTTTTTCTTAATGACTGTGGCTACGTAAAGTGTCTAGGGTAATGATGTGTAATGTGGTGTGTTAGTTATAAATACACCCATAGATATTTAACAAGACTAATAAGATTAACAAGTGTTAAAATACACTGAACTAACTCACGTGTGTAAAGTTTTTGATATAATTATATTACATTTATTTGTTCTGGATCAAGTTTTATTTTGACCAGAACTTGTTTTAAAAGAAGGATTTAAAAATTATGAAAATTATGCATGGAATGTTACATAATAAATGCAAAAGTGTACATATTTAAGTACTAGAATAGTTAGTTTTATTAAAATGTTCTGGTAGTCAGCTACTAGGGGGGATATTTATTGTCTGTGCTGTTGGGGTGGTCTCATCACACCTGTCTATATTGACTACACCGTGTCCAGAAAATGGTGGGAATTTTTATGGGGATATTAGTCACTACCAATAGTTGGTGAATGTCCAGCAGACCAGAGGCTCACTCATCTTTTTGTAGCTCTGGTGCTGAAAACTTGCGGTCCCACCTCTCCGTGCTGGCGGACAATAATGGTGGTCTCTGTCACAAGAACTGCACAGATACACTCGAGTAAAGTCACCCACCGAATAGACTCTGCTTTGTTGTCGATAGAAACTCACAGCTCTGCAATCAAAGTATGGGCTATGTGTCAAAATCTATTCTATACCCACGTCTGGACACCACACTGACACAACAACCACATCATACAGACAGGTCAGATCTCTCTGACCAACCAGCACAGTTACCATGGTGGGTTTACATCAGATAGATCCTCCCAGACTATAGATTCTGAAAAATATTTATTAGTTGTCGGCCCTAAAAGAAGATAGGTAATCTGTTTCAACGCTTGATATATCTTGCATAATCCTTGCTGTAGTTTATGTACCTTGTTGGTCCCTAGACCCTGACTTGGGCGGGGGGTCTAGAGCAACTCCCTACTTGTTTGTAAGGCTAGATTTTGATATGGCAGTATCAAATCACTCGAACATGAAACAATATTCAAAATATATAAAGAAATAATTTCAATCTTACCAGATTATGAATACATAACACAGAATTGCTAGCAAAACTCAGCTGAGCTGCTGGCTATAGTATGGCGTCCCTAAATTTATTCACTGTCTTTCATATGGGAAAACACCACACTTTAAAATCTGTGTCTAACACTGAACAATTATTGAAGAATGACCCCAAATTCGCGTCTGAGCGCTAATGATATGATTGTCTGTGGCCAATCACTGCCTAGTTGTACTTTAAATTTCAAATTTCTACACTAAAGTCATTTCAGTCATGCTTCAGTCAAGTATGGATGGTTATCTGTTAGTCTGTCCGTCTCTACTTGTGTTTCTAAAAAAAATGTGCTTGATTTTTGAAGCAACCTTTCTCTCCCCTTAAAATTTTGTCGTAAAAAGTTATATTTAGACACAGCTACCGCTCAAAAACCCTCTCCTCCATAATAAGTAACTTTGAACACCTGTTCCCAAGGTCGTGTTTTGTGTGCAAATAACGACACTTTTTATTCAAGGCAGTCTGTCGATGATGTAAACTACACTGTCTTTTGTCATTATCTTCAATATTATCTATCCGTTTGTAAAATTAAGAACATATTAGTTCACTGCTCAGAATAGGCCATCCGGCCAGCTAATTTTTATATTCCTAACATTAATATTAAGAAAAATTACTTTTTAAATTTTTGTAATATTCCTAACATCTGCGTTTTAGCCGCTGAATTCAAATCAAGGCTTGGTATCGCAAAACGTCCAATTCCGTACCTCGTGTCAATTTGGGGGACTTGAATTTTTTTTACTTTCATCCATTTCCCCCCCCAATTGCGTCTCTTTAGCCTTTCCAGTCATATTTTTTCCTTTTTGATCCTCCGTTTCCCTCCTGTCTAGCAAGGCAAAATTTATAGAGGATGATGACCCGCGGTCTAGGCGATCATGTACATCAGCAGCTTACGCATTATGTTTTTTATCCTTAAATGTTATCTTTGGAGTATTTTACCGTTGTATCTCTGTCAATTTCACTACAGCCTGGACATGTGTCACACACTCTCGACATACGAACGTCAGCTTAGATTTTCTCTGAATAAGAAGAAAATGTGGATGTTGCCACAAAAGATAAAAAGTATGATGGCAGACATTGAGTTTGTCAAGACTGTAAGCCCGAATTTTGGGCTTTGGCTTAAGGAGATAGCAAATTACAGGTTTCGATTGAAAACTAAAATAACATCCGCATCTGAAGTGATTGCAAAATCGCCAGAAACTACAAAATCACAAGAGAACACAGAATCACCAGAAAATATTGAAAACAAACAAAATAAAAAGACATCAAGAACAAGACATACTTATCACGGAAGAGGTGTACAGCGACCGCACTTGTTTAACATTAACGTAGAATCAATACTGAAGAAGACTGATTACACCAAGCTGAGTGTAGACAACTGAATTTAAGGTCTGGTGCGACTTGTTAGCACAAGTGGCTGACCTAGGTAGGTATTAATACAGTTTAGAGGTGAAATTGATAGAGGCAGATGTTACATAGAAGGGATTGTCCTTCTTATTTCAGGTTGTATTACAAAGTACCTCGTTGCTGCAGTAGCCTGAAAGGAAGAACATGTTGGAGTGAGTGCTCATACTACAATTTGAAGCTAGCTCCTTTTCTTCAGTCAGGAGTCACAACGTTGGTGTACAGGCCTAAGATCAACAAAACAGCTGCAATAACCCTTTCACAGATAAGTCCTTTATACAGGCACTGATACCTCATCCTAAAACATAATTTCACCAATAAAAGTATACCACTTGGGAGTGATGAAAATAACAGACCTTACATTATAGAAATAGTGATAATATCAAGAACTGTGGGTATATTCATTCCAGTGACTTTTGTTGTACAAAAATGGACCCAGGCAGAGCTCGTTTCAAAAATATTTATTTTAGCATGTAAATAACCTTCTCTTGAGTTTGAGAATTCCTGTACCAACAAGATTCAGTGAGGATGAACTAAAAGAATTCGACAGTTGTTTCGTACACGTGAATCTGGTCATCTCTGAAGATCAAAGTTCTGTTTTCGGATGAACAAAAACTGTGAAACGATTGATTGACCCTAGCGACTTTGCCAATAACAACACGGGGGAGAGCTTCCTTCCATGTTTTGTTGTTGACTTTTATCCAAGCAAGATGCGCCGAAATAATCATAACTGGAGAGTACTTATTGGAAGAAAGAGTGGACTAGGCGAGTCGAGCTGGTTGGTTTCGCTTCAGGATAAATGGGAAATACCCGCGCAGACAAAACGACACCTTCAACGGTTTATTTTAGCCCACCACAACTCGAGTGTCCGTTTTTCCGACTTGATTAAAATGATCAAAGATTTGGATACAGTTGGGAATCCTGACGAACCAACTTCGGTTAATAAGACCATTAATGAACGATGGTTGTCCTCATATTCTGTCTGGAGCAGCATACAGCATAAACTATCCCATACGGCAAACATATCCAAGGCAACATACATTTGCACTGCTGAAGAGGCATCTCAGAAGTTACAAGAACAAGATAGCTCGTATAAAAAGCCAAATACATTTACCAAAAATCCAAATACATTTATAAAAGCCGAGGCACTTGATGACACCCAGTTTACCGAGTGTGGTATTTGTCTTATGATGTACGATTTCTCAGACCTGTCCACATCACCAATGGCCCTGCTTCCTTGTTCACATATTTTTTGCGTTAGCTGCTGGCGTAAATATCTGCACCATAGCGTTAGAAATGGAGCGAGCAGTATCACCTGCATGGAGACAAACTGTGTGAATAAAATGGATATGATAACAGCCGCTTCCATTATCCCGTACGAGTTATTAAACAAATGGCAGAGCCAGGTAAGAGACAGGCATATTAATTCCAGTCCTTACTGCAGTTGGTGTCCTAACGTTGACTGTAGAAAAGTTGCAGTGTCAAGAAATGGACCAATGAAACAACAGTTTGGAAAACTTGTCATTTGTAACTGTAAGCGCTGCTGGTGCAACGGCTGTCAGGAAGATCCTCATTGGCCAGCGCCGTGTGACCAGATTGCAGCTTACAAAAAACTGTTGGCAAAAACTGATAGCAATTTTATCTTTCCAGGAAGCGATACCATTTTTCAAGTTGAAGTAAAAAAGTGTCCAAGTTGTCAGTATCCTATTGAAAAGAACAATGGTTGTCATGCAATGATCTGCTTCATGTGCGGGCACGCCTTCTGTTGGCACTGTCTGAAGAATTCTCACACACATGGTGTGTGCGACGTACAAAATATTCAACCCACAACATACTTGCTTCCAAACAAGCTGGAAGTAAACTTGCCACTTAAATCTTTTCCGGACTGTCTAATGTTAAACAGAAAGATCAACAATATGAACTATATTAAACCGTGGCTTGAACGTCTTCGAGTCCAGGCAACCTGCCTCAGACAACCTTCGAAATTTGAGTGTGCTACCGACGCCTCTACGGCATCGAAAACTTCTGCGTTACATGCCGAAGAATGTATGTTCTTCCTGAAGCAGGCTTACACTTTACAAGAGACAATGCATCTTGTGACTGGCTTCGCTGAGCTCAATAACTGTAAAGAAAGCAGGCTGTTTTCTGCACGGGTCCTCTCTAAAATGAACCGACTAGACTTCATTACCGGACGGCTAGAGGAGACGGTTGTAGGAAAACCGTTATTACGTATAAGCAAGTTTGGTGAAACTGTCAGATGTCTCTTGCAAGCAGGTCATATTGTCCTGACGGAGCTCTCATTAATGGCTGCCGCTTTACAACACCTGTCTAAAGACATTGACACATCATGGATCGGTGGACTTGATCCAAACAATTATGTGCGGTACAAATGAGCGCCTAACTTACGAACGTGTCCACAGCTTTATTTATTGTATCTTTAAGCATTCCACCGAAAGAGTTGCACCTTTTAGTTTAAAAATAAATAATGTAACAACTGTAGGCAATGCTGGTAACCCTACAGTCATGTAATATAATAAGTAATGAAATGTAAGTATACAGTACTTCTGGGATGCCGTCTTAAGTACGAGTGGTCGTAACTCGCATATGTCGTAAATCAAATACAATCTGTATTCGATAATTTGTCGGTAAATAAAGACATTTATGAAGAGTCCAGAAATTTTGTGTCAGAAAAAATGCAGAACCAGATAAAAGCTCGTTGATCAGCTTACAAGCCGAGATATATTGAGTGCATTTTGAGAGAACTGACTACCAGCTGAGATCGTTAGACGTACATTAACCTCTTTAACTGTATGATGATTGTTAAACAGTATTAATCTGCCCATGACATGTTAACTCACACAGATACACGATCAAAATAAAGATCTGTAGGGCATACAGTTCAATGGTTCAAGAACATTTGCTTTTAAATTCTGCGCCCAAAATGTTAAGTCACTGGCATGTTACAGCACAATTGATCTTGACATCTACCACATTTGTTCATTCAAAATAGATTTTTAAAACATAAATAAAAATTACAAAGTTTTTATGAACATGGAAAATGGATATTGAATTATTGTTTCTAATTTTTACTATATTAAAAAAATTGGACTGCTTTTGTTAGCATTCTTAAAATAAGTTTAGCTCCCACAAAATTGAAAAAAAAAATTGCTAATAATTTAAAACAAAAATGTAAATATTAAAACTTGAATTCATCGTAAGCTGTGACAAAAATTTCGGCCACACCTTTTCTTATGCGAACTACTGTTGCATATTTTATGTCTCAGAATCAAGATATAGTTTTCGCAGGTTGTGTAAACATGTAAACAAGCTATCGTGCTTTAGATAATTTTATTTTGTTACATCCGCTCTTTCTACATTTTATATACTACCAAGTACATATTGCACTGCTTGTAATAGTGTTTGTATGTGTGTATGCGTGTTTCTGTTGCAGTGCGTACCTGTACGGCGTACAGAGAATGTAAAGGTTTATGAAATAGGCTTTCAATTTTAAATACTTTTTTGTTCAAAGTGCAGTAATTGTTGAGCTGTGTTGATACAGTTTAGTTGTTATCATATTAGATTAAGATAATGTATCACAAACGTAGATCAGAACAGGGGTGCTTCTAATGAAAACAATTTTAATACAAGCAAATTAAATTTAATTTATGTGCGTACTTGCACCCTTTTTTATGCACGTAAAACAGACTGTCCTGTTGTATTAGTCTAATAATTATTCAGTCTAATGTTTATGTACATGTGGTAAAAGTAAACAAATTGTGAATGACGTTTGTACCTTATACATTTAATGAACAATAAACTATCACGTGATACGTGAGTATTTGTACTTCCTGTTGTTTTCTTGTCTCTACTAATGGAACATTGAGACACCACCCCTGCAGCTGGGCACCTTGTAGACAATTTGTATCAAAGCATTAATGTTCTCTTGTACTAGTGGTTTCTGTAGCAACTTGTTGTACGTGATGAAGTTCCCAGCATCGTGCACAACACCATATTATGTGCCTTTTACGACATACCTGCATGTAGTTATTGTTTAACTATAGCTGCTAAGCTCGTCGCTCTTTCGCAGCCAATACCAAGTTGAAGAATTTGCATGGGTTCTGTAGTTATTGGATGATGCCGTATAGAGTGTGTTGCGTGCATATTTTGACGCACATATTACAAAAATCGATATGGCTATTTAATATGGGAAAAAATATAGACAGTCATTCATTTGTGTATGAAAATGCTGTCTATGGTAAAAGCGAGAGAATCCATGTTTGATTCACACTTTTGATTATAGGAGTAATCGTTCTTGATATTGATCCGGCGCATGGATTTTGCTCTCATGCCTGTACCTATTTCTTAGGGCCAGAAAATAGATTAATTTGCTTATTATGTTTATGGCCTGAATTCATATGTATTACATATTATTAGTACAAGTAGAATCAGTCCTATATTGTATATTTTGGATGGGTAGGCGGGACTAGATTCTTGTTGTTCCGCTCTAGCGGAAGTATGAGTTGTCTTGACAAGTCGTGATGAGTTCCGATGTACCGTGACAATGGCGGGTACGCCTTTTCTAGGGCTGGCAGATTCTTAAGGAAAAATGATTTATGAAGTGGTTTTTCTTCTATAGGAGATTGTTCCTCTACTAGAGTTTGTGTTAGAGACTCTCCTAAGGTACGGTACCATGTATGATTCGGACTCCATGTAATGCCAGTCCCTGTTATTGATGATCTCAGGTCGGTTAGACCTAGCTGGAAATCACACTCTACACTTCTACTCCATACATACACCATCCTGCGTCGGTTGAAGTGACCAAGTTTAGGGCCTGCTTCCCCTGGAGCCTTAGAGGGAAACTACTGTTGACAGCCACCTTTGCCTTCCCTAACTCAGGACTAGGGTGAGTTACCCATTTATAGCTGGGTAGACTGGAGCATGCCTGATCTCAACAACACACCACACTTCTTTACAGACTGACACTTTACAGCGTGGGAAAGAAAGAAACTTTACAGTGGTGGCCAGTATGGGGAGTATGTTAGGGCAGCTTTGATAAAGAGATATCAGCTGTCTGAGGAAGGTTATCGTCTTTTGTTTAAAACAATGAGACCTGAGGTAGGTGTAGAATTCTCAGAATTCATCTCAAAAGCACGAATTACACTTTCACGGTGGATTGAATTATCCAAAACAGAGAAAACATTTGATGGTCTTACGGATTTATTGCTAAGAGACAAGGTCATGTCTTCTGTAAATAAATCATTCCTAGAGTTCTTACATGAGCGTAAACCTAGTACATTAAAGCAAATGGAAGAATATTGTGACCAGTATGCCACGGCACACCCTGACATGATTCTTAGTAACTCTAACATTAAAGAGAGTATGCCAGTTGCTTCGGCAACAGAATATAATCAGAATTACTCACACAAATTCCAAGGAGCTAAAAATAAATTTGATAAAAAGGTTAATTGGAATAAGTATCAAAACCAAGATAACCACTCAAATCAGAGTTCTTCTTTGAAGAACTGGAATCGGGCTGATAGTCCTCGACACGCGAGGGGTACCCATAATTTTAGACATTCTCGAAAGGGGAGTAGCTATAGGAACTACCCAAGTGCTTCATGGAGAGAAAAGAACCAATATTACAGGGATACTCAGTATAATGAGCGTGATGATTATGATCATGAATATTATGATTCAAACCCAAATAGGGGTTATAACAGAGGAAATAATAATTATAGAGACAATCATAACCGAGGTAGATCACAACACAAAAGACATGGTAAATCGTATTACCAGGCTAACTCTGCACAACAGGAGTTCCACGACACCGATAATCAGAATAATGATAAAAAAGACTCCAATAGTGTAGCAAATTCCGCTTTCGATTTTGCTAGAGCATCTCAGTGTTCGCAATGCAAAACATTATTCGATCCAACCACAGTTTCTACTTTAAGCTGCGGTCACCCGCTTCCCGCGCTCCATGCGTCAATCGCGCATAATGGAAGGGGTGCTCTTGTCTTTAATAGGGGCCTAATAGATGGTACTCCGGTATCAATTCTTTTTCGACTCGGGGTGCACTACCATCGGAGTGAGGCAATCACTCGTAAATCCTTCTCGAGCTACAGGCAATATAGTCAAATGTGTAACATTTGGTGGCACATTGGAGAAGTACTCCACTGCCATTATCAATATTGCTACGCCTTTCTTTACAGGAGAGGTGCAAGCATGTCTCTTGCCGAATCCGATCGCTGATCTTATCATCGGTCGCATTCATGGAGTGAAAGAATGCACTCCACAGCAAATTTCTAATTGGGAAAATGTTAATATGCAATCTGCTAATGCAGTAATCACTAGGGCTCAAGCTCTTAATATGCCACAATCTTCACATTCTGAAGATAATGATGCGCAGATCCAAGATGATCCCTTGGAGATTTCCCATGATTCCTTTATCAAACAGCAGGAAGATGATCCTACTCTAAAGAAATTCTTTACTCTGGCAACAAAAGGTGATCCGAATAAGGATACAAATCGTAAATCTTGGATTACGATGAGGAATGGCGTACTTGTACGTATGGTACAAGACTCCGCTAAGTCCATTCATTCTCAAATCCTTGTGCCTAAAAATATGAGAGTTAAAATCTTACAGCACGCTCATGATTCGCAGTGTGCTGGACATATGGGTTTTTCCCGTACTAAAGCTAGAGTTCTTCAATCTTTCTTTTCTTCTTTTTCCGTCCTTAGCCAAAGACCGACCAAGCAGTCAGAGGCCATCACGCCTTGTGGCGTCTTAAGGGCAACAGCAGATTGATTTTCTCTGTTGTAGTTTCCCATCACGCCTAGCGGTGTCTTTAGGGCAACAACAAATAGATCCATCTGCCGTTGTTTCCGTAATCGGTGTGACAAGCCAACGGGTGATCAGCCCATTGGGCACTCTTTCTTTTGGCCTGCTGTAAATAAGGACATACGAATCTATTGTCGATCTTGTAAAGTATGTCAAGAGATTAAATCCAGAGGTCCACGCCATGATGCACCTATTCAGGCTGCAGACATTCCCATTCGGCCATTTCAAAAAATGGCGATAGACATCATTGGTCCATTTAAGATAAAGTCTGCTAGAGGACACCAATTTATTTTGACGTGTGTTGATATGTGCACACGTTGGCCGGAGGCTGTTCCTCTAAAGAGCATAACTACTGCTGATGTCGCAGATGCTCTTTGGTTAATATTTTCTCGTCTGGGGTTTCCAGCAGAAATATTATCCGACCATGGTACCCAACTCATATCGGATACCATGTCTCAAGTAATGTCGACTCTTAAGATAGAGAGATCGTTGAGTAGTATTTATCATCCTATGTCCAATGGGATGGTGGAACGTTTGAATAGAACTCTGAAAAACCTACTAGGTAAGATAACAGAAGATCATCCTCAGGATTGGGATAGGGTTTTACCCGCGGCTCTCTTTGCATATAGAGAGGTCGCCAACGAACATACAGGATTTTCTCCCTTTGAACTTGTCTTTGGCGCGAAACCGCGAGGTCCTATGTCCTTACTTCATGATCTTATAACTGCTGATAATATTGTCGATGACACAAAATCCTCTTATGAATATGTCATCGCACTTAGACACAAGATTATTGAAGCATGCAAATTGGCAACTGCTTCTTCTGAATTTGCGAAACAGAAGGCAAGGGAATTTGCCAATAAAAAGAGATGCTTGCGACAACTTTGTCCAGGTGACAAAGCATTTGTCTTGCTACCTTGTGTATCCTATCCCGATACATTTTCAACTTCAGGTAGAGAAAGAGTTAGATGAGATGATAGAGTTAAAAATTATTGAACCATCCACATCAGCATATTCTTCGCCGATGGTTATTGTACGAAAAAAAGACAATAACATACGTCTTTGCGTGGATTATCGCAAATTGAATCAAGTGACTAAATTCGATGCTGAACCTATGCCTTTACTAGAAGAGCTACTTACGAGACTATCGAATTCTCATTTCTTTACTAAACTCGATTTGTCTAAGGAATATTGGCAAGTTCCACTATCCGAACACGCCAAACCGTTTACTGTTTTTTCGACGCCTAGGGGTCTATTCCAATGGAATTTCATGCCTTTCGGTCTTATGAACGCCCCTGCAACATTTGTACGCATGATGCGTCGAATCCTATCTCATCGCTCAGATGTCATTGCGTATCTTGATGACATCTGTCTTTTCAGTGATACTTGGAACGATCACTATAATGGGATAAATGAACTATTGTCTATCTTACGCGAGCATAACCTGACAGCGAAACCATCGAAAGCATGTATTGGTTTTAGCGAAATATCTTTCTTAGGACACCGTGTTGGTCATGGGTTCCTAAAAACAGAAGACCATAATACAAGTAAGATACTTAACATTTCTATTCCTAAGACTAAAAAGCAAGTGCGAAGTCTCTTAGGTCTAATACAATTTTATGGACGATTCATTCCAAATCTGTCCTCCATTATGTCACCTCTTTCTTCCTTGCTAAAGAAAGGGTCTCCTAATGTAGTCCATTGGACTCAAGAATGTCAATCCTCTTTGGATAAGGTTAAAACTATGTTTTCTACTTCACCTATCCTAGTATTGCCTTCTAAGGATAAGACATTTATTCTTCGTAGTGACGCTTCATCCACCGGTATTGGAGCAGCACTAATGCAAGAGTACTCTGGAACTCTGCATCCTGTGATGTATATTTCTCGGAAATTAAATGCCGCAGAGAAGAATTACTCGGTCCTAGACCGTGAATTATTGGCTATGGTTTGGTCAATCCTTAAACTGCAAAGATTTCTTCTGGGCGCGCATTTCATTGTGGAAACTGACCAGAAAGCTCTTACAGCTATTCAAAGTAAAAATCTGAAGAGCGCGAGATCAACGCGATACGCGATTGCTCTACAGCCATTTCATTTTTCGGTGCGAGCTATCCGTGGGTCAGAAAATGTGATGGCAGATATTTTGTCTAGATGCCCACATGATTCATAACTGTTATACAACGTTGATACAGTTGTTTCTATGTTGAAATGTGTACACATATGTAATATATCATATATTGATTGTAACACTACTTAGCGGTTCATTGATATTTATTCACCGCTGATCTTTCAATGTTTTTCGTCTTTGATGATCATGATGTTAAGATATCTTAGATGAAATTTATGTATAAACTAATGTGGAAATTGTGTCATTGCTAATATTGTAGTATGCGTTGGTGACACCTCTCTGGAAATATTAATACTTAGAGAAGTACCTTCTCTAAGGTCATAAAACTTATGCTTATCATCTGCGCATTGTTATTGGTGCGTTGGGAGCCTATTGTATGTTGCTCCTAGATGTATTTCAAAAAAAAATGTACCATTTTTTTTTCCCGAGGGGTGTGGTAATCTGTTGCGTGCATATTTTGACGCACATATTACAAAAATCGATATGGCTATTTAATATGGGAAAAAATATAGACAGTCATTCATTTGTGTATGAAAATGCTGTCTATGGTAAAAGCGAGAGAATCCATGTTTGATTCACACTTTTGATTATAGGAGTAATCGTTCTTGATATTGATCCGGCGCATGGATTTTGCTCTCATGCCTGTACCTATTTCTTAGGGCCAGAAAATAGATTAATTTGCTTATTATGTTTATGGCCTGAATTCATATGTATTACATATTATTAGTACAAGTAGAATCAGTCCTATATTGTATATTTTGGATGGGTAGGCGGGACTAGATTCTTGTTATTCCGCTCTAGCGGAAGTATGAGTTGTCTTGACAAGTCGTGATGAGTTCCGATGTACCGTGACAATGGCGGGTACGCCTTTTCTAGGGCTGGCAGATTCTTAAGGAAAAATGATTTATGAAGTGGTTTTTCTTCTATAGGAGATTGTTCCTCTACTAGAGTTTGTGTTAGAGACTCTCCTAAGGTACGGTACCATGTATGATTCGGACTCCATGTAATGCCAGTCCCTGTTATTGATGATCTCAGGTCGGTTAGACCTAGCTGGAATTTTGTGCTTCGCAACGCTAGGGTCAAGTTTAGTGACAAGGAGATCTCAATCTTGATAGAAACCCCCTTTTCGTGGTTTCATAATATACTACAAACTATGGACGTCAAGCAACTTTAGTTATTTACCGATCCGCCTTCACTGACGCGTTTAGTCAGATAGGGGATGCGGCCATAATGTATCATGACATTGAACTTTTGATGTACTACCCATTATTTATGAATGTGTCATGACTTCAGATCTGCTATGTATGCCTACAAATTGATGTGTCAACATACCCATGATGTACTCGTATGTCCCAGTGTGTACATCTGAATAAATTGTGTAAACAAAGATCCCAACAGTCTGCATTGGTGCCTTGTAGACACATGTGTATGAGTGATTATATTGGTCAGCACACGAACAGTACACCATTCGCGTTAATCACACTCTACACTTCTACTCCATACATACACCATCCTGCGTCGGTTGAAGTGACCAAGTTTAGGGCCTGCTTCCCCTGGAGCCTTAGAGGGAAACTACTGTTGACAGCCACCTTTGCCTTCCCTAACTCAGGACTAGGGTGAGTTACCCATTTATAGCTGGGTAGACTGGAGCATGCCTGATCTCAACAACACACCACACTTCTTTACAGACTGACACTTTACAGCGTGGGAAAGAAAGAAACTTTACAGAGTGTTTGTGATATTTGAGTAGCCAAGCAATATTAATTCACGAAGCTATCTGCGAAAAAACATTAAAATATGCTATTGCAGGTGGAATTAAAACGGCTGCTGGCACCTGACTTGCCCTACAATAGACTCTCTGTCGTAGATTTTTCGATAGGAATTTAAGACATAGATTGGTCCCTTCTGAATAAGACTAGAGCAGGTGATAGCTCAGTGGGAGATAAGGCGAAGAAATAGATTTTCACAAGTGAGATAGTGGAAAATAGGTAGAGTCTGTCCCTGAAATCGAGAAACTTCTCTCATTCAGCCTATCTCTACAACAAGACTTTGTTAGTCACACAGTATACCACACTATATATTAATATATATCACCACTCACATACACACACACACATAAGTGACGACAGTTAGATGCACAGACGTGAAAGCTATATCTATGGGATAGGAATGTTTTGGGACAAGCTGACCAACACACGTAAATAAAGTTTATGTAAATTTTATTTATCATAAAGGAACTTAACACAGAAATAAATTTCGAATATCAATCAAATACAGTAAAACATAAGTTAATGAATTAATTAAAGAGTTAGACTCATAAGTGTAATCCTCCCTCCCTCTGTTGAGACAAGATCCCGTTAGAAGAGAAGTTATTAACCCCCAAAGAGTCAAAGGTGTTTACGCTATGGTCTAGGATTTCCCTCTACAATAAAGAACAGAGTTTATACGTTAATCTATTCTGAAAGGGACAGCATTAGCAAAACTAGCATACAAAATACAAAGTTAGTACATGGGTTATACAATGAAGGAATTATTTATCCCTGCTTTTTCTCACTCTGACAGACCTGTGATCACAACCAGTCACTCTTACCTAATCGGTGCCTTCACAACATCTGGAACAATCGTAAGGTACACACAGCCCATCCCAGGTTTGGTTATTGGCGAATCAAGCCCCAGTTTCTCCAAAGACTAATTAATCCAAATGTTGGGAAACGCTTGATTCACTACTGTAAGTAGGATGCTGATTATGTCACTTCATTTTTTTGTCCAGGTAGTAAAATAATTAAGAGGTCTAATGTTCACAGTGTACAGTAGCTTGGAATCTTCAATCGTTAAATTGAGTGTCAGGTAAATAAATCTATTCAGGATAAATCTTCTTCACAACACTGTGGTTGTTAATCAGGTAATGTAAATGTTCGATTGTGTCGCCACCACTGGCTGAATGTATATGAACTTGGGAAAAGAAATCTGTATATCTATGAATCCAGTTACAATTTATTCTTAATATTCTTTGGGTTGGTACTCTGTCTCTTTCTGGGTGTAAACCACGAGGCCAGACAGGTCACCTTGAAAAAACCCGATATTTATATCAGAATGTTCTTTTGTATTCTCAGATTCATATGGAAGCCGCTGGTAAGGTATAGGGTTTGACCCAAATACTGTGTAAAAAGAGAAACATACAAAATTCTTAACATAATATAGTATACACAATCCTATCTTTACCCCGCGTAACATAGAATATATTTATCCACTTCGTTTATTTAACTTTAAATTATAAACTACTAGCTGAGAGCTTGTCTTATCGTTTAAAAACTTCCGTGAAATAAATTCTAGTCATTTAAAACAAATCAGTCATCATGAATTAGAAATAAATACACATTTCGCCAATACTCATGATGAATCAGTGCATTTACTTAGTTGGTTAAACTATTCTCTGACTGGTTACTATCAGTTGATAAAATTTATATTATAGCTGCAAGAGTTTAGCTAGAAATTAATATTAGTTTTGCTATCCACTTTAACACAGTAAACCTAGAGAAATATAATTTACGATTTAACTAGTAAACCACTCTAACTACTAGTAGATATATTACCTTCACACAAACTTCTAAGACTATTCTCCAACGAAAAACTAAGAACTTCACTTTAATACAAAGGATTCTAGAATTCTAGCTAGATGCCTTTACAGTCTGATGAGTACTGGATAAATTTTAGTTGTTGTTGTTGTTGTTTTCGTCTACTATGTTGCTGTAATACCCTGTTCAACCTGAAAGTTGGTTATAATTGGGGTATATTGTGTGTTAGGTTCTTCGGTGCTAGTCGTCTGTTAGTCCTGAAAAGGACTGGTCCTGAAAAGGACCACTAGCTGGTTGTCTGGTTTCCTCTTCGTTGCTTGTCGGTCGTGGTGTGTTCATGGTGTTCATTTCCTGCCTTCCTATCTGTCTTGTGTCATTTTGTTAGTTTTTGCTTTCCTCGTTTCTGTTTCTCTTGTCTTCCTGCTTTCCTGTATCTGTAATAGTGTTTTTTCTATTATTGCTGGTAGAAGTTTTTCAAGTGTTTCTTCGATGACTTCCTCGTCTGATTGTTCGTTTGTTTTGGTCGCTCTTGTGTTTGATGTCATTTTCTCAATGGCTCTTCGCTCTGTTTCGATTCTCTTGAGGATTGTGGAGTTTTCTTCCTTCAGTTCTGTCAGCCTCTTGACATCTGTTTTTATCTGCTGCTGGATTCTTTTCATTTCTTCCATCATATCTTTGACGCTCTGTAGATCTATTACGTCTTCACCACTGTCGGTTGGTTCTTCGGGAGCCTGCTTGCTTCTGTTTACGACCTGTAGTTTCATTTCTTTCACTTCAGCGGTCAGCTTGTGTAACTGTCGTCTATCTATTATGCGCTGTTTTTCTGCACCATCCGCAGCCACTCTGTGTTTTGCCTCCTTGAAGGGGATGTTTTTGGACACGGCCTCCTTCAAGATGCTCTTTGTTTCCTGAAACACAGGGCAGCCTCGGTACCTTGCCCCGTGGTTTCCATGGCAGTTTGCACAGGTACGGTTTGCATTAATTGATTTGTAGTTGTGGTCCTCCTTCGCCCTGGGGCAGTCGCCATATTGGTGGTTTCCCGCGCAATATCGGCAGACAGCGTCTCTCCTGCATGTTTTCTTGGTGTGTGAAAACTGTTGGCAGTTAGAGCACTGCATGACCGGAGGTATATATGGTTCTGTCCTTTTTGTTGATGTTTCGAGCGTTAGTCTCTCGGGTCTTGTCGATCCTTCTACCGTAACTATCATCAGGTTGGTATCTTTCTTGGCCCAGGTTTTTAGCCTTTCGACCTGCGTGATTTTAAGATTTGCGTTTTCAGCTTGAAGGCGTCTGTGGACCTCGCCTTCGGAACATCTGGTATCCACCCCTCTGATGACCAACTTCTTTGTTGTCTTGTACTTTTCCACCACCACTTTTATTTGGTGGGGCAACTGGATTTCCTTTGGACCGGATTCCAGTTCGATCATCAGCGAGGTTGTTTTGTCTGTGTTGTTGAGAGAAAGCACTACTCCCTTTTCGTGCCTCCCTACTTTGGCGATACCTCTCCGTCCAGTTATCACCTCGAGGATGTTGATCACTTTGTTGTCGGGTAGGGCCCTGAGTGAGGCCTCACTTCCTGACGTCTGGGTAATCTTTACGATCCTCTCCTGTATCGTTTCTGTGTTGTTTGTCTTTTTAGTGTTTGGTCTTTGTTTCCTTCTACAGGCTTGGTTCGAATCTTGTTCCGGTTCTTTGTTATACGGTGTCATATCTTGCGTCTGAGCCCTTGAGTTGTCAGCTGTTGTTTCCTTAGGATCAGGAATGGTATCTTGCTTCTCAGTGGTTTCGATGTCCAGCACGCCTGGGGCTACTTCTACTGTTGCTTCTTGAAGAGCGAGCCTAAGGGACTCGTCTCCGTCTTCAAGTCTTCGAAGTGCATCTAAAATGGTCTCTGCGATATCTTCCTCTTGTACCTGTCTGTGTTGAGGAGCTGCCTCTATCACTTCCTTCATAGTGCTTGCAGGTGGGTCGGCTGTCATCTCGGCATCGTGCGGCTTCTCTGTCATAGACCGGGTTTCTGCTGACGAGTCGGGTACGTGTGGTGGTGGCAGCCTGGCTATAAGCTGTTGTTTTCTTTTCTCCAGCTGTCGTAACGCTCTCCAAATTTCTTTATGTTCTGGGTCTTCTTTATCTAGGCTAGGGGTCGGGCCACTCAGACTCTCAGTCGGGTCGACGCATGTCATAGCTAACTCCGTCGTGTCCGGAGTTATAGAAGGGCCGGTCCCGGCACGAGTACTTGGGGCAGTCTTGCTCTCTGGCTGTCTGTCATTGTTGATTGTGATATTGTGATTACCCTGGCTGTTCTGCGCTGGTGGGCTGGTGTAGACCTTCCTCTTTTTAGCGTGTGGCTTATGTCTGGGCATTTTGACGATAACGCGATCTTTTCTCGAGTAGTGGTGTCCTGAGAAGGACGTTGGTGTCTTGGAAAGTTATCGAGTTGTACGTATGTTGTTCTTGTATCTATCCTAAATTTTAGTTAGAACTGCTAGGGTTTATATATATATCTGAAATCAAAGGAACAAGATCACTATAGACCGAAAACCAGACTCTCTGCCAGATGTTAGCACCTACGGAGAATTCTTCGTTCGGCTTTCGCGTAAATCAAAGCCATTCTCCACGCTAGAGCCGACAAACAGAACTCACACTCTTTCTTAGATCAGGGATAACGTAATTTACCAGACCATGCGAGATTTCTTCGATCGTAAAATCACACTGTTTACCGCCCGGTAGACGTGGTCATAGAACGAAATCGAGCGAGCCCGCTCTCTGATCTGGCGATCTGCCGTGTTTAATTACTTTACTAGCGAACGGATTACAAGGGAGGTAATAAAATATTATCCGCTCTTGATCGCTATCTGATCCTATCCAACGAGTTTCAATCGCTGGTGTTAAGAATAAATTACAGATCAACGTAGCTAATAGGTCTGCTCGAGAGCATACATCAAAGAAATAGCGAACAGCAATAGAATGAGTGCTAAATTAGAAAAAGGGACAGGTCTCTGAGTGTATAGAATGGTTTTTATGTTAAAAACGTGCATAGGTGAAAGAAAGGTAAAAGAAAAGTGTAGATAATGAGAAGATAGATGAAAGCTATTTTCATAATCTGTCACACTCTCGTTAAAGGGTTTGAAGTGGTTTCATTCCACTTCTTGCACAGTGAGAACCCACACCAATTTAAAACAAAAAAAAACACATATACACAAACGCGTGTTTTGTAAGTCCAATACCGCGCTTGGTTCCCGAGCGTCTGTGTGGACATGAAGAAGGAATAGAAACCATATCGTAAGACATATAAGGTTGCGCACACGGCTGGCAACCTTCTCATGTAAACAAACTACTACATAAACCACATCAGCACGAGTTTTCTGCAAGGGCCAACTACAGCAGTGGCTCCATACTCTTAAAAGGATAATCATTTAATGTAATTATATATCTAGTATCTGAGGAAAGTGGTTGAAGTAACAAGAAGAGACATGGTCCGCAACCAGACGATCCGTCAAGGTCTAAAATCCCATCCGCTGCAGACCCAAATAGAACAGTCCCAACTAAGATGGTTTGGCCATGTCTGCAGAATGGGAGAAGATCGGCTACCACGACAAGCATGGGAAACAAAGAGCCAGGGATCCAGACCTCCAGGACGACCCAGAGTCCGCTGGGAGGACAACATTAGACAATCTTTGAAGGACCGAGGACTAGAATGGAACCAGGCCAGGAAGAAGACAGCTGATAGAATGGTCTGGCGTTCTCTCTTCCAAACCTCTACACCTCACGGTAGAAGGGGAACGACTAAGTAAGTAAGTAAGTATATATCCCTGTTAATTAAGCTGATACAGGGCAGTACATGTACGACATTGAGCAATTTAGATCAAATTTTGACATTCCCCACTTCGTGTCACGTTACATTACGAACATAAGCCAGTCATCAAAATTACACCCATACATTTTTTTCACCCCCTCCTCCCCACGCCACAAAAAATAAAAAAATCAAGCACACAAACAAACAAAATTGGCTTCAGCTCATATTAGGATTGGTTTGGTAAAGTTTTGAAGGACCATCTTCTTTACACACGGACAATTCCATATGTCGCTCCAATCTCCATCACACAAGGATGATCTCAGCACGGTGTACGATTTCCGTCGCACCGGCGAGGATCCCAATGTGTGTATACAGGAATCACACCTTCTATAAATATTTTTGTGGTGAGTAGGTTTCCAATTTTTTTTAATTTTGCCAAGACGCGGCCGCATGGCCTACCTTTTACCATTTTCAACTGCCGAGTGATTTTAAACGTGCGCAACTTGCACACGGTACCTCCCATTTTTTCGCCCTTATCCGAGAAGGCTAGGCATCTGATCTCACTACCCAGGAGATCATAGAGGAGTAACACATCATTAGGAACCACTGGTTGTGAACAAATGTCCATCAATTATATTCTCTATGCTGGGAGCGAACTCGGTACCTTTAGAACTAGAGGTGGACGCCATACCTCTAAGCCACTCCAAACCCCTTATATTGGAGTTAATAACAACGAAGCTATTGATAACTGTTTTCTTTGTTGTAAGTATATGTTTCAACTTTCTCAAAGTGTTTACAATTTTTTTTATATTGAGATGCAAATTGCGTTGTTGAAGTATACCTATTTTAGAAAATAAGGGAAAACACTGTGATGCACAAGGCTAATACAAAGATAATTTATAAAATTATCTCCCTTCATTTAACTCGTACCCGCACCTACGCAACCTCAGCAGCACCTCGGGTGAGTTCTACAGTTTCAGTAACTTCCTGTATCACTGGGTCTTTAACTTTGTAAATTAATAACATGCTTGGTAGGGTCATCATCACCATCATCAGCTGCCATCGCACCAACGAAGGTTGTTTGTTATGAATCTCCAACGTCTTCTGTCTCTTGTCTTGATGGTGCAATCTGATATACGGTACTCTTTCCTGTCCATTTCTTGATGTTATCTTCCCACTTATAGCGTTGTCTTCCCCTGGCACTTTTGTCTTCAGCTCATCCATGTATTATGGTATTCTACACATGTTGTTTAGATTTTAGTATTTGGTCTCATGTTGTTTAGATTTTAGTATTTGGTCTCATGTTGTTTAGATTTTAGTATTTGGTCTCATGTTGTTTAGATTTTAGTATTTGGTCTCATGTTGTTTAGATTTTAGTATTTGGTCTCATGTTGTTTAGATTTTAGTATTTGTCTTATGTTGCTGAATGTAGCTTTGACCATTCCTATTACTCTTCTTGATGTCTTTTGATAGGTTACAAAGTTTCTATTTTGCTATTGTTTCGGGTCCAGGTAACACAATGGCGATAGCTCGTCTGCTTGTGAGCAAATACTTCTGCGCTGCACACTGTTGATGTCACATCAGAATAGTCCCCTTCTCCCTCCCCCCCCCCCCCCCCCCCCCCCAAAAATACAAAAAAAAAAATAAGAAAAAAACTGCACGCGGTGTGAAAACTTAGTTTTCTCCATACTGCCCAAAAAAATTAATTAATTTTCACCAGATACTCTAGGCAAATATCAATGCTCTTAGATTGTGGCGCGTTCAGTTCCCTATTCACGGTAGTAACATTCTGTCTCCTAGAAACTACACGGGGTCTCGAGACATATCCTGCGCACTATATATTTTAGTCACTACGTACACGTTTATTTTTAGCAGCAGGAATGTCCTCCCTAATATGTTACAAAACCATAAAAGTCGCCATTATTGACAACACCCATCATGTGCAATCGCTTTTCGTAATGGCTAAGTGCTAGTGATCTCTCTGTCGCGCTCTCTAATATTGTTCAGCCACTTATGCCTTCCTCTGCCCTTCTTTCGCTTCCCGTTTCGCTGCCCTAAATGTATCGCTGTCTTGCTACCATATTCAAATCACGTGGTCATATCTCACTTTTTATCAGGACCGCGGACTCCTTGAATTCATGGCCTTTGTTTTAGGCATAGCGAAGCAACGTTTTGTAGCGGAAGTATTGATACTATTTATCGTTAGCCACCGATAGATCTCCCGTTTTGCATATTGATATGTGCGCATTACCAATCGGGGGGAAAAGCAAGTTACACCAACAGCCACGGCTTTCATACACTGAACAGTTAGAGCTAATAAGGTTTTCTCCGGAGTAAACAGATTTGAAACCTCAACAACCAATATATAGAGCACTCGAAAGTTACTGGACAAGTGAATGCTTATTAGTTGCAAAGAGAGAGGGAGGATGTGGGAAATGTGAAATTTTCAGAGGAGTTTTGTTTCCAATGTTTTACGTGGAGAATGTTACAGGAGTTTTTTAAAACTGAAATAAATATGAAGGAGGACAAATGTAAAGGTAATCCTATAGTAAATTCTGCCGAAGGGAAGTGAGGTATTACATATTTCACTTCACTAGGTCCACCATTACAAAGTGAGTAGTTAGTTCCTGTCACGGATTGCCTCCTCTGCTTTGCAGTTGTGGTCCACAAGTGGCCAAAACTCAAGAGTATCTAAAATGGGTCGTCAAAGGTGTCTACCTTCGCACAAGATTACTCTTGGCAGAGTTGTAGAGAAGGATAATGACGCTTCTATCCCAAGGTAGTTTTCACAAGATGTTTCCGAAGTCAAGAACAATGCAGCATTGGCAGGGCAATTGTTGCTTGTATCGGTCCGCCGCCTTTTGTGAAGAATAATGCAATGGTTTAGCCCGTTCAAGCCCCCAGCTGGTGTAAATCCAGCGAAATTTAACAATCAATTAGTTTTAACAGGTTAAAATAGAGATGAAATTTTGGTGAATTTTAGATGAAAGCTTTATCTTCATAGAGACTGGATAGAGGAATATTAATGTTCTTTGCTGTTGCCTTTTAGTAAGCACTTAACTTAGAATCAATGACTACTGCAGTCGTGGTTTCGTCAATTCTGTGATGAGGGAGGCACATGTGATGTAATCATCACTCATCACTGCTCCAGTCGGAGCCTGGGGTTGTTGCTGCTTTCGTTTTTCTGAGCGAATTATCATAAAACAAACACCAGCGCTTGCTGTAGTGGTTTATGAACATACTATTTTCATATGTTGAGGTTGCCAGTCTCAGATATATATATAACCACTTATCAAGGAAAACATACCAAATTCACATTTGTAAAATAAATGTTAACACTTATCCCAAAGTAACTGTTGGGAACACAATCTCCTGGCACAGTTTAGAATGGACACTATCAACTTAGGATATATGCTTTCGAATCATTTGGTCTGGAAATTTTGTTTTCCTATTATGACGGGTGGTCTGATTCGTTAAGACTTCAGTCCTTGTACTTAAAATGCGGGTTTACTTTTTTAAGTTTTAAAGTTGCCCAACTAGACTACTTCGATCTGTCACTTACAATTTTGGAATCCTTTGTCTGATCCTTCTCTTTCTGGCTCTTGTGAACCGCTAGCTTGACGTGGCAAGGCAGTCTGATCTGTGTCTCCGATTTCGCTAGATTATATCTCTCATTTCTCAGTCCAAATCCCAGATTGTACTTCCAACGAATTTTCCAATGAGAACCATTGTGTATCCAGTCTCTCAAATCAAACCAATCGAAAGCTCTGTAGCACTACCTGGGTTAAGGTGTTTAAGTCATAATACCCCCACGTGTTTTAAAATAGTACATTTTAAAATTCCATCGCATGACATCTTTTTAATAATGCTGTAATACTCCCGCCAAGATTGTCTCAACCAGGTTGTCGCATAGAGATTTATGATCAATAAATTTTCTATATTCTTTTCTTTTCTACCCGTGCCCTCTACTTTATTATCGCTCTTTTATCCTTTTCTTGGGGTTTTTTTCGCATTCGTTCGTTTGCGACAATATTATTTTCCCATTCTGACTTTGCCGTTTCTTTTCTCATACTGGTAACGCATTGTATTGCATAATCGTGTCAGTCCCTGGACGAGACGAAATACTGTGAAATTCGTCCCGATAGACATGGGATGGCAGACATATCGTCTAACATTTTCATCTGACACGGCGCTCTACGGTTAAGTTTCTCGGCGAGGTGTGGAAACTGCCATCCGCATCGTTCAGAAATGAGACAGGTCGTCGTAGAAGGTGTGAAGACGCGTTGTGGCAGTTATGGCCTGCGTCTTAGTTAAGTGTTAAGAGAGGAGAGAGGGAGACGGGGGGTTTGCGAAATAACGTGGGATCCTTTGTCTGTTTAAGATATATCTACCCCGGAGTGGAAACTTGATTTCATTCAATCTCCAAGTTGCAGTAGACGTGATCGCTTCGTTCTAGATACTTATATTTATAAGTGAAACTCTTAGTTTCGTTGTGATACCCGTAGTTCTGTTTGGAGGTAACTTTATAATATCTAATAGGTTGAGTGATTAAGTGTTAAATCGCCTATTATATTTCACTAGTTTCTTTTGTGCAGAAGAAAGTAATTTATAAGTCTGTTATATTCTCTAGTCGACGTGTTTCAGTGGATAGCAAAATAAATTATAATTTCTAGCTTAAACTCATGCAGCTATAAATAAATTTAATTTAACTGCTAAATACTCAGTCGAGAATATTTTAAAACTAACTTATAACTGCACTGATTCATCATTGAGTATTGACGAAATACGTATGTATTTCTAATTCATGATGATTGATTTTATGAATTATACCTTATTTCACGGGAGTTTTAAACGATAAGTCAAGCTCTCCGCTTGCAGTTTATAATGTAAGTTATAACAGAGTACATAGTATGTATAAGTATTTTATATGTTGTTTTTTCTTTATTCAGTGAAAACTGAGGTAGCCCAACTCTACCAGCGTTTTGTACGGAGAAATATCTGTGAAGAACTAGAACATTTTTTCTTAAAGACTTGGATGTATAAAGTAAAACCTGTCTAGATTGCATTGGCATCCAGAACGACAGAGTACCCAGTACATAAACATTTTTTTAAGATTTAATGAAGTAACGGGCCCATCGAGTCTGATTTAATTCTTCCAGAGAAAAAACCTCAAGTACATTTCAGCCCTTGTGGTAAGCAAAATATTAATATCAGTAACATTCCGACAAAGTTTTGACTAGTAGTGGTGTGACCTGGCAAAGGGGCGACCGACCCCAACCAGGCGCGTCCACGGGTGGCGGATAGTGGAACGACCTCCAGATATGGTGTGTCAGCTGCGAATAAAGTCAGCATAGCTGGACGAATAAGCAGTCGCGGACCAAACGGCGATGTCCTCCCAGCAGGACGGGGAAGGGTAACAGGTGGCACTGATACCCCCACTGAAATCCCCCATATGTCCTACGACGGGTGCATCAAGCGAGTAAGAGCCGCTATAAGCTCTAGCCACGGGGAAGGTAAACCTCGGTAAACAAACCAATCTGCTGCCTTGCAGCTACCACCGGGAGATGGAAAGGCTATGGGAGACAACCCTGAACAACAAACACAACCCGGCCTGCCGAAGACGGAGTGTGTTAGCTACGGCGCAGACACCGGGAAAAATTAGGACACACACGCTTTTGCGGTATGGAGTCATGCGACAATCTCGACTTACGTCATGGCGTCGCTCCTATCAGCTACAACCGGGGAGGAGCGGAGCCGGGCCCCTAGCCTCGAAAGGGCCCACCCAAGCAACCGGTGCCTTTGCCAACCAAATGGTCGGGGGAAGGCAAAGTAGAGCAACTGACCAACCAACCCACTATCTTACAGTGGCTCAATGGAATGCAGAAGGAGTGAGGAACAAGAAACCGGAGTTACAAGAATTCCTCAGGGAAAATAACATTGATATAATCTGCATCCAAGAAACTCACCTAAAAGATACCCAACGATTCTTTGTACGTGGATACCAATCCTTCCGCCAAGATAGGGCAAAAAGAACTAAGGGAGGAATCCTCACACTGATTAAAAACCTCAATCCCAGCAGTAGAGACACACAGATCTGGTGAGGATGAACTTGAATACATAACAGTCCAACTACTGCTGCCCAGTGGAGACTTAATGATCACAAACTGCTACAGCCCTCCAACCACAACTCTGGAGCTACACAAAGTGAAGCTTGCAGCATCGAGACACCTCATTATGGGTGACTTCAATAGCCACTCACCCAGCTGGGGCTATAACGCAACAGATCCAAGAGGAGAAGAGGTGGAAGATTGGATGGTAGAGAATAAACTAATTCTAATAAACCAACCAGAGGATAAGCCCACCTTCTATTCCAGAGTATGGAAAACAACGAGCACACCAGATCTTGCTATGGCTACAGATGACATACATCGACTCACCACCAGAACAGTAAATACTCAACTTGGGGGAAGTGACCATGTACCAGTCACATTACAGATATCTGAGATAAGAAGTGCAGGAGAAATCAATATGTCTCCTAGCTGGAATTTCAAAAAAGCAAACTGGGGATTTTTTAAAGAACAAGCCGACAATTTCTGTCAGAACATTGCCCACTCAAATAACATCAATAAAAACATCTCCATCATCAGTGAGGCAATCATCCAAGCAGCAAAGAAGTCAATTCCACGAGGTAAACGACGAGACTACAAACCATACTGGAGTGACAACCTGGGAAAACTCCATAGTGAATTAAATAAAGCACGGGAAACTATGGAGCAAAATCCCACATTAGAGAACACACAGAGGCACAACAGCATAAAACAAGCCTTCAATGAACAAAAGAAAGCTGAAATCCAAAGGAGCTGGCACCAGAAGACCAGCAGTCTCAACATGGAAAAGGACTCAAGCAAGCTATGGAATCTGACAAGAGTACTAAATGAAGAAACAACAACCAGCTACTGTAAGGCTGTCATCAAGGAAAATGAAAAATACCACACAGGAAAGATGGCAGCAAACATCCTGGCAGATTTCTACAAGGAAGAAAGCACCACATCACTTTCACATGCACGGATCCAAGAAGTACGTAAGGAAGTAAAAGAAAAACTGAAGCACCAAAACCCAGATATCTGCATGAAGTCACCCCTTACTATGAGAGAACTCAGTGCTGCCATAACAAAACTAAAGAACAGAAAAGCTCCAGGAAAAGATGGCATCACAAATGATATGATCAAGAACCTTGGACCTGTAGCCAGGAACAAGCTCCTCCTAATCTTCAATCAATCATGGAGTACTGGAAAATTTCCAGATCAATGGCGAGAAGCAATCATTGTTCCCATCAGAAAGAAACAAAAGGAGAAAACAAGCAAGTCCAGCTACCGACCAGTTAGCCTACTGAGCTGTCTGGGTAAGGTAATGGAAAGAATGGTGAACTCAAGATTACTGAAACATCTGGAAAAAATACCATCTGCTTGATAACACACAGTCAGCATTTAGGAAAAATCGCAGCACCGAAGACCAACTAGTATATCTAGCCCAGGAAGTAGAAAATGCTTTTCAGGAGAAAAAGAAAGTGCTGGCGGTTTTTGTAGACTTGACAAAAGCTTTTGATAAGGTATGGAAAGAAGGACTCCTCCTTAAGATGCTCAACAGCAAAATTGAAGGGAGAATGTTCAACTGGATACGGGACTTTCTTCGATACCGCACAGCAAGAGTAAAACTTGACGGGAAACTGAGCCATCGCGTCACTCTACAACAGGGTGTGCCACAAGGAGGAGTTATCTCCCCCACACTTTTTATCATATATATAAATGATATTGCGGAGAAACTGTCCGGGCATATCTCCAGGGCTCTTCATGCTGATGATTTTGCTGCCTGGTGTGCTGCTGAACATTTGCCTACTGCGAAGTTCAGGATGCAAGCAGCGCTAAATACCATCGGTAAATGGGCATCAGATTGGGGAGTACAGATAAACCTCTCCAAGACAGTAGCAACCTGCTTCTCTCTGTCAAATCGCCGAGAAACGATCAAACTGCAGCTAAATGGAAGTGAACTTCCAATCGAGGAAAACCCAACATACCTAGGAGTCAAGTTGGATAAGAGACTCACCTGGAAGCCGCACATAAAAGCAGTAGAACAGAGAGCAATAAGAAAGCTCTCTATTATGAAGAAACTGGCTGGCACAAGTTGGGGGGCAAATACCAACATACTTAAAAAAGTCTATACAGGCACAGTCAGACCTGTACTTGAATATGGCATGTCAGCCTGGGCCACAGCATCTAAAACAAACACAGAATGTCTAGGGAAAGTGCAAAATTCAGGCCTTAGGCTAATCACTGGAGGGATGAAGACTTCTCCAATCCAGGCAATGGAGCGATACACCAACATCCGCTCTCTTGATGACAGACGTGAGGAAAAGGTATTCACTCACAGTGAGAAGCTTCTACGAATGCCAAGTCATCCAATGCATGCCAAACTCCATAGTGTGACAAAGAACAGGCTGAAAAG
This sequence comes from Oreohelix idahoensis, assembly GCA_024509875.1. Classification (NCBI taxonomy): domain Eukaryota; kingdom Metazoa; phylum Mollusca; class Gastropoda; order Stylommatophora; family Oreohelicidae; genus Oreohelix; species Oreohelix idahoensis. Next base: position 144,323 of record JAMPIV010003882.1, read on the forward strand.
AACCAGCTTCCTAAACATCTCCAAACATCTGCATCGATGCCATGAAGACCTCCTCCCAAATCGATCTACTGAGATTGAAATGTTAATTGATTACGAGGAGCCAGACGACTGCCATGGAAATATATCTATCATCACAGAAGTCCCTGAAATAAAAAAGAAAGGCCACCTGACCCCTCAACAACTAAAAACTTTGGCTCAAGAAATGATTGAAGAAAAGTACAACCCGAAGGAGTGGACACATGCATACACAGATGGATCTGCTGAGGGGGCAGTAAAGAACGGTGGAGGAGGCATTTTTATAAGATTCCTAAATGGAAAGATCATCCGAAAGGCCTTCCCAACTGGAAAGATCTCCTCCAATTTTAGGGCAGAAGCTATGGCACTACTGCAAGCCCTGAAGATCCTCACCAGACCTGAACAGCAGCCACAAGCTAAGATAGTAATCTTCACTGACTGCAGATCATTACTTGAATCAATACAAAACACCAGAAATGATAACATGATGAATGAGATCAGATCTGAGCTTAACATCATCCAAAGGTCATCAACCATTGCCCTTCAGTGGTTACCTGCCCATTGTGGAATCGCTGGTAATGAGAAAGCAGATGCTCTATCAAGAAGCGGCAGTAAAATGGAACAATACAGCCACCCATTGCCCTATCGGGAAGCAAAAAACCATCATCCACAACAAGTACAAAAATCAGTGGAAGGAGGAAGGGGATATATACAGCAGAGATGACCCAATCCACCACCTAAACAGACACCAACAGACGACAATTTTCCGCCTGAGAACTGGACACTGCAGATTACTTGGACATCTCTATCGCCTCAAGATATCCCACACGAATGAATGCCCTTGTGGAACTGATATCCAGACTCCAGAACACATTCTCCAGAACTGTCCAACCCATGATAAATTGCGACGTGCGACCTGGCCAAAGGGTGATGAGCTCCAGCAGAAGCTATGGGGCTGCCGCGCCGACCTGGAAAAGACTGTGGACTTCATCCTGGCGACAGGCCTGCAGATTTAGCATGACTACAAACCGAACGCAGAAGAAGAAGAAGAAGTGGTGTGACCAAATCAAGTCCTATACTGAGAGAAGGCACCGACCTGACATTCCTCATTACTAGAAACCTAAGCTATTGACACTGTGCGCGCTGTTAACGTTCGTGCCTGGACAATTTTAATGTGACTTACACAGATATCCATAAATAAGAATAACCAAGAAAACGTTCCCTGAAGTAGTGAATTCAACCCGTCTTTTTGGAACTGGGGTTCTCTTGGCCAAGACTACCATTGGAGAGTCTGTATGTGCATGTCCTAAAAATTGTGTTTCCAGAAGTTGCTACCAAAGCTGTAAGTACGAATGAAAGCACTTGATCACGGCTGACTGAATAGAGTGAATGCAGGACTTAGTGATTACTTTATTGTTGTATTTTGGCACCCATTTTGCTGTCTTAATTTTCTTATGCAAGTTTTGTTGCTAACAATATTGTCCTTAGAATAGATCAGAGTATCCAAGTCTGTTCATACCTTTAAAGGGAAATCTTAGACTAAATCATATGTATCCGTGACTCTTTGGGGCTATCACTTTTCTTCTAACAGGACTGTGGGATATACATCGAGGGAAAGGATCATACCAATGGTCTATCATTCTTGTAGCAATTCATTGACTTTATGACTATTTGTATATGTTTGATGTAATTTTATATGTTGTGATGGACGTTTATTATGATAAACTTCACCTAAACTTATTCCAGTGTGTCGGTCAGTTCGTTCCCAATTATTTATATTTCCATTGTCATAGTTTCACGTCTGTGTGTCTATTGTAGTCACTTATGTGTGTGTGTGTATGTGTGATGAATTTACCGCGATACAACGTTAAAATACCTCCAATTATAAAGATAACATGTAGGGATAAAAATAATGCGTAGGATACTAGGAGACATGCTCGCCCATGCCCGCATTTCCTACCGCCATTCAAACTAACTAGTTAGACGTGCAGACGAAACGGTTTACCCTTTTTGGACGGGAGGGAAACGGAGATATAAAAAAAAAGGAAAAATATGACTGAACACGTGTTTGAATCTAGAAAGGCTAAAAGACGCAAACTGGTAGTAAAAGAAAAAAAATTCACGTCACTAGTTGACACAATGTAAGGAAATGGACAGAAAAGACCTTAGCTCTTATTCGAAACAGTCATTTCTTGGACGTTTTCGATACTTGGTCGTTTTATTTGAATTCAGCGGCAAACGCCGTGGAGAAGGTTCGCAAACAAATTTCAAAAACTAACCTTGACAAAAATTATGTTTTCTCTTAATAATAGAGTTATGAATATAAAACATAGCTAGTTTGATAGCCCATCTTAAGCAGAGAAATAATATACTTTAAATTATACAGACGGATAGATAACAAGGAAGATATTGACAAAAGACTGTATTGTTCATATCAGACTAGCGACAGTATTGTTGTGCATACTTCACTAAAGTTTCAAATTTTCGTCCTTGAGACACGGAAATGCAAAAAATCAAGCTGTAATGAACGAGAGGGGGAAGGTGGAGAATTGTGGCTAAAAATAACTTAGGAGGCAGATTTGTGTAGGGTTTTGTGTATAGTTGGTCCAAGAAACAAGTGTGTTTTTGTGAAAAACCAAGTAGAGACAGACGGACCAAGAGACAATAATACATACTTGACTGAGACCTGACTGAAATTTGACTTTTGGTTGAAGATTTGAAAAAAGTTAAAGGGGAAGTCTGTGATTGGACAAATGTATTCATATTAGCGGGATAGAGACGCGCATTTTTGCCATTTGATATAAGTCTGTCCAGTAGACCCAGTCAGTTACTTCCAGTGGTGTTTTTCCCAGAAGATATTACATACATTTTAGTGGGACGCCATACTATAGCCAGCAGCTCAGCTGAGTTTTGCTAGTAGTAACTGTGTTCTCAATTCTGAATTGTGAGTTTCTGTTGTGGCACTAAAGGTAGTGCTACATACTTAAGCAAGAATACACAAGCAGATGTGTGTGCCGCCTAACAATTGTGTCGGTGCAGCCTAGCATAGTATTCCAGCTACAGAGAGGAGTGGGCCACAGGAATCCTGTATCAGATCTTCACAGACAAGATGAGTGAATATGTGGCCTGCTGAAGATTCACCAGTAGTAACCAGCATTTAAAACCACCACCAATATTTCCCTATCAAATATATACTGAATTCTTGGGAAATATAACATTTAGCGACAGTCTATAAGTCAATGGACAAAACTTGTTGTAGTCACAGAGTGGGAGTGATGACACCACCCCAACAGCACATCCAGTAATAGTTCTCCCAGAGACAGTATAGACATTATTAATATTAACCAGTCTTATAAAATACCTATGTACACAAATTCCATTTTATTATGCCATATATTTATGCATTCCATTTATAACTCCATAACATTTCATATGTTCTGACCAAAATAAAACATTGGTTCAGAACTAATAAATTTAGAAAAAATTTTAATATTGAAACTAAAACAGTCTGAGTTAGTTCAGTGTGTTATAGATTTTATTAATATTATTAGACTTATTAATTACCTGTGTGTGTTTGTATATTCTATTACAACACATTACATTTCAGTACCCTAGACTTTTTAACGTAGCTACATTCATGATAGTAAAAGAGATCTGTTTGAGGTCGTAGTGGTAGTAAGAAGGGCCTTCTGTAATTCACATAAACATTTATCTCAGGAGCCTTCACAACTGACCTCATACAGTACCCTAGGTAACATAACAACCATACCATACCAACAAAACCACTACAAATATTGGGGTCTTGTCCGGGATATTAAGTTTATCAAAGTATATTAGGATCTCCTGGTGGGAGAATTAAACCAGTGGGGACAGATTGTATAATTTAAAAAGTGTCCCTTAAAATAAAAAGGGGAAAATAAAAGTTGGTGAATCTTCACAGCCAGTGGTAATTAGTTGATTGATTAATTAGAATTACCTTGGTCATTAATTAATTAGAATTACCTTGGCCATTAATTAATTAGAATTACCTTAGTCAGTATATAATTAGATTTACCTTGGTCATTGTTATTTTGTATGATGGCTGACCTAGCAAAATTTAGATCGCCTGCTGTGCTAACGGCGAAGGAGATGAACATGGAGGGTCAGGTTTTAATTCAGTATGTAACTTCTGAATGTGACAAGTATATTGAAAGGGAAGATAGGAGGTTAGCTGAAGAGAAGAGGTTACAAATTGAGGCTGATAAAGAACTTAAGAGGTTGCAGATTGAGGCTGACAAAGAGGCAAAAGCATTGGAGGCAGAAGAAAAACGACAGCAAAGGGAGGCAGAAGAAAAAAGGTTGACTGCGGAAAGGGAGGCAGAAGAAAAAAAGGCCGAAAGGGAGGCAGAAGAAAAAAGGTTGACTGCCGAAAGGGAGGCAGAAGAAAAAAAGGCCGAAAGGGAGGCAGAAGAAAAGAGGTTGACTGCCGAAAAGGAAGCAGAAGATAGAAGATTGCAAAGGGAGCACGAATTACGACTAAGGGAGCTGGAATTACAAGGCCATGCTCCTGAAAATGGTGCCAGCCCTTTTGCCTCAGATGCTACGCCTAGTCAGGGAGCCTCAACCTCAGCTATGGGGTTTCATTTAGACCATTTTGTTGAGAAAGACGATGATATCGAGGGGTACCTCAGTAGATTTGAATTATTAGCTACTACATATGGGTTAGAGAGAGAGAGGTGGAGTCTAAAGTTATCCCAGGGACTGAGAGGTACTTCTTATGAAGTTTTTGCTAAAATGAATAGAGAAGACCAAGACAATTATGACATGCTAAAGCAGGCTTTGTTATTGAGATATGAAAAGAATGGTGAATTCTATCGTAAGAAGTTTAGAAATGCCAAACTGTTGTCTGGGGAGACATACCACCAATTCTCTGCCAGACTGGAAACCTATTTGGAGAAATGGACTGCTCTGGGGAAGACCCAAGATCTTAAAGAGATGATCATTATAGAGCAATTAAGAGAGTCCATGGCTCCAGACTTGAGAAAATTTCTCATGGAACAAGGTGCAGAGAGGTTGGGGGAGGTTTTTAATGTCGCTGAGAGGTATCAGGCAGCCCAGGCAGAGGTAAGTGGCACTAAAAAGAAGCACATAGAAAATTTTAAAGCTCCACAGCAATTTAGTAGATTTGATAACAGAGAACAAGGTAATAAAGGCAGGACAAACTTTGGTAGGCCACGAAATGACTACCGTGACATAAACTCACAGTTCAATGACCAAAAATATAATGAAAGAAAACCGTTTAACCAAGGAAAGAGATGGTGCAAATGGTGTAAGAAAGACAACCATAACACCGAATTTTGTAAAAGGAAATCTTCAAACATTGCTGCAATGAAGTCGGGGACTCAAAGATTAAAGGTTAATCCTAATGGACAGCAGGAACCTTATCACCCCCCAGTTTGTGAGGATGTTATTTGTAATGGGGTCACCACAAGGTGCCTATATGATACAGGTTTGGATTATGATTCAGTTGTGAAGTCTAGCCTAGTGGACCCAAGTCAGTATACCACAGAAACAGTGGAAATACAAGGGGCGACTAAGGACATACCACTCATGACACTTCCCATCGCAAGGATAACGGTGAAAACTCGCTATGTGGAAGGAGAAATCAGAGCAGCAGTGATAGATGAACCAATCTACCCTCTGATATTGGGGTGTAGGTACGTCTTCTTGGGGAATCCCGAGAGACCTGTGATCATGGCGACAGTGCAGACCAGGTCACAGAAAAAAGGAGGAAGAAGGTGAACCTATAAATGCTCATCCAGAGGAGATGAGAAAGGCGCAGGCTGAGGATAGGACACTCAAGCCATGTTTTAAAAAATTGCCCAAATGCCACACACCTCCAAGCAAGGGAGAGTACTTTATGAAGAACAAACTATTATACAGGAAGGCCGGAACTGGAACAAATGGTCACAACCAGCTGGTTCTTCCCACTTCATATAGGGATAAAGTGATGGAACTCGGGCATGCGATTCCCTTCAGTGGTCACATGGGGATCAGCGCCACAGGACAGCGTATAGCTTGTCATTACTTCTGGCCAGGGATAACGGAGGATATAAAAAGATATGTCAAGTCCTGTCCAGAATGTCAAAGGGTAGCTCCAAAGCATTGGACTGCTCCTGCAACTCTAGGGGAAATGCCCATAGTGGGAACACCTTTTGAGAGGGTTGCAGTGGATATTGTGGGACCTCTCACTCGGACCAAGAGGAGGAACAGTTACATCCTTACTTTGGTGGACACTTGTTCTATGTGGGGAGAGGCGGTAGCCCTGCCATCAATTGATTCAAAACATGTAGCAGAGGCACTACTTACAATATTCACAAGATTAGGATTCCCGCATCAAATCTTGACTGATAATGGCTCACAGTTCAAGGGGAAACTAACGGAAGAAGTTTTTAAGCTATTTCAAGCCAGACACTTTCATTGTAGTCCGTACCATCCACAAGGGAACGGTCAGGTAGAGAGGTTCAATGGGACTCTCATTTCTATCCTGAGGAAGCTGGCACACGAAAAACCGGATATGTGGGATCAATTTCTGCCCGCCGCGTTGTTCGCGTATCGGGAGGTACCACATAGTTCAACCGGGATGGCTCCCGCAACTCTGCTATTTGGGAGGCCAATAAAAGGTCCATTGGAAGCTTTATTAAGGACCTGGACAGATGAGAAGGCAGAAGAGACTGTTACATCATCGTATCAATATGTGAACGAACTGACCACTCGTCTGAAAGCTGGATGGAAACTGGCAAATGATAATTTGAGACAAGCCAGGAAGAAGCATGCAGAATATTTTAATAGGAAGGCAAAGGACAGAGAATTAGCTGTGGGAGAGAAGGTGCTTCTTTTACTACCCGGCAGCCAGAATAAATTACAAATTGGATGGCAAGGTCCATACACGGTTCTAGAGAAGGTGTCTAGAACAAACTATAAAATTGACAAAAAGGGGAAGGAGAAAGTTTATCATGTAAACCTTTTAAAGAAGTATCTGGACAGACCACTCCAGGAAAGCACCCCCTTACTGACCTTGGCTATCGCAACTCAAATGCAAAAGGAACCACTCACCTCACATGAATACCCATTACATCCTTGTGAGACAGCTGCACAAGTAAAAGTCAGTAAGCACCTGACTAAAAACCAGAGTAGTTTTGTTGAGGAAACCGTCTGGGGAACATAGACTGTGCATAGATTACAGGAAACTGAACGCTGTCACAGAAGAACAAGTGGATCCATTACCAGACACAAAACAGTTATTTGCCAGATTAAACAAGGCAAAATACTTTTCGAAGGTGGATCTTAGTAAAGGCTATTACCAGATTCCAGTGAAGCCTGAAGTTAGACCTTATTTAGCTTTTAGCACCTCGGAAGGACATTATGAATTCAACATGCTACCATTCGGATTGAAAAATGCTCCGAGTGTATTTTCAAGGATGATGCGCAAATTGTTGGATCCCCTGAATAATCCATGTATCACGAATTTCATGGATGATATTCTCGTCGCCACAGAGACATTTGAAGAACACATTAACTCTCTAAAAATGTTATTTGATAGGCTTAGGGAGGCGAACTTAACTGCTAGACCAACAAAATGTTGTATTGAATGCAAAGAGTTGGAATTCTTGGGACACACTGTATATCAGGGTAACATGACCCCTGACCCCAAGAACTTGGAAAAACTGCAGAGAGCACCTAGACCACAAACAAAAAAGGACGTGCGATCATTCGTGTCGTTATGTGGATTTTACCAAAAATAAATCAAAAATTTTAACTCTATATGTGCTCCTCTGACTGATCTGACTCGCAAGGGACATCCAGATAAAATTGTTTGGACTGTGCAATGTGAATTGGCTTTCCAAGAGTTAAAGGAAAAACTCACTAGCAAGCTTATTCTCAAATTGCCTGATTTGACACAGGACTTTGTGGTGAGAACAGATGCATGTAATGTAGGCCTCGGGGCGGCTCTGTTGCAAAGGTCATCTTCACCCAATGGGGAACTGAACCCAGTCGCTTATGCAAGCCGCAAATTGAATAAAGCGGAGCAAGGATATTCCACAAGCGAAAAAGAATGTTTAGCGTTAATCTGGGCAATAAAAAAGTTCCAAATCTATCTGTATGGTAGGACTTTTGTGGTCCAGACGGATCATCAGCCCCTAGTGTTCTTATCTCAGGCTAAGCATGAAAATGCAAGATTGTTGAGATGGTCTTTATTGTTGCAACCTTATCAGTTTAGTATTGAGTATATCCCGGGGTCATTGAATGTCGGTGCAGATTTCCTCAGTCGGCACCCCTGTGATCAAAATTAGAGTAGTTGGTAGGCGTGAGGAGTAATTTTATCTATGTGTATCACTGGTTTTGGAACTTGCCGTAGTGCATGTTCTCAAGTGGGGAGATGTGTGATGAATTTACCGTGATACAACGTTAAAATATCTCCAATTATAAAGATAACATGTAGGGATAAAAATAATGCGTAGGATACTAGGAGACATGCTCGCCCATGCCCGCATTTCCTACCGCCATTCAAACTAACTAGTTAGACGTGGAGACGAAACGGTTTACCCTTTTTGGACGGGAGGGAAACGGAGATATAAAAAAAAAGGAAAAATATGACTGAACACGTGTTTGAATCTAGAAAGGCTAAAAGACGCAAATTGGTAGTAAAAGGAAAAAAATTCACGTCACTAGTTGACACAATGTAAGGAAATGGACAGAAAAGACCTTAGCTCTTATTCGAAACAGTCATTTCTTGGACGTTTTCGATACTTGGTCGTTTTATTTGAATTCAGCGGCAAACGCCGTGGAGAAGGTTCGCAAACAAATTTCAAAAACTAACCTTGAGAAAAATTATGTTTTCTCTTAATAATAGAGTTATGAATATAAAACCTAGCTAGTTTGATAGCCCATCTTAAGCAGAGAAATAATATACTTTAAATTATACAGACGGATAGATAACAAGGACGATATTGACAAAAGACTATATTGTTCGTATCAGACTAGCGACAGTATTGTTGTGCATACTTCACTAAAGTTTCAAATTTTCGTCCTTTAGACACGGAAATGCAAAAATCAAGCTGTAATGAACGAGAGGGGGAAGGTGGAGAATTGTGGCTAAAAATAACTTAGGAGGCAGATTTGTGTAGGGTTTTGTGTATAGTTGGTCCAAGAAACAAGTGTGTTTTTGTGAAAAACCAAGTAGAGACAGACGGACCAAGAGACAATAATACATACTTGACTGAGACCTGACTGAAATTTGACTTTTGGTTGAAGATTTGAAAAAAGTTAAAGGGGAAGTCTGTGATTGGACAAATGTATTCATATTAGCGGGATAGAGACGCGCATTTTTGCCATTTGATATAAGTCTGTCCAGTAGACACAGTCAGTTACTTCCAGTGGTGTTTTTCCCAGAAGATATTACATACATTTTAGTGGGACGCCATACTATAGCCAGCAGCTCAGCTGAGTTTTGCTAGTAGTAACTGTGTTCTCAATTCTGAATTCTGAATTGTGAGTTTCTGTTGTGGCACTAAAGGTAGTGCTACATACTTAAGCAAGAATACACAAGCAGATGTGTGTGCCGCCTAACAATTGTGTCGGTGCAGCCTAGCATAGTATTCCAGCTACAGAGAGGAGTGGGCCACAGGAATCCTGTATCAGATCTTCACAGACAAGATGAGTGAATATGTGGCCTGCTGAAGATTCACCAGTAGTAACCAGCATTTAAAACCACCACCAATATTTCCCTATCAAATATATACTGAATTCTTGGGAAATATAACATTTAGCGACAGTCTATAAGTCAATGGACAAAACTTGTTGTAGTCACAGAGTGGGAGTGATGACACCACCCCAACAGCACATCCAGTAATAGTTCTCCCAGAGACAGTATAGACATTATTAATATTAACCAGTCTTATAAAATACATATGTACACAAATTCCATTTTATTATGCCATATATTTATGCATTCCATTTATAACTCCATAACATTTCATATGTTCTGACCAAAATAAAACATTGGTTCAGAACTAATAAATTTAGAAAAAATTTTAATATTGAAACTAAAACAGTCTGAGTTAGTTCAATGTGTTATAGATTTTATTAATATTATTAGACTTATTAATTACCTGTGTGTGTTTGTATATTCTATTACAACACATTACATTTCAGTACCCTAGACTTTTTAACGTAGCTACATTCATGATAGAAAAAGAGATCTGTTTGAGGTCGTAGTGGTAGTAAGAAGGGCCTTCTGTAATTCACATAAACATTTATCTCAGGAGCCTTCACAACTGACCTCATACAGTACCCTAGGTAACATAACAACCATACCATACCAACAAAACCACTACAGTATGGGAGGTATATATATATATATATATATATATATATATATATATATATATATATATATATATAGTATATTAGATTTGTCTGACTAATCTAACTCTGTTGTAGATGATAGGCTGACTGAGAGAAGCTTCTCGAGTGTCAGAGACAGAATCTACTATATTTCCTCCACCTCACTCGTGAAATCTATTTCTATTTTTATCACCTCCCACTGAGCTCTCACTTATTTCTATGTCTATTCAAAAGGGACCAAACTAAGTCTTAATCACCTATCACAAATCTACGACAAATATGGTTTCGTCCGTAGGATTTTTTTTTTGAACTTAGAATAGGAAGACGAGTACGACAAATGGTTGCTCGTTTCCGGGAATTGAACTCAAAATCCTGAGCAAGTACGACAAATGAGGTCTCGTCTATTGGGATTTTGAACTTAGAAGAGGCAGACGATATAACAAATAGTGTTTGTTTGTCTAGGAATTGAACTCTAGTCCTGAGCAAGCACGACAAATATTAGCTCGTCAGTAGGATTTCTTTCTTTATTCTGTAATAGAGTAAGAGTGTGATTGTCTCGTGGTATTGTGTATCTTTAAAAATAACTAATCCCCTAGACCAACGATCTGTTTATGGGCGTGCTGACTACACAACTAATAATTGTTTTTCCACAGCATTTTGAGTATATACATTTGAGTTACAGGTCGATTTTGTCGGAATATATGTTAATTATTGATTTTGTAATACTAAACGCTAGTAAAGTTTGTGATTGTTGAACGATCACTGGGTTTGAAGCAGAAAGGGGTTTGAGCTAAGCTAAGGAGCGCGATCAGACTATACGTCCTGTAATTGCCTCCCTTACCCTAACTGTCTTCAGGGGTGAACTTGTAGTGGACTTAAAATTAAGGGAATTTTTTTTCCTCCTTAATTTTTTTGTAATAATTATTTTGTTTCCACTGTAGCAACTTATTTTTGTTAGTGATTAATCTTAACTACCATTTAAGTGGCGTAGTCATCTGCATTAGGTGCTTAATTGCCGATTAATAGCAGCGATAGTTAGACACTATATCATAGGAGGAGGTATCCCAGGTTAAAGAATATCATTTTTTTAAATTCTGGTATTTTCTCGTAAGTGGTAAGGAACCAGGTTATCTTTTGTCTTACTTCTTTCTCAACAAGTCTCAGTCAGCTATTTACTATGGCAGAAAGGGCGAAACTTAGACAGATGCTCAGGGACGAGGCAAGAGAAGAAGGTTTGGACGGAGACGAAGCGAAAGTTTTTGTCAGGGACGAACTGGACATATATGATGCGGAGAGAAAAGCAGCCAAAGCTAAGGAAAGAGCAGCCAAAGCCAAAGAGCAGAGGAAGATGGATGAGGAAATGGAAATTCGCAGGATACAGCAGGAGGAAAGAGAGAAGGAGAGACAGCAAGAGAATGAGAGGGAGGAGAGACAGCATGAGAAGGAGAGGGAGGAGAGACAGCACGAGTTGGCGCTCAAAGCTCTAGAAGTTCAAAGTCGGGGTGCTGCCTCTACCTCCAGCAATGGAGAGTCTTCTTCTCATTCCTCTTTAACTGATCCTCCTAACACACAATCTACTCATCTCACTGCTATGTCTTTTGCGCTAGAATCTTTCCCTTGTCCTAATGAGAAGATTGACACGTATCTAGAAAAATTTGAGAAAATTGCAACTCTGTACGGTTTAGAGAGGTCGCGTTGGAATATGAAGCTTTCCCAGGCTTTAAAAAGTTCTGAGTATGATGTTTACGCCAAACTGGAAAGCAGCCAACAAGACAACTAAGACATCTTGAAGAAAGCGTTATTGGAGCGTTTTGAAATGAACGCGCGCAAATTTTTGCAACTGTTTTGCAACAGCAGAAAGGAGAATTCTGAAACTTTTCAGCAGTTCTCCTCTCGTCTAAAGGGATATCTGACAAAGTGCCTAGAGCTCTCGCAGCTCCCCTCTACCTATGAAAATCTTGAGTTATTTGTTATAACAGAACAAATAAAGAACACTTTGTTTGCGGACACCCGAAGATTTTTAGCTGAGCAAGGTGCAGAAAAGCTTGAAGACATCTTGGAAAAGTCTCAGCGTTATCAACATGCGCTGGCCGAACTGCCGGCCACAAAACGTAAACCGACAGAAGAGCATTTTCGAAAGAATGATCTAGACCAATCTTCTCATGCTTCTAACCAGAATAACCACAGAGAAACTGGACCTCAAAACCCCCCTCCTGAAAAATCCAAGTTCTACAAAACAAGTACCCCAACCACAGTAAACAGTCTGATCAACCCGACCGCCCTTCATGGCACCGCAGCCAGCGAGGACAAGGTGACAAAGGGAAAACCCCTGCGCACGGGACTAATGATCAGGGCGAGCGCACTGAGCCTAAACGCATCGGATGCTTGCTAACAGTCTCGCAAGGCGTAATTATTGACAGTGATTCCCAACCTGAAGGAGAGAGACCCTCAACGCGAGGTACTGTTAATTTGAACGGTTCTCAAACTTTTTGTTTATTTGACACGGGGCTTTCTTTTGATTGCATTGTTGCCAGACACCTGGTTAAACCCGGTCAAGAGACAGGAGAGACAGTCCAACTTTGTGGAGTTTCTAAGAGTGAGGCACCTACAGCGCTTCCCATCGCATTGGTGGAGTTACACTCTGACTTTGTCAGAGGTGTGATCAAAGCGGCTGTTATGGATGACCCCATCTACCCAGTCATACTTGGCGGTAGATACGTGTTTATTGGGAAACCGGAAGAGCCGATTGTGGCAGCAGTAACTACAAGAGGGCAAACCAAGAAGGAACGGGAGCCTGCACCTAATTTGTTATCTATGGAACTTAAAGAAGCGCAACAAAAGGACCCTACTTTGGCACCCTGCTTTAGGAAACTGCCCATAGCTAAGGAACCCAGACAACACGGGGACATTTTTTCTAAGGATGGCGTACTTTATCGCAGAACGGACAAGCCTGACCAAGGTTACAATCAGCTCCTAGTACCGAAACAGTACAGAAGCCAAATCCTAGAAATGGGGCACTCTCTTCCCTTCAGCGGACATATGGGACAGAACGCCACAAACCAACGGATAACCACTCATTATTGGTGGCCAGGAGTAAATACTGATATTATCAGGTATGTGAAATCCAGTGCCCAGTGCCAACGTGTACCACCCAAGCAACGGACACCCCCAGTCCACATGGGTGAAATGCCAATAATGGGAACACCATTTGAACGGGTAGTGATCGACATTTTAGGACCCTTCCAAAGACTAAAAGAAGGAACAGGTTTATCCTCACCTTAGTCGACACATGCACTATGTGGGCCGAAGCTATACCGCTAACATGCACAGATTCGAAGCATGTCGCAGAAGCCCTCGTGCAGATTTTCACTCGGTTGGGATTCCCTCAACAAGTGTTGATGGATAACGGATCTCCATACCGGAACCTGTTGATGGATGAGATCGTGAAGATCTTGAGGAACCAACATATCTACATAAAGCCGGAAATGCGCTCGTGGAACGTGTTAATGGAAACCTCAACATGATGTTAAGTAAACTGGCACAAGTGAAACCTGAAGATTGGGATCTTTGTATTCCTGCAGCTTTATTTAGCTACAGAGATTCTTCTCATACTTCCACAGGATTTCCGCCAGCAACGCTTTTATTCGGCAGACCCATTAAGGGCCCGCTTGAAGCCCTACTTTGGTCGCTGACAGACCAGAAGGCTGATGAGACAGTTGTCTCAGCAAGTAAATATGTGTCGGTTTTAAAGGAAAGGTTGAAACTAGGATGGGACCTAGCAACGACTAACTTTAAGCGAGAACGCACAAAGCACGCTAACCGATACAGGAAAGTCGCGAAAGAAAGAGAATTGGAAGCAGGAGAGAAAGTTTTGGTGTTACTCCCTACCGGAAACAACAAACTGAGGATCGGATGGCAAAGTCCGTTTACCGTCCTGAAAAAGATTTCTAAGGCTAACTACCAGATCTTTATTGAAGGAAAGGAGAAGGTTTTCCATTTAAATCTGTTAAAGAGATACTTGGAAAGACCGGTGCCGACCTCCGAACATCTCCCGACGATCGCCAAAATTGACGAAGATGACGATAGTGGCAGGGACATTCCACTGCAATCATACTGAGTCTTTCAAAAATGTCAAGCGGCGACGCTCTTTCAAGCGTGCACGGAAGACATTCCAGAGAAGGAAGAATGGTGGAGGGGACTTGAGTAGGAATTGGAGAGAGACGGAGGGGGAGATGAGAGGGAAGAGAACAGACACCCTGAAGCTACGGATATAGGAAATTTATTTCCATAACGTAGACATGGAGTGCTTCCATATCTTAAAGGGGGGACGTTCTGTCGCATAGAGATTTATGATCAATAAATTTTCTATATTCTTTTCTTTTCTACCCGTGCCCTCTACTTTATTATCGCTTTTTTATCCTTTTCCTGGGGTTTTTTCGCATTCGTTCGTTTGCGACAATATTATTTTCCCATTCTGACTTTGCCGTTTCTTTTCTCATACTGGTAACGCATTGTATTGCATAATCGTGTCAGTCCCTGGACGAACGAAATACTGTGAAATTCGTCTGGATAGACATGGGATGGCAGACATATCGTCTAACATTTTCATCTGACACGGCGCTCTACAGTTAAGTTTCTCGGCGAGGTGTGGAAACTGCCATCCGCATCGCTCAGAAATGAGACAGGTCGTCGTAGAAGGTGTGAAGACGCGTTGCGGCAGTTATGGCCTGCGTCTTAGTTAAGTGTTAAGAGAGGAGAGAGGGAGACGGGGGGTTTGCGAAATAACGTGGGATCCTTTGTCTGATTAAGATATATCTACCCCGGAGTGGAAACTTGTTTTCATTCAATCTCCAAGTTGCAGTAGACGTGATCGCTTCGTTCTAGATACTTATATTTATAAGTGAAACTCTTAGTTTCGTTGTGATACCCGTAGTTCTGTTTGGAGGTAACTTTATAATATCTAATAGGTTGAGTGATTAAGTGTTAAATCGCCTATTATATTTCACTAGTTTCTTTTGTGCAGAAGAAAGTAATTTATAAGTCTGTTATATTCTCTAGTCGACGTATTTCAGTGGATAGCAAAATAAATTATAATTTCTAGCTTAAACTCATGCAGCTATAAATAAATTTAATTTAACTGCTAAATACTCAGTCGAGAATATTTTAAAACTAACTTATAACTGCACTGATTCATCATTGAGTATTGACGAAATACGTATGTATTTCTAATTCATGATGATAGATTTTATGAATTATACCTTATTTCACGGGAGTTTTAAACGATAAGTCAAGCTCTCCGCTTGCAGTTTATAATGTAAGTTATAACCGAGTACATAGTATGTATAAGTATTTTATATGTTGTTTTTTCTTTATTCAGTGAAAACTGAGGTAGCCCAACTCTACCAGCGTTTTGTACGGAGAAATATATGTGAATAACTAGAACATTTTTTCTTAAAGACTTGGGTGTATAAAGTAAAACCTGTCTAGATTGCATTGGCATCCAGAACGACAGAGTACCCGATACATAAACTTTTTTTAAGATTTAATGAAGTAACGGGCCCATCGAGCCTGATTCAATTCTTCCAGAGAAAAAAACCTCAAGTACATTTCAGCCCTTGTGGCAAGCAAAATATTAATATCAGTAACATTCCGACAACGTTTTGACTAGTGGTGGTGTGACCAAATCAAGTCCTATACTGAGAGAAAGCACCGACCTGACATTCCTCATTACTAGAAACCTAAGCTATTGACACTGTGCGCGCTGTTAACGTTCGTGCCTGGACAATTTTAATGTGACTTACGCAGATATCCATAAATAAGAATAACCAAGAAAACGTTCCCTGAAGTAGTGAATTCAACCCGTCTTTTTGGAACTGGGGTTCTCTTGGCCAAGACTACCATTGGAGAGTCTGTATGTGCATGTCCTAAAAATTGTGTTTCCAGAAGTTGCTACCAAAGCTGTAAGTACGAATGAAAGCACGTGATCACGGCTGACTGAATAGAGTGAATGCAGGACTGAGTGATTACTTTATTGTTGTATTTTGGCACCCATTTTGCTGTCTTAATTTTCTTATGCAAGTTTTGTTGCTAACAATATTGTCCTTATGATAGATCAGAGTATCCAAGTCTGTTCATACCTTTAAAAGGAAATCTTAGACTAAATCATATGTATCCGTGACTCTTTGGGGCTATCACTTTTCTTCTAACAGGACTGTGGGCTATACATTGAGGGAAAGGATCATACCAATGGGTCTATCATTCTTGTAGCAATTCATTGACTCATGACTATTTGTATATGTTTGATGTAATTTTATATGTTGTGATGGAAGTTTATTATGATAATTAAACTTCACCTAAACTTATTCCAGTGTGTCGGTCAGTTTGTTCCCAATTATTTATATTTCCATTGTCATAGTTTCACGTCTGTGTGTCTATTGTAGTCACTTATGTGTGTGTATGGGAGGTATATATATATATATATATATATATATATATATATATATATATATATATATATATATTAATATATAGTATATTAGATTTGTCTGACTAATCTAACTCTGTTGTAGATGATAGGCTGACTGAGAGAAGCTTCTCGAGTGTCAGAGACAGAATCTACTATATTTCCTCCACACACTCGTGAAATCTATTTCTATTTTTATCACCTCCCACTGAGCTCTCACTTATTTCTATGTCTATTCAGAAGGGACCAAACTAAGTCTTAATCACCTATCACAAATCTACGACACAGGTCATCTGTAATAATTACAAAGGGATGGCCCTGCAGAAGCGATTATCTACTTATCACCTATGTCTTTGACCATCCCTCAGACAGCTTTCTTTTCATCGATCGTACGAGACCATATTGTACAAACGAAGATTGCACCTATCAAAGGTGGCTAGGCGACTTACTTGATAAAAGTTTTGTCCACTTCCCGGTCTAATTAACCTGGTATTATTACGGTTCACCTGGCGAAACGTAAACAAGTCTTGGAGTGGTCACAGCAAAAAAATGAATGAATGTGCATAAAATATGCCAAGTAAAAAGTGGGTGAAGAAATGAGAGAGGGGCTCAAAAGTATATGTACAAACGTTTTGTCACATACCCCGTCACCTAAGATATTGTATTAAATATCCAGGTTTGGGCGTGAACTTTTGCGTGGTGTGTGCTTTCCTCTACTACTATTCTGGATGACAGTGTTCTTCTCCTCATTATACCGTTGGCGAGTGTTTTAGTTCGGTCAAAGGCCATCTTTTGTACAGTGCCCCAACTCTGGCTCATTCTTAGCATCTCGGCCTCCACAGTTCTCCGCCAAGTTGTTTTTGATCGGCCTCTCTTTCGCTTTCCTTCATGGGTCCTTAGCAAAGCTGTTCTTGTGATGGCATCGGGGTCTCTTCTGAAAAAAAAAATGTTCATCATAAATGTTGAGAAACACGAGTGTTCCCCTGGAAGTGTTATATAACTTTGCTGTCGGCAAATTCGTTTGTATCTTCCGATTGTCAATACGAGAAGTATGGGCGCCCAGCTTGGTTTGAGCGAGATACACCCCCGCCTAGTGTTCATTTTTTAACAAGGTAGGGCAGTGTTTATCTGTCTGCTCCCAGCTAGGTTGTTAATGTTATCTCTACCTATGGTAGGTCAGGCAAAATAACAACATAAAACCTGAGTCATGCGTTCCAATATGAGAGAGAAAATACAAGTATAAAGAATAAATGAAGGGACGAGCGCAGGATAGAGAGACAAATGAAACACTGACAAAATGAACAGCCTGACATTTCGTGACAGACATCCAGGAAATCCCTCTAAGGTGAAACATGCTGAGAACTTCAACACTGCACACTAAGCTTAGGAGAGTCACTTGAGCCCCAGACGTAACTCTGGCTTTTATATCGTTGGCTGTATGCAGGAGGATTTCACAATGGATCCATGATATGCAGGGGAAGCTGAGAAGTGGCTCTACATAGGAATTGCAAAATTCCTTGGGAAAGCACAGAACCAGACCACAATATTTTAGTTCTGCATGGATGGCTGGGAATGCACAGTACACCGCGCGCTTCTCCTTCTAGCTTGAAACCAGGTGTGATCATCCTTTAATTAAATACTAGCCAAGCAAGGAGAGAGTACACGGTTAAGAAACTGGAGCTCATACCTCCATCTCAACACGTTTCGGAATGGTAGAAAAGCAAATAAAAAGTCTAGATCTACAGTGTAGATAATACCAAGGAGTCTTCAACTTGGTATTGACTGCTAAAGAGCGTGAAGCTCAGCAGCCCTAGTTCAATCAATCAATCAGTATCCTTTAGCTCCCCGAGGAGAATAAGCCTTCAACAACCACATGCCAAGACTTCCTGTCCCGTGCCATCCGCTCAAGTTCTTTCCATGTTTTCCTCATCATTTTCACCTCTGTATCCAGCTCTCTTCTCCATGTGTTTTTTGGTCTACCTCTGCCCCTCTTTCCCTGTGGATTCCAGAACAAGGACTGCCTTGTAATGCTATCAACAGGTTTCCTCAATGTGTGTCCTATCCATCACCAGCGTCTTCTTCTCAGCTCTTGTTCCACTGGCACTTGTCTGGTTCTTGTCATCAATTCTACAACAGCCCTAGTTAAACAACAACAACAACCTCTACAGTTGGCTTACCATGTCTGTGAGGGTCGAGCTATGCCATCATCATGAGCATCATCGTAACTATCATTGTTCAGCTCTTTGTGGAACATTGGCATCATCATGAGCATCATCATTCAGCTCTTAGTAGAACATAGGCATCATCATGAGCATCATCCTAACCATCATCGTTCAACTCTTTGTGGAACATAGGCATCATCATGAGCATCATCGTAACCATCATCTTTCAATTCTTTGTGGAACATTGGCATCATCATGAGCATCATCGTAACCATCATCGTAACCATCATCGTAACAATCATCGTAACCATCATCTTTCAACTCTTTGTAGAACATAGGCATTATCATGAACATCATCGTAACCATCATCTTTCAACTCTTTGTAGAACATAGGCATCATCATGAGCATCATCGTAACCATCATCTTTCAGCTCTTTGGTGAACATTGGCATCATCATGAGCATCATCGTAACCATCATCGTTCAACTCTTTGTGGAACATAGGCATCATCATAACTATCATCTTTCAGCTGTTTGGGGAACGTAGGCATCATCATGAGCATCATCGTAACCATCATCTTTCAACTCTTTGTGGAACATAGGCATCATCATGAGCATCATCGTAACCGTCATCGTAACCATCATCTTTCAACTCTTTGTGGAACATTGGCATCATCATGAGCATCATCGTAACCATCATCTTTCAGCTCTTTGTGGAACATTGGCATCATCATGGGCATCATCGTAACCATCATCGTTCAGCTCTTTGTGGAACTTAAGCATCATCATGAGCATCATCGTAACCATCATCGTAACCATCATCGTTCAACTCTTTGTGGAACATTGGCATCATCATGAGCATCATCGTAACCATCATCGTTCAACTCTTTGTGGAACATTGGCATCATCATGAGCATCATCGTAACCATCGTAACCATCATCTTTCAACTCTTTGTGGAACATTGGCATCATTATGAGCATCATCGTAACCATCATCTTTCAGCTCTTTGTGGAACATTGGCATCATCATGGGCATCATCGTAACCATCATCGTTCAGCTCTTTGTGGAGCATAAGCATCATCATGAGCATCATCGTAACCATTATCGTTCAACTCTTTGTAGAACATAGGCATCATCATGAGCATCATTGTAACCATCATCGTTCAACTCTTTGTGGAACATTGGCAACATCATGAGTATCATCGTAACCATCATCGTAACTATCATCGTTCAACTCTTTGTGGAACATTGGCATCATCATGAGTATCATCGTAACCATCATCGTAACCATCATCTTTCAACTCTTTGTGGAACATAGGCATCATCATGAGCATCATCGTAACCATCATCTTTCAGCTCTTTGTAGAACATAAGCATCATCATGACCATCATCGTAACCATCATCGTTCAACTCTTTGTGGAACATTGGCATCATCATGAGTTTCATCGTAACCATCATCGTAACCATCATCTTTCAACTCTTTGTGGAACATAGGCATCATCATAAGCATCATCGTAACCATCATCTTTCAGCTCTTTGTAGAACATAGGCATCATCATGAGCATCATTGTAACCATCATCGTTCAACTCTTTGTGAAACATTGGCATCATCGTAACCATCATCGTAACCATCATCTTTCAACTCTTTGTGGAACATAGGCATCATCATGAGCATCATCGTAACCATCATCGTAACCATCATCTTTCAACTCTTTGTAGAACATAGACATCATCATGAGCATCATCGTTAAGCTTTGTAGAACATAGGCATCATGATCATTGTCCTTTGCGCTCCTTGTGTATAAATGGATCCACCACAGCAGCTGTCCCCACAGGAAGCCTGCAAAAAGCAGTTACATGCTCTTGCAGCTGTGGTTTCTGTGGTCAATTTTTTTAACATGTTGAGGTTGCCAGCCTCATGCAAAACCTTATATAAGTCGCCTTGTACGACATGCCTGAGGGTGCAGTAGTCATAGTCTTTCTTTGACCGGTGTGGGCGAGGTGGAGACGAGAACTGGTGAACTAGTGGTAGGAATGACACAAGACAAATCCGGTGGATAACTGTACTGTACTAGATAGTAGATGTAGAAGAGAGTTGTGAAGTAAGTCACATTCTCGCTAGACCTATCCTATGCTCCTGTGGTGTCACTATAATAGTTGGTGTGAAATGCAGCTCGTTAATTATCCCTACCGATTTTATAATATTAAATATTCTTTGAATTCCAAACACGAAAAAAAAAAAATTAAAATTAGAACTGTACTGGAATTTAAACAAAATAAATCAATTGCAATTTATAAAATATATCAGTAATAATAATAATAATAAATTCTTTAAGCACCAAACACGGCGCATAAGGCAGAAACCAGTTCTCTCCAGGTTGTTCGTTGTGACGCCACTCCTCTTAGCTCTTGCACATTATTTAGGCCCAACGTTCTTCCTTCTCTTAATATTTGTTCTTCTGAGTGTTTCTTTTGGTCTTCCTTTTTTCCTCTTACCCTCAGGAACCCAAGTGAGCGCCTGTAGTGGTATTCTGTTGTTTTGCATTCGTAGGACATGACCGATATATGACCATCGTCTTTTCCTTATATAGTCGGAGACATATTTCTGCCTAGAGTCTTCTCTTATTTGTCGATTAGTCTTGAATTCTTTCCAACTGATGTTCATGAGTTTTCTAAGACATTTGTTCTCGAATGTATTCAGCTTGTTCTCCAATGATTTTGTTATTTTCCAACTCTCACAGCCATATGTTAACACTGAGATAACATTTGAATTAAACAGACGAAGCTTGGTATGTATATTCAATGATCGTAATTTCCAAATGTTAGATAATCTATTGAAGGCGCTAGCTGCCAAAGCAATTCTAGTATGGATTTCTCTTGTTGTGTCACCATCCTGAGTCATTTTACTGCCTAAATAATTGAAACTTTCAACTTTCTGTAGTTTTTCCCCGTTCAAGATGATACCAAAGGTCTCGTTAGAAAAGTTCATAGCTTTAGTTTTAGAGGCATTTATTTGGAGACCTATTTTAACCGAGAGATGACACAAATTATTTATTGCTTCTTGGGATTGTCTTGGTGTTGAACTTAAGAATGCTACATCATCTGCGAAATCCAGGTCCCCCAGGAATTTTCCATTTGTCCATTTTATACCTAATTGTTCATTGTGGGTATAGTTTCTCATAACCCAATCAATAGCTATTCCAAAAAGTAGTGGTGACATAATACAGCCTTGTTTCACCCCTGTTTCTACTGTAAACCATTCTGTATTCCCTTTATTTGTTCTAACACAACATCTTGCATTGTCATATAGCGCTTTGATTATATTCACATATTTTGTTGGAAAACCATAGATTGTAAGTATCTTCCACAATGATGGGCGGTGTAGACTATCAAAGGCTTTTTGAAAATCGACGAAGGTGATAATAAGTGGCGATTGCCTTTCCACTGATTCTTCTATAATTGTTCTTAGTGTGAATATTTGATCAATACATGATATCAGTACACTTTAATAATTAAAACAGAAATTTAGTAAAAGTAAGTTGCAGATATGTATTTACAAAATCACAAGCTGGAAATTAATAAATTGTTAATGTCTCTTAACATCATTTCAGTCATTTGGGGACTTTTGGATTCGCTTCTTCAATGAAACAGTACTTACCTCTTTCAGTTCTTTCTCTACTTACACTGTGTCATTGAACAGGTGTAGACTTTCCAAGAGAGTTAATTCACCTGGACAGGTAGACAGGATGCTACTACCAGGCGATACAGAGGTGGTGCTTTACTCACACACTGCAGCCTGTTATGTTCCTTACAAGAAGCTTTGTTGGGACTCTCTGGGCTAGGAACCTGCAAACATACGCACCTGACTATGGTATCTGTTGTCTACAAACAAGACGATCCTCCGATAATGGCGGGCCACTATTGATCAAAATCCTCATTTTGACAACATAGTCATGAGGCCGTGGTCATGTCAATCAAAGAAGAAATAAAATACATCGAAAGACTATGGACATCATTCTAAATTTTTTTTTTCTAAATTCCGTCTAATTAATTCCCTTTTGTCCTTAGTTATGCCAAAGTGGTTTCCATTGTTGTGCACCAATAAAAACTTACTTGAAGAAAGAGAGGAGGAATTTGCATCGAACGAAATGAAACGAAGACAAAGAAGCGGAAGAAGAAGAAGACGAACTCTTGTGCACGCAGATTAAAACTAGCCCTAAAAGTACTGGCAGCTTTTATAGCTAGTGTTGAGTATAGTCCTGAATAAGACTCTAGCTGCGTCAATGATGTTCAGAATTGTTTTAGGTTATATTCAGTTGGAAACCAACGTCATTTGTCAGCGTAGTTTTATGAGTACCACAATAAGACACAGGCATGTAAATCAAAGTCAGTCAATGTTAAACATTACATCAATTTACATGACACCAAGATACATCACGAAATGTCACGAAATACATTCGTTCTTTTTTCTGGTCTTTCTTTCACACCGGTATTATTATCTACCACTCCTCTTACGAGCCACCGTTTCCCACTATTTATTGCTTATGCTTTTATAGTTCAAGGTTTTCTTGTCACATCTTGTTCTAAATTGTCACCTCCTTAATTTTACCTGCGCGTGTGACCTAATTTTGAAACAACATTGACTTTGTGGCAAGCGAAGTTGCCACAATGACCTCTCGCATATCGCCGCTCCAGACGGAGTAAAAGTCTCCACCTCAGTTCTAATGTTAATCCAGACTTCTTGTCTGGGAAGATACAAGAAAGCCATGTTCTTCACAGTGGTCCAACATGGATGGACAGATGTTATTTGGGGATAAGGCGGCAGTTGGCAAATATGCAATGCCCAAAAACACGGCCGATGACCATCTTGGTAAAGATTAAAACATGGTCGATTACAAGCTTGGAGAAGATTATCAGACGGGTCTTGAAGACGCTTGACTGAACAACCTAAGCAGTTACATCGGCTGATGCTTCAATATTTGACTATTGACAAGAAGTACAGTCCAAAGCACCTGTGGGAACCAACAGTGACTGAAGCATACGCCAACCAACCGATTACCCCCTCCCCCCACCGGAAGTTAAGTACCATAATACATCAACCAAGGGCCATTTTAAACTTTTTCACTAAGTCCACCACAGTTAAATCATCCGATAATGATCAATATCATCTTTTATTGTGTATAAGCAACCTTGTTTATTTTGTTAAACTCATAAGTGATTATCAAACCTGTTGATCTGTAACTTTAAAGCTATAGCTGGATTAATCACTGTAGAGTCAATTGTATGTCTGCACCCGGATGACTCATATTGTGCTAAACATAGAACTATATCGAACTATAAAATTAATAGTTGCTGAATCACCTTCAGTCGGGGCTCAAAAACCACGAGTAAAAATTACCTCATAGCAAGGGGCGGGAGAGTTAAAAGGTTATGACGGCTTAGATGTTGTGCTTGCTTTTCTTTGACATCCTATGAGGTCCCCTTAAATAGAAGCATAATTCTCCTATTTATATCTCCGCCAAGAGTAATCTTGAGCGAAGGTTGACACCTTTGAATACCCTCATCATTACACAATAAGTTTGGTCATTGTTGGACCATTACTGCCGAGCAGGCGAGACGATTACGCCACAGTAACCTAACGATCAGTACAAGTTTAACATACCCCTCAGACACAATGCTATGGATCTGAGCATATCACCATGCAAGTCGGCTACAAAGCATGTCAGCTTGGCTTTTCTCAGCTACTGGCTGTGGCTATATGGCTTCTACAAGTATGGGTCAGTCCGCTGGACGTCTTCTTAGCTATGAGATCTTGAAGTGAAATTTGAGAGTCTAGAATTGAATCTGAAGAGGTCTTATATACAGTTTCTCACTCCGTAAGATTTGATTGAGCCTTAGTTTGACTGGATCTCCCTCACATCAATCTGATTAGTTTAATCTGTCTCTAGTCGAATCTACTTTTTTCATTTCGATAAGTTTCTCCCTCTCGCTACCTCTGCGTTTGATTGGCTCTTTTTTCGCACTTCTGATTGGTTACTTTATTTTTCGTCTCAGAATAAGTAGGTGATTCCCTTGCTGTGAATCTCAGATACAGAACTACTCGGAGCAATGGAACATAGATCTTCAGAAAATGCATTCAAGGCCTTTATGTTCTGAGGACGACAAGGAGAGAAGATACTGCAAAGAAGTGAACAGAATTGATAAACATTACCGTAGATATAAAGTTGTGGAGGTACATGATCGCATACACCCCCAGGCATGGTACTTGACGAAGAAGATGATCTCTTTCTAGGACAAGAAACAAAGGAATGGCCAGCGTTACGACCAGGAGGTTTTTCTTCGGCGACCAATGGATGAAAACAATAGAGAAACGTACGGGGTAGTTAAAAGCAAAGATAATCCCGTAGCACAGAGTTTCTTAACCTGTGGCCCATGGTCCGTAAATGTATGCTAGGGGGTCCGTGTACATAACTAAAAATTTTAAATGTAAAGTTTCAATTATGCTTCTGTGTAAAATTTTTTTTTCCCCCCAAGAAGTGGTCCAAAACCTTCATTGGATAATCAAAGGAGTCCGTATACTTCACTGAAAAATCAAAGGGGTCCATAGCCTTATCGAACTATCAAAGGGGCCCATAGCCTTCATCTGACAATCAATGGGTTAAAAATAAAACCTGCAGTAGTAGAACTTATAAAGGTAAGAGAAGCGTTAGAGACCTGTTTCTTTTCTCGCTACCTTTGACTTTCCTAGTTCACAGCTTAGTAAGAACTTATGTTAAACAAAAAAAAAAATAGGTAATGATAGTCCAGGGCCGTAGATAGGACTTAATAATTGAATGCACTATTTTGGTTTAGTATAATTTCCACACAAATGTTTTTCACCAAACCAAACCCCGTATATCCCCCCCCCCCCCCCCGTATATGCGGTTGTGTGATAGTCCCATTGCAGATACTGCTCTAGGGGAATGAAGAGTTAGAGACGTTTTGATGTGGGGCAGGGGCGTTCTTAAAGTATTTGGCACCCAAGGTGGAACCTACCTTTGGCACCCCTAACCCTTAAAGAAACACACTTGCAAGTATATTTTTAACAGTAAGTACTATCACAGTAGTGTCCGAATGCACCCCCCCCCTCCATGTTTTTTAGCTGTCACCCGGGGCGGACCGCTCCCCTCGTTAATACGCCACTGATGTGGGGGGATGACCATTTCACTTCCTCACTTCATTTGCCTTCGCTAACTCAAGAGCAGAGTCAGGTACCCATTTACAACTGGGTGGACTAGAGGGTGACGCCACCAGGTTTTGAACTTGGTAACTTGCCGCGAGATGTAGTTGCTCTAACCACTCTGCCAATCGGACGCTCGAGAATTAAGGTAATCGCATTAGATTTTTTTTTTCCCCCGTAAGCTGAGACGTGTCGGAAATACCGATAAATCCCTGTGAGAAATGCCGCTGGAACAGAACGGAAAACTAAGAATGATTTATAGCTGGTGTTACCAAGATTCGTGTATTAGTGGGCAATGTGCTATCTTTTAATTAAATACATAATACATTGGTTACGAGCAGATAGCAGTTGACTTCACTGACAGTGATATCCATGTAGCACACATTCAGTGCTTGATTCTCTCTCTTTGTCTCTGTCTTTCAAATCCTCCCTTTCCTGGTGTTGTCTGTGTATATCGTCGTTGTCTTTTATATGTCACTTGTTGTTTATATGTTTTCTTTATGTCTCAGTTGTTTACACATTCATTATACATTGATGTATAATCTTTAATAGTGCATCGTGTCACCAGCTACAAAACAGGATGTTAGGAAATTACAATAGTACAACCAACAGAAGGCCAAAGATTTGTAAAAGATATTGTGCGTTGTTACCCAGGTTGAAAAGATTGATTAATACCTCGGAAACACACGAGATAACATCCTTTAACACGATGTGCTGAAATTTAACACGGCGACTAGGGTCGAAAGCAGTGTGACCGGTTTCCTGTTATATGAAAGTTGATACATACCAATTTGGGGAATGAACTAGCGACACAACAATAACGGTAGCCAACGAAAAACTTCTCTCGGGGGTTGGTTTTATGTTTCTCGTTTGAGTTCTATAGGAAATGTATGCACTATAAATGCTTGTTTGATATGTGGAAAAAATCTTCTGCAATGAGCTGTCATATCTAAAAGATAATGGGTGAAAAGAAATTATAAATTATATTATGGAAGCAGAGGTGTATTTTAAGTATTTGGCAGCGGGGGTGGTTCCTACCTTTGGCACTATCGCCCCCATAAAGAAACACATTTGCAAGTATATTTTTAACAGTAAGTGCTATCATAAATGTGACCGATGGCACCCCCCTTCTGACTGTGTCCCGGAGCGGAGTACCACCCCCGCACACCCCTTAGTACGCCACTGTATGGAAGAAATAACAATTTTTTTTTTAAATCGGTCTATTTCATACTCTGAAGTATGTTCAGGGACATGCAGTATTTACGAGAGTCTTGCAAAAACTTCTGCATCAAACGAGCTTACAACATTTCACTCAGTATGACATTAAACTTTTGTCCTTGGACACCAGTGTTAGTCTGAATTATTTTAATTATGACTTGCAAGAGATGTAATTTATAACGCTGTATAAATCAGTCCTTTCATTACTACGTTTTACACCAGGACATGTTATTGATTGTACAGCACAATTATATATATATATATATATATATATATATATATATATATATATATATATATATATATATATATATATATATATATATATATATATATATATACTGAAGCAAATTAAAAACGCACCACTATTATATATACTGATGCCGAGAAGCTGGAAAAAAAAAGTGTGGGAATGGATTTTCCCCGTGTTTGTCATGAGGTAGAGAGCGAATGGCTGCTGGAATGGAAAGTGCATGATTCAACCCACGGGTTTGTATACGGACTACATGAAAACAATGAAAGTTACACGTGCAACACGATTCCCAACAGCTATGACCCTGAAAATGTGTACGCGTTATGGCAGTATAAAAAAAAAAAGGTAAAGGAACCCGTTACACGCCCACTGAGGCATATTGGGAATATGGTGTTAGGCCCATATTATCTTGACCGTCGGCGCACGAGGGGTAATGTGGTCGGCATCACGCCGGCTGCCTTAACCTTCCCAGAAGTTGCTCTGGTACCCATTTGAGACTGAGTCGACCCAGGAGCCGTTTGTGGCCTAAAAAATTCCCGCCTCATCTGGGGGATCGAACCATAGACCACTGCGCTAGGAAGCCAGTGCACTAACCACTATGCTACCGCGGCTCCCTTGTGGCAGTATACTCGGTATAAAAAGGCCGTTGAGACAAAACACCCAGTACATGTGCTTGAAATGCCACGACTATCTGAAAACGACCGCCAACGAGCCATTGGTATGTTGGAGACCGGAATGAGCTCGCGGGCCATTGCCAGAAGGATGAATTGCCACCACAGCACTATTTTACGTCTCAATGAACGTTACGGAACCACTGGCAGTGCCCGGGATAGACTTCGGAGTGGCCAACCACGAGTTACTACCCCTGCGCAAGATCGTCATATTGTGCTGAGTCACCTAAGGAATCGTTCTCTCCCGGCAAGTCAAACAACAAGAGCAATAGTGGGTAGACGTGGGCAAGTCTCTCGAATGACAGTCATACGACGACTCAGAGATACAGGCCTTACTGCAAGACGACCTTATGTTGGGCCAAACTTGACTCACAGACATCGTCAGCAGCGCCTGCAATGGGCAGAGCAACATGTCAGATGGTCTAGACCAGGGGTCGGCAAACTACGGCACGCGTGCCATGCGTGGCACGTGGAACGATTTTCAATGGCACGCTGAGTGAATTAAAATACTGTACAGTAGATGATCTCATTTTTTTAAAAAAAATTGAATTTTTAATTAAATAGAAGCATATAATTCTTTTAAAGCTTTTACCTGTTTTTACAACCCTTCAAAACGAAAGTTTTTAGACATTGGAGGTAAGAATGTGCGATCTGATGCAAACTAAAGGCCCGATCATACTATACTGCACGTAAGTCTTCGTTTTTACCAACCGTTTCCGAGAACAAACATTCCTCAACGAATTTCAAGGGGAGTGGTTATACTTTGCGGCGCCCGCTAATCTGACGTCTACCTGCTACCGTAATTTGCAGGATGAGATTCTTGAAAAGAATCCCAAGTAAATTTTGTCGGGAAGCTGAGACATAATATCATAATTACGCAATAGTGTCTGGCTAGCGCCTGGACGAGCGTATTTATTTCGTTTTCGCTCGCAGTTTTTGACTCCCAGTGTGAGTTTGGAGCATCAATGACTGACCTCGACGAAGTTGTATTTCCGTCCTATCCTTCCCCTCTCTCCCGACCACCACCACCTCTACAGTTCTCTCGGCTGTCCCATACTCATGCCCGTACAGTCCGTTGACCGCAGCACAAAAGTTGATGCTGTTATTAAGTAATAAGGTGCCGTTAAAATGACTCAAAAAAGACAAAAACTTGATATACGCTCGTTTCAAGACTTTTGGACAAATGAATATGAATTCATACAACAAAAGGATCGTGCTGTTTGTGCTTTATGTTATGAAAGTGTCGTGTGCCGTACGTCAAGTGTACAAAGACACTATCAAACCAAACATCAGTCCATGTTTAAAAACTCTGAGGAGAAAAGTGAAGTCATAAATATGTCTGTTTCTGGCTACTAAAAACAAAGTAGTATTTTTAATCAAGTAATTGGAACCAAAAATAAAGCTACCGAATGTAGTTACAAAATTGCACAGTGTGTGGCTTCGAAGGGCAAACATTTCACAGATGGAAAATACATCAAGGAAACTTTTTTGAGCAGTGCTGAAATTTTGTTTAGTGATTTACCAAATAAAGAAACAATACTGTCTCGGATTCGAGAAATATCGGCTTCTGCGAGATCAATCGAGAGGCGCATAACTGATATGGCTGAAAATGTAACCGTAAAACAAACAACCGGGTTAAAACAAGCTGTTGTATTTAGTGTCACTCTTGGCGAAAGTGTCGTTGTGAATGACGTGGCGCGCCCAGATATAGTTGCGCGATATTGTGACAACGACCGTATTTATGAAGAACTGTGCTGCTTGATACCTTTTGATGGTACAGCCAAGGGAGAGGACATTATAACTGCATTTGTAAGCTATTTCGAAAATCAGAACATTAACATGAATAAAATATTCTGTGTTACTACTGATGCCGCCCCTGCATTTGTCAGAAAGAACAAAGGATTTGTTAAACTTCTTGAGGATCGTATTGGACGTCAAGTATTGAGCTTCCATTGCATTATACACCAGGAGAGTTTGTGTGCGAAGATTTCGTCACTATCCTTGAACTCTGTAATGGAAACTGTTGTCAGGATAGTTAACTTCATAGTTTCTCGCTCTTCATTGACCCACAGGCAATTCATGTCTCTTCTACAAGAAATGGAGAGCGCATATGCGGACCTCCCGCTGTACAGCAATGTTCGTTGGCTTAGTCGAGGTAATGTTTTGAACAGATTTGTATCATGTCTATAAGCAATCAAGGTGTTTCTTGATGAAAAAGAACATTTCCCGTAATTGAATGACGAGGACTGGCTGTGCAAGCTGATGTTTCTAGCTGACATAATTACAAATCTGAATGAATTAAACTTGCGTTTACAAGGGCAGGGTCAAACAGTACTTGATCTTTTTGAGCACTGGAAAGGATTTGAGTCAAAATTTGACATATTTTGCAGAGATATTACCACTAACACATACAAGTACTTTCCAAACGTAAAGGCTCATTCAAATCGATTTACTGTCAACAAAGATGAGCTTCAGAAGTACGTCGAAGCGCTCAAAGGAGAGTTTGCTAAACGAAGTCAAGACTTCAAAATTCACGGGCCCATGTTTTCTTACCTCATCAAGCCCGACTTAATTGATCATACTAACATCCCATTTGACCTATCTCTTTTCGAGTGGATGGATGTTGACAATTTTGAAATGCAACACATCGAATTCAAGGCATTAGAGTTATGGACGATAACATTTGTAGAATTGCGAAAAACTCTTGAAGGAAGCTGCTTGGAAAAGTCAGATGCCATCCTCAACTGCTGGACATCCCTGCCTCAAGCGTTCACCTGTTTGAAGAAAGTTGCATTTGTTCTACTTTCGGCTTTTGGGTCAACTTATACATGTGAACAAATTTTCTCACACATGAAAGCTGTTTTAAGTCCACAGAGAAGTCGCCTAACAACTGTGCATTCAGAAGCCTGTGTGAAGCTGAAATTGACAAAATATACACCTGATATTGAACAATTAACCAAGGAGAAACAAGGACACGGGTCCCATTACTTGATTAATGACTCAGATCAATAATAATAAATGATTACTCATATTAAAATTTTAATAACGTGTTTTATGTTTGGTTTATTTAATTGTTTTGTTCTTCAAACTATTGGACTTTCTGTCTTAACAAAATATACATATGGCAATTGTATTATAAAATTTCAAACTAATGTGTTCAGGACTTAAATTTTGCAAAACATAATATTTGTATTGATATTTGTTCCTATTTATATTAAAATATTGAATAATCTACAAAGAATAGAATAGTTATTTAATGTATCGGAAACATGTTAATACAAGATCATTTTTAAATTGTTTCAATAATTGTTGTATATAAAAATATGGTGGACTTAGGTTGGCACGCTGAGTGACTTTGCAACATTACTTCGGCACGACACTACTAAAAGTTTGCCGACCCCTGGTCTAGACTGCAGTGGAATATCTGTGGGACGAGCTTGGACGCAGAGTCTACAGGCAAGGTTCTCCAGCTAATCTGCAACAGCTCGAAGCTGCTCTTACACGTGAATGGGACTTGATTCCCCGGAATTTCCTTCAGAGACTTGTGCGTTCCATGCAGAGCCGCTGCCAAGCTTGTTTGCAAGCACACGGTGGACATACCAGATACTGAGGATAGTGTGAATGAATTTTTTTTATTGGTTGCATTTTTGGTTTTCTCCCTTGCCTGCACAGAATGCAATGAATTTCATAACAGTCAAATGTACAAATTAATGACCAGCATGGATTCATAGGAAAATGAATAAAGATTCCAAATATGTAAACTTGTAAACACTTATATTTACATTTCATACTCTGTTCCTGGATTATACAGGTGGTGCGTTTTTAATGTGCTTCAGTGTAAATAAATAAATAAATAAAATAAAAATAAAAATATATATATATATATATATATATATATATATATATATATATATATATATATATATATATATATATATATATATATATATATATATATATATATATATATATATATATATATATATATATATATATATATATATATATATATATATATATATATATATATATATATATATATACACGCGCGCACAGACACATCTTTATTTTAAAATAAAAAAAAGAATTGAACACTTTCAAACATCTATCACTCGGTAACTAGTTTTCATGTAGTCTAAACCAATTTGTAAAGTTATCACAGATCACAGTTATTTTTAAAATCTTCCAACTACGCTACAATGGGTCTGGAATGAGTTATTGTTGTGTGCCGCGTGAGCTTTTGTAAAATTATAAAAATAACTGTGACATCATGAAGTCACTAACACGTCTTATTAACATATTATGTCTCCAAATCATTATTTAATATACCCTATGTAGGGTTTGACGATATATACGAGTATATATTTTTAAAATCTTCAACATATTTTATTTCTAGAATCTAACTGGATAGTGTAAATGTGAGTATGCTGTTATCTTAATTTTACAATGCTGCATTCCTTTAAATCAATACTGTTAGTACCGTACATGTGAGATTGAATGAATACAGTACTATCCACACAAAAAAAAGAGTAAGAAAAGGCAGAATGCTATGTGTGCCTGCGTACCAAATTCTCAACACTTCGAAAATTACGTTCATTCTGTTTTTTTTTATAAAATTTTGCCTCGTTTCGGCGAGGCGCGTCCCGTTCAACCTAGTCGGTTATATTAGGGCGCATGTCCAAATATAAAAGACCTTTAGGTCTGGAGAATCGTTACGCTCATTTGTTCATTCTTTCCATCATTCAAAAAGAAGAACTATTATATACAACATTTTTTTCTTGCTGACAAACATTCCAGTAATACAACTTCCATCACAAAACCAGCATCTGAACAAGAGAAATCCGGTGTACTCGTAATAATGGATGTCTCGTATAATATGAGGATGTTTGTCAATAACTATGTTCCAAAGGGGCGCCAAACTGACAATGGTTGAGAACCACAGCTAAAGATTTCTTGCATTGAGGTTTTCAGCGAGGTTTATTTTCTCTATGTCCATAATGAACGTCCGATTGACAGAGTGGTTAAAGCGCTGGTCTCTCACGGCAAAAGTACCGGGTACTATTCAAGGTATCACCGCGCTCCAGTCTACCTAGCTGTAAATGGGTACCTGACTGACCTCTTGAGTTAGGCAAGAAAATGACAGTGGAGAAGGGAGCCGATCACACCACCTCTCGATGCTAGACTTAGTATGGTGAAGTCTCTAACACTTCACTCCCCTGCGACAGTATGTGCTATGGGACTACCCTTTTATGTCCATAATAGTTTAGCTAAAAATGACATGCTTAAGACAAGCGTCAGCTCTGACACCATAAACCAACAATTAGTTAGATACTTTGTTATATCCTCATAGTTGAAAACTTAGCAGGAAAAGGCTTTTTAGCTAAAGGTAGAAGTAAAAAAAAGCAGCAATATATACAAGGCTAATAACAAGAATAACAATTCAGTGGTGATGGCTTAATTAACAATTGTCACCACTGCTCAAACATTAGAATATCAGTACGGAAGCTAAAAGACTATTGATACATAGTAGTATTCTTACCAACTCTCTGCTATCCGCGTCAAACACGGTCCCTGATGTACAGGAGAAGGAAATCACGTTGTTCCAAATGAAATGCTTAAGAAAGTCCATTAATGTTACCGGGAAAGACAGAATGAGAAATGGTGACACCTGAACAATTTTAAGGAACTATATACTGTTGTCGCGGGTAGTCTTCCTTGATCTGACGTACACGAATGACCCTACACTGGAGTAAAAAGATGAGCTTTTCAGAGGTAACAACCTTCGCTCAAGATTACTCTTGGCAGTGATGTAAATTGGAGGAGGATTCTCCTATTTCAGGGAGGCTCGAAGGTTTTCTTTAGGATTGCAAGTACAACAACTGCGTATTCTAGATCTGCTGTAAAATTATGATTCCCCGCCCACTTCTATGAGAAAAGTAATTGTGTCACGATGTAACACTTGGCTCGTATTTATTGAGTACCCCAGCAGAAAGAATTTCAGCAAAGTATTATTAATGTACCAACGGGCTGATCACCCGTTTGCCAGTCACTTCGATTACGGAAACAACAGCAAATGGATTGATTTGCCGTTGCCCTAAAGACGCCAATAGGCGTGATGGGAA
The DNA here is from genome assembly GCA_024509875.1 of Oreohelix idahoensis. Lineage (NCBI taxonomy): Eukaryota > Metazoa > Mollusca > Gastropoda > Stylommatophora > Oreohelicidae > Oreohelix > Oreohelix idahoensis. The sequence goes on from JAMPIV010003882.1 coordinate 178,833, forward strand.
ACAATGGCAAAGAAAACCTATCTGCTGTTGCCCTAAGATGCCACTAGGCGTAATGGCCACTGACTGCTTTGACGGTCGGTGGCTAAGGACGGAAGAAGAAGAAGAAGATTATTAATGTATTAGCTCTGTATAAATGCATTTTAAAAAATATGAGCCATACGGGTACAACCATCACTTTCAATCAACCGAGTTATCAACTCCAACGAAGGATTTATATTTACATATATAAACAGGATATTTATTTATGAAATATAGTTGACACAAGGGTAAAGAATGAAAATGGTTAATTTAGATACCAGTTAAATGTGTGTTATCTTTTTAAAAATTGTTATTTTCTTCACAGGGAAGGGTACGAAATTTGGTGGAATCATGTTTGCGAGTCAAGTATCTGGGGTCGATTAGATCAGCTGAACTGCACAGTTGCAGTGAAGAGTTGTCGCTGTTGTCTGGGGTAGTTGATGCTTGTTCACATGGAATTCTTGACTTTTCCTTCTCTCTTCAGGAGTCTAATGGCTTTTGGAAGCACGTTTGTTGCGTTGCACCAGTAACTCCCGAAAATCATTATATCATAAGCCGCGCCCTAATTCCTCAATATTGTAATGATCAGGACAGACTTGTCATTTTTGCAGCTCACTCCTTCAAGATAATAACTCGTTATCTTTAAACGGCTTTCGACAACCAATTTGACCGGAAACTAATGCGTAATTTCAATGTCTGGGTCAGAAAATGTAACTGCTTATGACAATACACACCGCCTAACGCATGAGTAAACAAGAGATCGGCGAAAAAAGTAGGACAGTGTTGGTTTTAATCCCTGACCTTATTGTTGAACGCCTCACTAAGCGTTCTTTCTACGATTAAAAAGATAAACAAACCAGAGTGTCATACGCTGGCGTTTATATAAAACGTACCTCCTACAAAAAGTATTATCGGCAGTTATTGACATAGGGTAGTGAAACATAGGATGGACAGAAAAAAGGACGTAAGAATAGGACGTCTGAGACACCTGTACCAAATAACAGAAAATAAGGTGGTCTGGCCATCTTATGAGAATGGAACCCGATCAGTTCCTACTACGCGGCTACAACAGTAGAAGATCTGGTTTTATAGTACGATGAAGATCAAAAGGCAGATGGGTAGATAATATTACACAGATCCTACAACAACACGGGCTCACGCCAGCCAAAGCGACATATTTAGCTCAAGAACAAAAACTTCACCTTACTACAACACTTCACGACAAAAGTAGGCAGAAAAATGAAAATTGGAAATCGATTGACATGAATTAAATTTTGTATATTTAGTATTTGTTTAACAATCTAAATTATCGATTAAATATATATCTAATGGTCGCCAGGATGAACAATGCAGAATGAGACATTTATATTGTTTAACGATACAATTTCATTAGGCTGGAAAAGAAAAGGAGGTCTAAAGCTACAATGAAAATGTTTCATAATAACTTGGACTGGATTAAGTAAGAGCCCGCAATAAATGTTGCATGTTTCCGAACTCGCTGAGCTCTTTGGTTTCCTTGTGAGTGTAGGTAGAAGTATCATAGACAAGAACTCGATCAGAAATGAAATGATTAGCATGACACATTATGTTCGGTCATATTCTGCAGTGGCGGACTAAGGAGGTGCGAGGGGGCAGTCCGCCCTGGATGACAGACAGGAGAGGATTGCCATCGGTCACCAGTGGCGTACTAAGGGGATGAGAGTGGCGGTCCACCCCGGGTGGCAGATAGGAAAAGGTTGCCATCGGACAGTATTATGTTAGTACTTACTGTTAAAAATGTAATTGCAAGTGTGTTTCTTTATAGAAGGAGGTGCCAAAGGTAGGATCCGCCCCAGGTGCCAAATACTTTAATTACGCCCCTGTCGGTGACTATTATAATAATACTTACTAATGAAATATACTTGCAAGTGTGTTTCATTAGTGGGAGGGGGTGCCTAAGGTAAGATGTCAAACACTTTAATTACGCCCCCGTGCCCCTGTGGAAGGTTTGCCAGAAGATATCTTTGATTGTTACAAAATAATAACGGTCTTCAGTCGAATTAAAATGAGTGGAATATCATACCTCGCTGTCACGGATTTGCCTCCCCTGTTTTGCAGTAGTGGTCCAACAGTGGCCAAAACTCAAGAGTATCTAATATGGGCCTTCAAATGTGTCTACCGTCGCACAAGATTTCTCGTGGCAGAGTTGTAGATAGAAGGATATAGATGCTTCTATCTCAAGGTAGTCTTCATAAGATATTTCTGAAGTCAAGAACAATGCTGCATTGGCAGGGCAATCGTTAACTTATATCGGTCCGCCGCCTTTTATGAAGAACTAAGCAATTACTAATGTTAGCTCGTTCAAGCCCCCACCCTGATTTACTCAGTGGAATTCTGATTATTATGGTATAGCTCTGTTTAGAGTGTATTTAGTAAATTGACTGAGACAAACATGCAGTACATTAAAAATGATTAAATCGACGTTAAATTTGTATATTTACAAATAACAGATTTAATAATCATTTAGGTTTTAACAAGGTTTTAAAGAAATGAATAATTATTTATATCAAAAAAAAGTTTATCATCACTGTTGTGATGGAAGGTTTGTTTTAAAGGAGGTCACTTGGCAGCTTTTATGTGATACTTAGCTGTCAATGACGGTTAAGCTCCTTCTGATGGTTTGGTTCTTGGTAGACTGATCACGCTCGTCGCTGGTCAAGGTTGTAGGGCGCAGCACATTCCCAGATGTGTCAGGGAGTGTCTACGAAGTTGGTCCCTCGTCTTAAAGCTCGGGCCACTTTTCCCTTCTTGATCCAGAGATAGTTCCCTCAACTGGTACCATCAACAATTATGGTAAAAGAGTAGACACAAAATGCTCTCCTGAGTATTTCGTTTTCCGACACATAGTTATTGATCCCTTTCTCCTATTCCACCATCCCATCTACCTCAGAATTTACCCTCGATGAGAAATAAGCTTAATCCCTCGAGAGAAAACTTTCTTTACATTTAAATTGAATAGATTTGTATTTACTTTACATTCAATGAAAAGGTTAATAGTAAAGATAGAATATGATTATGTTAACATTGTGACGTATAATGGAGATATAGCTTACAGTAATCTGACAGCCTTTGCTTTCCCATTTAGTATCTACCATTTGCCAAGCCAAACCACACAATTTTATGTTTGTATGACTCACCAATTGAATCCACGCCCTTTTTCTGGGAACATAACAGAGTTGTTTACCAACTTTTCGCAACCTGCCAGTTTTAACAGGGGAGCAAATCACGTTTGCTTACCTGAGTTTCTCACGCGAGCCGATCTGTCAATTAACGGTCATTAGACAGATGCACGTGGAAATAACGGATTGTGTGAAGAGATACAGGGGCGAAAATATTTTCCCCACCACCTTTGATGTTCGTACGTTCAGGGGGAGGGAAATTGTTTGATCTGCGAAAGGGGACGTAATCTAGGAGAGGCCCGTTGCACGGCCAAGTCTTCTGATGTCGGTCAGCATCGCTGAGTAGAGCGAACGATAAAACCTTTGATCCGGGAAACGCAGTTACCTGATTTCTCTGCTATGTAGAATGTGCGAATTATAACATCCTCTAGTGATAATAACACCATGATCTGTATATATACTGCGTTCTCTCCAGGTCAGTTATCAGAGTCGCTCAGAAATTTTTGGATAATCTAAACACGCCAGACTAGAACCATTCTTCGCTAAATGTGTTAAATTGTCTCGTGGGGATTTCATTTTCTGATTTGTGGTAATAGAAATTGTGCTTAAGTGTTAAAATGTGTTAAGTTTACCATTTTAATTCACTGTGATTCCTTAGCGTTAAAACTAGAGAAATAACATAACGCGTAGATATTTTCTTGCCAGTTGTTCAGTTTAAATGTAATTCCATCATCCCATTTTCTTACACAAGAAGATACGGTTTAGCTGACTGAGATTATTACGCGTGACGGATGAGTGACAGAATAGAATTTGCATTATATTTCATTGAGTGAAATTATATAAGTGACTAGTGTTAATATCATGTGACTAAACAACAGACGCCGTAAATTAAATAGCTAGTAGTGACAGGCGATTTTTGTTAAAAATGCGCGTATGGATAAATTAAATAATAATTGACTTTGTGCGCTGTTCAATTTCTCGCGGGCAATAACGGGGGAGAGCGCATACCTTTTTTTCCCGACATGCCATAGCGGAAAACTTAGTGTGGATAGGATAGTAGCATTTCATTTTTTCACAAATGTTCTTTTCTTCCTTAATAGTACCTGATCAAAAAACCAGCGGCCAGCGGTCTTAATTTGGGACTTCGACTTTTTTTTGGGCTAGTTCGGTCCACTTTCTTCATTAAGGGAAGGATTAATGATGTCTTCTTCTTGGCTTACAAGTCCCAAGTTCTTTCGTGAACCGGTTGTGCCAAAGAGACAAATAAACAGTAATATTAAATCTTAACTGGACTGTACCTTACACAGAATTATTTATTCAATTTTTCCAGCCCACTGGGCATACGAAAGAACATATATTCCTGACGTTTGACAGCCGTATCAACGGAGTGATCCAGAAAGTTACGCTGTTTCAAAATCGGCACTCACCATAGAGCCAGCCGATAATTTAACATCATCATTTTTTTTTTTTACATGTTGTAACATTTTTTCTTAGCAACTAGATGTTTTGCAATAATGGAATTAATTTTCTCTTTTTGCAACTGCGAACGTCCAGAGCACGTCTTGCTTCAGTAACTATTCGCGGTGACCTTTGTTTCATCCAGGGAAAATTAAACCACCAAATTTGGCGTCCAACTTGTAATTATTATTCGATATATAGGCTGGACTGGGGCTAATTTGGCAACCCACCTGACAGTATAGGTTCAGGAACGATTGTATTTTTTCAAGGGATATCAACACCACGATTGGGTAAGCGAGATTGTTTGTGGCCACGAATTACAGAGAGAGAGAGAGAGAGAGAGAGAGAGAGAGAGAGAGAGAGAGAGAGAGAGAGAGAGAGAGAGAGTGAATAGTTTTCATTTGTTACAAGCATTGTACTAACTTCTTTTTTTTTTATTTCGCTAAAACTTGTGTACTTTACTGAGTAGTAATTTAGTGGGAACTTGTTCTTCGCAGTTTATTCTGTAACCTAGTGCTAATCTTTGACCTTTGGGTTATTAACTTCTATTGGGATCCTTTCTCAACAAGGGGGAGGGCACTTATTCGGTTATTTTCATATGTCTGTAAACATGATTTTATTGATTTCTCTATATGTTTGATGTTGTAAAGTTTAATGATAATAAACAACAAAAAGAACTTAACTTTCTGTGTTGGTCAGACTCGTACCCATTAACCATAGTTTTTTCACGTTTGTGTGTCTTGTCACATAATTGAGTGTTTGTGTTTAGTTCTAGATATAAGGAGGTACTAGATTGTCTTATACTAAAATGTAGTCGTATAGATAGGCTGGACTAGAGAAACTACTCGTTCCAGAGACAGATCTTTTCCTTAAACTATTCACTCGTGAAATCTATTTCTTACACCTTTATTCTCACATATGTACCACTATCACCTCTGCTCAGACGGGACCATAAATATCTTTTAACCTATCTAAAATTTACGACAAACATCTACACTGATTGAAAAGCTTTGAAACTTTCATTAATTTTTAAGTACATATGTTTAAATAACATTTACACTGGTTTGAAAATGAAATATTATAATTAGAATGTACATCATTACTTTCATCTTTCCCTCCTGCTCCAAATGGAACTTGGGACTACCTATGCTTTTAGTTCTCTTTAAGAAACTAGCAATAAAGCAGTCACCAGCCCTTGCAGTGGTAGTTCTTGAATTCATCATTCTATATGATGAGGTTGCCAGCCTCAAATGACTTGGATATCCACTAGCACTTTTCACATGGCAATATATACATATTAGTTCACATGTTAGTAATGAAAAATACAGAATGTAAAATTCACAACTTACGTCAATCTTGGCCCATAGACTGTTTGCTCAGAGAAGTAGGTTTAAGGCACTGGCAGATGCCTTTTTTCACGTGTCTTGGGGGTCGTTATGTTGGCACTAAACTCCCACTGTGACTCCGTGTTTCAGTTTCCTCAGATGCCGGTCTTCCTTATTAAAATGGTTTTCCTGGGCTCTTTAAGTCCTTCAAGATGTTCCACAAAGTCTGGTCTGATAAAGAGAATTCTGAATTCTAACTTCTGGCAGTATGGTTTCGTCTTGGCAAGCGATCCTCACAATGAATTGTCAGTGTCTTAAAACTGCGAAAATGTCAGATTATATGGCCCTTCTTTCCCCGCATTTGTTTGTTACGATGCTAATCAGAACGCCAATTGTTTCAAACCTGCGTGTTTTGTGGGGTAATTTCAAAATTATTTCCGACCGAAATAATATACGTGATGTAAAAGGTCACCTCTCCCATATATGGAAATAAAACATCCGATGCCTTGTATGCAGACTCACAAACACATCTGTAAACTAATTCGACAATATATGTCAGATGTAACATCTTACTTTCTTGCTTTGCCACAAGGTGTGCAGGAAACGATGATGTCATGCATGTCTGTCCAAAAATTGTTACAAAGACATTACTTTATATTAAAGTAATAATAAGTTATTTGTAAACATTGCCGATAGAGGATCGGATGTTTTCATTCCATATAAGAGAGACGTGACCTTTTGCATCACGCATATTATTTCGGGCGGAAATAATTTTGAAATTACCCCACTAAACACGCATGTTTGAAACGATTGGAGCTTTCTTAGAATCGTAACAAAACAAATACGGGCGAGGATAGGCAATATAACCTGACCTTTTTACAGTTTTAAAACACTGTGAGGATCGCTTGCCAAGACGAAACCAGACTGCCAGGGTCAAAATTCTCTTTATCAGACCGGACTTTGTGGAACATCTTGAAGCCCAGGAAAACCATTTTAATAAGGAAGACCGGCATCTGAGGAAACTGAAACACGGAGTCATAGTGGGAGTTTAGTGCTAACATAACGACCCTCAAAACACGTGAAAAAAAAGCATCTGCCAGTGCCTTAAACCTACTTCTCTGAGCAAACAGTCATACCTGAGTATGTACCTGTAATGTAGACTTTTATTGGACTGAGTACGCCAATGGAGGACTATGGAAACATGAACTGTGGTTCGAAATTGGAGTTTCTGGATACTGTATCAGATCTAGCTTTATCATTGTCACTGAAAAAAATTTGAATCTGACTTCATATTGAGATGAACTCCAAGGGCGGACTGAGCTTTTTGCATTTCGGGCGCTTCCCAGGGTCCACAGCTGAGATTGCGACGGTTAGAGCCAGTAATCAATGTTGGATCAGTAATCGGGGGTCAATGACACTTTTTGCCCAGGGGCCCCTAGCACTGCCAGTCCGCCCTTGGTTTATGGCTGAAGTGGACATAAGAATCAGAATTTAGGAAAGTCTCATCATTCATTCATTTCCCTTCAACTGCGCTGGTCTCTCGCGGCAAAAGGTTCGAATCACGCTGCCGACACGCTCCAGTCTACCCAGCTGTAAATAGCTACCTGACTCTGCTCTTTGAGTTAGGAAAGGAAAAGGCAGCAAGGAAGGGGTCACCCCCACATCTCGGTGATGGACCTAGTATGGGGACGTCTTTAACACTTCACTCCCCTAAGACAGTATCTGCTATGAGACTACCTTTACCCTTCAACTCGCCTTGTAGGATAGGCCTTCAACAAGTGCATGCCAACCACTCCTATTCTGTGCCATCTCTTCATGTTCTTTTCATGTCCCCTTTATCCCTGTTAACTTTGTCGTCAAGTCTCTTCGCCATTTGTGTGTGTGTGTTGATGCTTCTGTTAAAATCACCATTTATTTCTCTTTTCCTGGGGGATCTGAAACAAGGTCTGCTTTGTTATGATATAACCTGGTTTTCTCAATGTGTTCCTATCCAGCGCCAATGTCTTTTTCTTACCCCTTGTCCCCTTCGTCTTTATCTGGTTCTTTCCATCAATTTCACAGGTGTGATCTCTTCATACAACATAAACCCTTCTATTCTGCGAGAAATAACTAAGTGGCGTAACCCAGGTGTTACACGACTTAAGGGAGGTAATTGGGGTTTTTTCCTCCCCAGAATAAAAAATGCATTGAGTTTGCGACAAGGACCCATGTGTGTTACCGGGGCTAGAAAGAGGAACAAAAAATGGTAACACAGCACGATATCCTGTAATTCGTAGAAAGCGAATTTAGAAAGCTAGGCATCGCATAAAAACTTAAAACCAAAAAATGTCAAAGTATGAAAGTCATCCAATGTAGAGCAATTCAGCTAAACCATCCAAGACGGAAAAGGGTCCTCTAATAAGGAGACTTATGGCGCAGTCAACAACCGAATATATCATTCATTTTCCTTTGCGCTCCTTACAGACTATGGGACCATCATTGCAGCCTAGTCCCCCCTTTCAGGAAGCCTGCACCGAGCCGTTACATGCTCTTGCAGCAGTGGTTTCTATGGCAATAGGTTCTACATGGTGAGTGTGGCGACAGGGTAGAAGACAGGATAGATAGAAGAAATAAAAGAGAGTACCAATCTCTTCCACAGTGTCTTTTAGCTCGCTGTAGGTGATAGTCCGACACTTGTAGGAAGAAATGTTTCAGGAGACTGAAATTTAAACTCTTCTCAGTTAAGTCAAGAAGCAAATCCCATCAAGGATCCCGAGAGTAGGTTAGGTCTTCAGCCACACTTCTCCTGAGGTACTGATATGGCTCATGAGACCCCCAGCTCGTAATTAAGACAATGATTAACAAAAACAGTTAACTACCAAGCAATACAGAACATTTAGTTTTTTTTTTTTTGTTTTTTTTTTTTTTTTTTTTTTTTTTTTTTTTTTTTTTTTTTTTTTTTTTTTTTGTGCGTTCGCCCGCTAATACTCGAGGCGAAATCTCAGGTTATTATTTTATGTCTAACCTGACATTGATTTTACGTGAGTATCCCTTTATTTCTTGTACAGAGACAGGTGTCCCTCGCCATTCAGGCAAATACTCGCCGATTTCGGAGGTACCCATTGCAGCTGGGTCGGCTCAGGAGCCGCCAGTCCCTGGTCGACGACACTCCTTCAAATGTCCTCGCCAGGTCTCGAGTTAATCCAGTCCAAATCCCGGTCGACGAAAAATCCTCAAATGCCGTCGCCCGGGTTTGATCCTGTATCACCCGGTCGCCAGAGCGGTGTTGTAACCACTACGCTAGCGCGGCTCCCGAGAACATTTAGTGAAAAGAAAGAAACAACAGTGAAATTCTTTTCTATGAATATATATTAGACCGAGCTAAATTGGTTACAGATAAACGAAAGAGAGCAAATACAAATATATATATATATATATATATATATATATATATATATATATATATATATATATATATATATATATATATATATATATATATATATATATATATATATATATACAGCACTGGGTAAAGGGAGATAAAAATAGTCTACACAAAAGTTATGTTAAATATTAGGGTGCCCTTCACGATGGCTGAGGTGTATGTCCTAATTCTAATCACTGACTGGTTTGACACAATATCTTTTAATGTTTGGTCCTTTCTTAAAAAGCACTTATCATGAATGTTGTTGTTGCTGTATGACTTCACAATATCACTGCAAGTTTTCTCCTCCTGGCCAAGTTGCTGGAATAGTTTGTAGCTGTACACTGCAAGGTTTCACTACACAACTGCGAGTTCACCTGCGTTCGTCACCACCAGGGAGATAGGAGATACACACAAAGGAACAATCTATTTATCTTTCTGGTTAGAGGCAATAATTGTCCTGAGTGTGGTGTATAAACCAGGCTCAGATATCAGTCATATTACTACATAAATGACATGGACCAATGTTGAGCGCCATTCTTTGAGCTGCAAACATATAATATTAATAGGGTTGGGGCATACATATATCATCAACTGTTGTAAAGGCATACAAAGATCATACAACATTAAATACATGAATGCGATAAAATATACAACCATTAAATAAAAGGTGCGGGCAGGGTAGTGCATATGCATTCTGTGAAACAACCCGAAGGACATCAAAGGCATACAAAAATCATATAACAGTAAATATATGAATTCCATAAAATATACAACCATTACATGAAAGTATGTGCATAAAAGAAAGAACTGCATTGACTGAAAAGCAGTGCAAACATTAACTAAAGTTAATTGCATATAATGAGATAATAATTGAAAGCAGTTCAAACATTCAATACAGATAATTGCATATAAGAAGATAATGCATTCAGCTCACCCGCTTTGATCCAATATTGCAGTTTGGCTTCTCAAAGACGGCATATATATATATATATATATATATATATATATATATATATATATATATATAAGCAATTCTGTTGCCCTCTGGTCTGACAAATTACACGCTAGAAGTCTCCGCAACTGGCTTGTTTTCTGGGGCTTTCAAATGTGAGTAAAGATACAGCCGATATATTCTCATTTATACATTTATCATTGGCCACTGACCTTATCCAGGTTAGGGCTAACCTCCTGTGTCATGGGTGAATGTCCTGACAGCCACTGTACATAGCGCTAAGTCACTGGGAAATCCTTAATATTCTGGGTCATTGGGCGGAGATCCCCGGCTATCTGGGTCATTGGCCTCTCGGTTAAATCTTAGGTCACTGTCATACCTGGCCTTAGCAATCATGAAAGAGAGATAGAGAGAGAGAGAGATAGAGAGAGAGAGAGAGAGAGAGAGAGAAAAGAGGTTGGCGAAGAATTTAGCGACAATAGCCCCCTGTGAAAGTTTATCGTGTGGAGTACTGGAAGATGACACAGGTATGTATTTCAGAGCTGGCATTTGCTGATGTTGCCCTGATTGCTAAATCAGAGGCACATCTCCAATCCAACCTGCAAGTCTGGAAGGACGAGCTGGAGACGAGAGGGATGGTCATAAGTAGCTCTAAAACAAAATCCATGGTGATATCACGAGAAGAAAGAAGACATCAGATTAAGCTGGGAGAACAGGTTCTGGAGTAGGTCGACCACTTTAAATATCTCGGAGCTATTCTGGGTATTTAACCACTCTCATGGATGGAGAAGGTGGACCGCGAAGGGTCTCCAACATCAGATTTTTTCACCGACAATGTTTGTATTTTTATTTGGAACAATTAATTATAATGCCATAAGACATCTGGCCATAGAACTCTATAAGAATACCGCTGGATCGCAAAGGGTATGATCAACCTATATAAAAGAGAATAGATAACAGTAATCATACTATAATTATATTCTAACACCCGCGTTTTAGGTAAGACCTGTAAATCACTCCGGTATTTAATTATCTCTTTAAAAAATTACGAGTTATGAACACTAGTCACCTAAAGTTTGCGCATGATGAAAAAAAGAAATACATGGTATCAAGCAAATTATCGATCGTCTAGCGTTTAATAATATTTTAAGCCTCTCCTACTGGAAATAGCAAGAAATAAATTACGTTCTCTAAATTATCCACCGCCTAGCGTCTATTAATTAATTTAACGCATCACGTGCTGAGGAAATAACTTACTTACTTACTTAGTCGTTCCCCTTCTACCGTGAGGTGTAGAGGTGCTGAGGAAATAACGAGAAATTAAATTACGTTACGGCTGGAGAAAATTTAGCTATGAGTTTATTTAATACGTTATTCGGCTTAACACAAAATCCCAGTGAAATAAATGAAAAAACTAAACGATTAAAATCACTCAAAACTCTAATATATTATTACCGCAGCACAAAGAATGAATTAAGTCTCCACGTATAGAAGAAAACCAAAATTCTTGTTTGATTCTAATATAAGAGCTAGGTACTTCTTCAACTTCTCTGGCGCTAATGATAACTGCATTTTTAAGAGCTGCCTATATATATTAAATGAATGAAAATCGTTAGCTACATGCGAGATTTTTCGTCTCTCCTGATTATCGGGAACTTTTGCGTTTGGGCCGCGAATCAAAGCTCTTTTTTCACAACTTTTTACCGCCAGACTCCTCCGTTCCTCTTCGTACTGCAGAGATTTCTAACCCGCGTATACTGTTCACGTTTTCGTGTTAATCAGAGGTGTTACAAAACTCTGCTCACTCTTAGTGACTACAAAAGACGTTGATAACTGACCGCCTGTCGCCTCTGGCCCGCCTCCTTGAAGGGATGGCAGTAAGAGGTTTAGAGATTGCTAATTATAATGGCTCCTGAGAGAAGACCGTAGGCATGGCTAAATTAACAGTTTTAAGACAGAGGGCGAATGACATGGCTTAAGGCGCGCTCACCTGGACATGCTAATATCATGCACGTGGAACCCACGTTGGCGATTTTGATTTCAACAAAATTGAGGGCTACCGGTGAGATTCAAGGGTAGCTTCACTTTTCATCTGTCACATTGTATGACATGCTTGAGGGGGCAGTAGTCCTATTCTTGACCTCCCAGAAGTCCTGACCTCTCTCCTTGTGACAACGCATTATGGAACATAATTAAAGACATCATACCCGCGCAGAAGAATTAAGGGAGTCAGCGTTGCTTCTACCGAAATGGACAAGACTATATTCCACATAATACCACATATGACATGGCACAGAGCTGTTTTATGGCTACAAAAATTATGTAGCCCATTCGCCTAACGTTTTTTTTTGGGTTTTTTTTAAAGATCAGAGATTTTTTTTTTTCCTCGGACCACGTTGATGGCCCGGTGAAGGATATTTGAGTCCCTTCTCCGAATAAATGTACATAAATTGATAATTAAAAAGTTGACATACAAATAATTCATTTTATTACAAAGAAAAATTCTTTAGTTATTTTTTAAAAATAATTTTAAAAAAAATTGTAAACATAATATATTTCTTAAAATGCAAACATCTATGATAATTCCTTGAATAAAATTAAACATGTTCAAATCAAATAACTCAACAACATTTGGAAGTCTTCCTAGTACAGCACAAACACCAAATTAAGACTGTACCGAGAGCTGTGTACTTTCTGTGCTTCTCTGTGGTGCGGAATGCTGGAGAATAACAGAGAAGAAACTGTCCTCCTTCCACATAATCTGCCTAAGGAAAATTCTCCGAATCTTTTGGCCGAATACCATCAGCAACCAAGAACTACTTATTCGGAGTAACCAGGAGGACATGCACACTATCATAGCTGGCAGACGCTGGAGTTCGGTTGGCCACGTCCTCAGAAGGGACCTGATACCATCACAAGAACAGCTATGCTATGGACCCCCGAAGGAAAGCGAAAGAGAGGCCGACCAAAAACAATTTGCGGAGAACTGTGGAAGCCGAGCTGCAATGAATGAACCAGAGTTGGGGCACTGTACGAAGGATGGCCGCCGACCGAGCAAAGTGGAATCAATTTGTTGCTGCCCTACAAGACGCCACCAGACGTGATGGCCACTGACTGCTTTGACGGTTGGCGGCTATGGATTAAAGAAGAAGAAGAAATCAAATAAATTAATGTTTAAATGTTAATGCCATTTATATTGTAATCCAAGAACCCCCTAGAATCATTTGACGAATTCCCCCTCCAGCTTTTTCCCCCAAGAGTCCAAGGACCACAGGTTAAGAAACCCTGTTGTAGATCTGTAAATTGTCCTTATGAATAATACGAACATTCTATTCATTTAGTTTTTTACATTATAACAAGAGGTAGACCTAGAAGCACATGGAGAAGAGAGCTGGTAACAGAGGTGAAAATGATGAGGAGAACATGGAAAGAACTTGAGATGATGGCACGTGATAGGAGAACTTAAGCATGTGTTTGTTGAAGGCATATGGTCCTTGGTAGCGGAGGGTAATGAATGAATGATTATAACAGTATATTTAAATTATCTACCTTCATCATTTTTATGCACCCTTAATCTCACAAACGAACGTGGGTGATAAGACTTTTAGGTCACAGTGTTACTGTTGAACAAGTTAGGTCAAAAACACTGAATGGAAAACACATAATCATTTAATGCTAGTTTTAAGTCTCTAAGATCTCAAAAGTGTTAAAAAACGACAAGGGGTGAACGATGAATAGCAAGCATATCGTGCATTCTGTTTTATTTGTCTAAAATCTAAAATGTTTTCTATAATATATGCAGGGCTGGCCTTTGAATGGTGCAAATGCACCGGGTGCCGGCTTGGGAGGCGATGAAATATATTAAAAAACAATAAAAACATTAAAATTCTAAAAGAATAAGAAAAGTGAAGCATAACATTTCACAGTATTTGTTTATATGAAAGAGGGCCCACCACCATGAAAAATCCCTAGCCCGGGCTGCGCATATATGAATAGCATAAGGTTCATTATTTTGTTTAAAAAATAAATCATATATTATGTCAAAAATCTAAAGTGTTTTCTATATATAATACAGGTTTTGATTCAAGTGTACCCAGTATAATTATTGCTGAGGTCTTTGCTAGCTTCTGTTGTAACGTTTTTGTGTCTGTCTAAAAAGTGGAACATGTGTAAATGTATGACCTTGGGAATAAGTGACTTTACTGCTGGATAAAAATAGTTCGGTTGTTTGATAGCTGAAACTTCCGCGCGATTGATATAATGTCACGCAGATAACATTAGGGTCAAGGTGGAAAATAGGTTCGGTACCACATATACAGACATATGAAAGCTACAGACTTTCAGAAATGGATGCTTGCGTAGAATAGGAGGACTGAAGGTAATTGTGACCACATTCTTAATGAAAGATGCCATGCTCCGAAAGGAATGCAATGGAAAATGATGGTTTTAAATTGTGTATTCTGTTGGCACTAGTGGCTTAGGACATTATCCCTCCTCGTAATTTATTGCAAAGGTAATTTCACATCAGTTACTGCTGTAGTGGAGTGAAGTGTTAGAGACTTCACTATACTAGGCCCAACTTTGTGAGGTGGGGTGACCAGTTGCTTTCCCAGATGCCTTTGCCGTCTCCAACTCAAGAGCAGAGTCAGGTTCCCATATACAGCTGGGTAGACTTGATGGTGACGCAACCAGGTTTCGATTCCCCGAAACTGGTAATTTTACCGCGAGATGCAAGCACTCCAACCACTTAGCCAATCGGACTATGGTAATTAACATTTCTGTGTGTGTTCCCCCCATAAAATAGTAGACTCTGTACTATGTACACATGTGTGTGTCCCCATAAAGTAGTCGTTTCTTTGTACTATGTATGTGGGTGTATGTTCTCCCCATAAAATGGTTGATTTTTAAAATTATGTATGTGTGTGTGTCACGGTTTGCCTCCACTTAGCTCTGCAGTAGTGGTCCAACAGTGGCCAAAACTCAAGAGTAACTAATGTGGGTCTTCAAATGTGTCTACCTTTGCACAAGATTACTCTTGGCAGAGTTGTAGATAGAAGGATAATGATGCTTCTATCTCAAGGTATTGTTCACAAGATATTCAGAAAGCGAGAAGCTGTATTGGCTGAGCACGTTAACTCTAGTATCTGCCGTCAACTTTTGTGAAGGGATTATGTAATCTTATCTTAGCTCGTATAAGCCCCCCAGCTGAGTTAATTCAGCGAATTTTCTCTTATTATTATTTAGTTCTGAGTGTATTTAAGAAATTGTCTGAGACATGTGGATACAACACATTCAAAACGATTAAATTAACTTTAAATTTGGATAGATATAAATAACAAATTTAATAATCACTTAGATTTTAATAGTTATTAAAAATTGAATATTCTTTAGGGACCAAAGACGCATCAAAAGTGAAGAATGCAGGGTCAGCAAACCAGAGCTGGCCAAGATCCTACTCCACCTCCAAGTGGTGGTCCTGGAAACAGGCTGCATCACTGCAGTCTGGATGAGAGAGTAGGGATCAAAGAGGGAAGGCTAGCCCGGTCCCAAAAATGCCATGCCAAAAACGGATGTGTCGGGCCGAACGGGGCAGATATCGCAGCTTTGCTGTAAACGGCGACACAACGTAACAAATGTCCTTTTCAGCACGAACGCAGCAGAAGAAGAAGACGAATATTCTTTAACAAACATTGGTCATCATCATATGATGTTAATGGGGAATTATATAAGGGGAAGTTTCACTTGGCAGCCTTTATGTGTACACTTAGCTGCTGGGGTTCTGCTCCCGCTGGTGTTTTGGTTCTTCGCAGATAGGTGACTGGATTGCTCACGTTCCTGGTAAAGATTAAGAGTTGCAGCACGTTCCAAGTAGAATCAGGGACTAACTGTAATGCGTGTCCCGCATCTCTAAAACCCGTCTGATGATGGTGTCTAGCTTCGACTTCAGGCCACGTATACCCTCACTTGTTCCAGAAATAGTACCCTCAACTGGTACCACCAACTAGCATGGCAAAAGAAGAGAAACGAATACCCGAGTATTGAGTTTCCCGACACAAACGTATGTGCCCCCCTCTTTTCATTCCACCATCCCATCTATCTCAGAACTTTTACCCTCTCTGATAATTAATCTTAATCCCAGTGGGCGAAAAACTATCTTTACATTTAAAGTGAATAGTTTTATATTTAACTTTAGTTGAAAATGTTAACAATATAGTTTGAATATGTTTCACATATACACTGGTTGAAATGGTTGAAACTGTCATTACTTTTAGAGTGAATTTGTTTTACATTTATACTGGTTAAAAAGACTACAAATATAACAAGTATGTACATCATTTCTTTCATCATTCCCTCCCTGATCCATATGGAACTTGGGACTACCTCTGCGTTTTGTTCTTTATAAGAAACTCGCAATAAAGCAGTCACCAGCCCTGGCAGAGGTGGTTCATGAAATCATCATTCTATATGCTGAGGTTGCCAGCCACAAATTACTTGGACATCCACTAGCAATTTTCACATATTAATATTCACATGTCAATGTATACATATTAGTTCACATGTTAATAATGCAAAATATAGAATTTAAAATGTACAACTTACGCCATTCTTTAGGCTCACAGGCTGCTGGTTCAGAGAAATAAAAGCACTTGGTCTGGGGTGTTGTTACTGTATCAATAAGTTCCCACTTTGACTTGTGTTTCAGTACCCTCATATTCCGGTTTTCTGTGTTTAAATGGTAGAGTTTTTCTTGGGCTTTTAAGTTCTGGGAATGCTCAAACAAGGTCCGGTCTGATAAATGAAAGCTGATTTTAGTCTTTACTCTGGCAAGGCCTGGATGTCTTCTTAGCGCGAGTGAATTTTCACAGTGTTCTAACCTGGCTGAAGTGTCAGGTTATATTTCCTGTCTTCCCCCGCATTTGTTTGTTACGATGTTAAGCAGGACTCCAATCGGAAGAGGTGTTGTGCCTTCATTCCGAATGTCTGCCAATCGTTTCAAACATGCGTGTTTTGTGGGGTAATTCAAATTATTTCCTCATGGAAATTTCTGCGCGTTACTGCAGAGGTCATGTCTCCCAAATATGGAATGAAAACATCCGATCCTCTCTCGGCAATGTTTACAAATAACTTCATATTACTTTCATATAAAGTAATGTCTTTGTAACAAGGTGTACCGGAAACGATTATGTCATTCTTGTCTGTCCAGAAATGTGTCGCGCAGGCGAGTAATCTAACTACCCGTCGCTTGCGCAAACAAAATTCTTCGTTTACCCATCTGGTCGAGGAAGGCACATCAGCCTTATCAGCGATTAAACAAATTCGCTGGGCGATTTTAGTGCTAATCCGTAGCCTGATGTCGGGCACACCCGAAATTTTCCAACATGATTGTCGGTTAATATTATCTCATCCGTCTCCTTTTCCAGCAGGGATGAACGGGTAAACAAACAGACATGACGACTTGTCACTGAGAGGAGTGTAAGATGATTTGAAAGTACAAAATATCTGCTTGATAGCAGGGAAAGAAAATGTGCCGACCACAGAAAAGCACGTAATTTAGTCCACTCAAAAAAATGTAACTAAATAAAGCCGGAGAGGAGAAGAGATCCACCCAATGTTTATGTGACAGTGTATGTGTGTGTGTCCTCACAAATAGTCGATTCTTTGTACTATGTATGTGCGAGTGTGTGTGCCCCCCCATAAAATGGTAGATTCTTTGAAATGTGTGTGTGTGTTCCGCATAAAATAGTCGATTCTTTGTAGTATGTATGTGTGTGTATGTTTTTTTTTTTTTTTTGTAGTAAAAAAAAAAGAGGCGGTGAATTCTGGGGGTGTGTGCGCTTATTGTTTCATTTCATACGTATGATACGTACTTTAGCTGAGCCTAAATTTTTGTTGACGGTGTGGTCCATTATTTCCTTACTTTGCTCTATTTAAATTACAATTTATTTACATATATTTGTTTACTACCATTGTCTCTTGGCACCTGTAAGCCTGGCTTTGCTGTGCTTTTATTTTATACGCGGCTGTTCATTTCTTTTTTCTTAATTACATCTGGCGTTGGTATTTCGTTCACTGCTCGCCGTTAATAAACAACGTCTGCCATCTCGACTGATAACACTTTTGGTGTGCAGCTCAAGAGCCGCTGGATCAATAATAACAACAACAACATGTGCCGTGATTGCTGGAAAGACAAAAATAAAAGTGTTGCCGTGTTGTTTCAACAGTTAGACCGTTACCAGGGCGTTTCGTAATTTACCTTTTAGCAAGCGCTAAGACACCATGTTGATACAACATTAGTGCAGCATTTTTTTCCAGTCACCGATATTTGCTGTTCTACACCAAACTCTAAACAGATCTATTAAAACAAGTCAGTAGCCAACATTCAAATACCTAGTGTCACTTCACAAACTGTGTCAGCAATTCGAAAGAGTTGTGATACAGTGGATCCCATCTCACTGCAATATCCCCAAAAATGAAGAGGCTGAAAGATTGGCAAAGGAAGTGGGAAAGCCACCTCAACTTGACACAAGCATAACTTATGAAGAGGCCAAGAGTTTTATCATACGCACATATTGGAGCAATTGGTAAGCACAGCACCCACACACACACAAAATGATACATATTATCAGCTCAGCAGAAATGAACAAGTGGTTGCCTTCCTTAACTCAACAGCAGAATCAGGTACCCATTGTCAGCCGGGTAGACTTGAGCGTAAGGCTACCAGATTTTGAATCACTGCTTTCTTTAACAATATTCAAGTAGACGTCTGAGAGAAGTAGAAGAACCCGGTTACCTTTTTAAATTGTAAAGTTTATCTCTCTTTCCCTAGGTTGAAAAAAAAAATATTGCCTTGTATTAATTCTTCCTACCCTTGATATTTTTAGACTATTGTCTAACTCTAAATCTAACGTCTACACACACCGTCCTGACCTTCATCTTTGTATTTCCGGTCCGCGTCTACTGTTTATTGGCCACAGCTATCTGCCGAGGTTTTTAGTCCACAGTTTATTACAACGATAGGAAGCTCTATATAGAGCATTAGGGAGCCGCGCTGGTGTAATGGCTTCGGCGTTGTACTGGCGACCAGGTGTTCATGGTTCAAACCCGGGCGTCGGCGTTTGAAGAAATGTTTACGGCCGGAAATTTGACTGAATAGCCTGAACGGCTCCCGTGATAAACCCACTGTGGATGGGAAGGAGCGAAGCTCCTGACCGGGTTGGAAGGAAAGTCCTCAGGTTCCCCAGCCTCGCATTGACATGTCATTGGGCCTAAGGGCTGAAAGCCCAAGTGCCGCTGGTTAAGGAAAAAGAAAAAAAAATATATAGAGCATTACAATTGGGGAGGCAATCGGATCACCAGAAGTTGGTTCACTCATCAGACAAGCTCATTCATTCATCACCCGTCAGCTCCCGAAAGGCGCATATACCTTCATCAAACTTAATCCAAGTCTTCCTGTCACGTGCCATCAGCTGAAAGTTTTCCCATGTCTTCTCCGCTCCCTGCGTGTGTCTCCAGTTCTCTTCTCCGTGTGTTCTGTGGTCTCCCTCTACCTCTCTTACCCTGGGAATTCCAGAACAAGGACTGCCTTGTAATGCTATCAACATATTTCCTCAATGTGTGTCCTAAACAACTCCAGCGTCTTCTCCTCACCTGTTGTTCCACTGGTTCTTGTCGTTAAGTTCCACATCAGCGATCTTGTCATACCGCTTCAATCCTTCTATCCTACGCAGGCACCCATTTATGAAAGTCTGTAGCTTTTAAGTAAATAAATTAATAAAAGTAATTAACAGGCACTTGTTGGACATAACGGATGACAACAGACAACATAAAATTTATGTGATGGGCTTACCGGGAATCGAACCTAGGAAAGTAAATCGTGAAATAACGCTCAGCCAATTTTGCACCCTCCCTCCCCCAAGTGTATCTTTTGGCTGAGGTCATTCTCATGATACCCACACACCTATGGTATATAGGACTATAAGTTTATAAACTAATAAAACGGTATTGAATCAGTTTTACAAATAACAGTTCACATGAGACAAGGGACGTTTCGGGTTTTACCCTTCGTCAGCCACAAACAGGTGACAAAGACAAGAATTACATGTAGTAATAGGTACTACAAAAACATACGATGATAAGAAACAATACAAAATGAGCGATACAAGCAGACGGAAAAAGTACAATGATAACACAAGAAAATCGAAAAACCTAACAGAAATACTGAAGCAAGAAAGTAAATAATAAACGAAACGAAAAAAAAAGAGAATGGAACAAGTCACTTAGCTAGAACTGTAAATGCTAGGAATACACAAGATCGCAGTACTCTCTCCAAGAAATCTCGAAGGAAGTCGAAAAAGCGCAGCAGCCCCTTAATTTATTTACTTATGGTATATAGGACCCGTGGACTACCCAGACAATTTAAAGGCGCAATCACTAATATAATTTTCCTATTACCTTTTTGGTTGTTGTTTTTGTTGTTCTCCATGTTTCAGAGCCATACAATAGGACCGACTTGACATTTGAATTGAAGATTCTGATTTTTATGTTGGACATGATTTCTCTTGATATCCATATACTTCCTAATGCAATGAAAGCTCATCTAGCTTTTTTTTTTTAGTCAGACAAGTGTTTCGACAATTTTATCTCGTGTAGGGTTCGAATCCTGGTACCGTCACATTTCAGTCTACTCAGCTGTAAATGGGTACTTGACTCTGCTGTTGTGTTCGGGAAGGCAAAGGCAGCAAGGAACGGAATTGATCACCCCACCTCATAAAGCTGGACGTACTATATTGAAGTGTCTAACACTTTACTTACCTACGGCAGTATCAGCTATTCGACTACCTTTACCTTTGAGCATCCCACAGGCTAAGTGGTTAGAGCGCTTGCCTGTGGGCGGCAAAGTTAGCAGGTTCCGGGATTGAAACCATATAACCCAGCTGTAAATGGGTACCTGACTCTGCTCTTGGGTTAAGGAAGGCAAAGACAGCGAGGAAGGTTCCAGGTCACCCCACATCATAAAGTTGGACTTAGTATAGTGAAGTTTCTAATTCTTCACTCACCTACGGAAGAATCTGCAATTGGACTAACTTTTTTTTTTGAACCATCATTTGTCACACGTACATACGTGACGCTAATGTATGTTGTCACTAATAGGTGTCCTTGGCGGTACTACTTTCAAACTTACAGATTCACGTTTGCTGTTTGTAACTCATAACATCCGTGTGTGTGTACCTCCTTATTCGCTCCACCCCCATTACTTTCAGTCTTATCTTGTAAACTGAGCCGGTCTTAGGGGAGGTCGAGCGGGGCGAAGGCCCTGGGCGCTAAGGACCAAGGGGCGCCGGAGACGGGCGAGGAAACAAACGGATTTTTTGTGTCATGAAGTTCGACTTAGTAGTTGTCGGGTTTTTTGTTTTGTAAGTACTAACTATATCAAACTATTAGACATTTTATTTACGAATCTTACTTTATTTTCCAGCAGACTTTAACTTTCGCAGCTACAAGTGAAGGAAAAGAAGCGCATGTCAAAACTCTCCCCTCCCCGGGGGCGTCGAAAGATCTAAATTTGGCTCTGGTTCTAACTAGTGCCTAGTTCTAACCACCTGCGATGTAATACTGCCACAAACCCTCTTGTCACAATTTCACAAACAGGTCGAATAAACTTGCACAGTTCTTTCTTAAGTGTGTTACACTAATAATTAGCTTCCTTTACACACTGGTCGCTTTCATTGTTACCCACTTTCAACGCTAAGCTCTGTAAAATAATAAGGCAATGTAAAATTGTAACTGGTTTAGAATGTTACAACGAAACGGAACACTTATATCCAGTGGCGGTTCCAGGGGTTTGTCATTGGGGGTGCTGCACTGTTCATTCATTTAAAATACTATACATAACACTCACAAATTGTGACCACCATGTAAAATTTCAACCCAGACACAAATGTGTCTAACCTATTTAAAAGTGAAGTCCATGTTTCTGTCTTTCTTTGTTACAAAAACTTCAATAACTCTGTCATTGAAATCACTGCAGGAATCAATCATTTTACTCTCGATGTAGGGTTGTTAAATCCCCAAAATCTTTCGTGCACCTGACCCTCGTGCTCATAACGAAAAACAAGAACTTGTGTCGTTGCTGCAACATCTGTTGTGTCGTCCGTCATAGCAGCAAGGAATTTTGCTTTGCTTATGTCGCTAGCAATTTGAGCTCTGCACACTTCTAGGATACCAACGGGCTGATCACCCGTTTGCCAGTCACTTCGATTACGAAAACAACAGCAAATGGATTGATTTGCCGTTGCCCTAAAGACGCCAATAGGCGTGATGGGAAACAATGGCAAAGAAAACCTATCTGCTGTTGCCCTAAGATGCCACTAGGCGTAATGGCCACTGACTGCTTTGACGGTCGGTGGCTAAGGACGGAAGAAGAAGAAGAAGACACTTCTAGGATACATTGTAGAAGCTCGTTTTGAATTGTTTTTGAATGTTCTTTGAAAACAGTGGCAGTTTCAAAATGAGTTCGCAATGTATCATCCAGTTTAGAAGCAAAGTCTAGTAATCCTCTAACGACGCCCTGATTAGCAGACTCCAAACTTTCATCATGACCACTTCATCATGGAAGTTCAAATTTCCCACAAAACTTTATGCAGTCAATTATTTTTGAAAGAATGTTTCTGTTTCTTTTCACCTCTTCATTGTGTTTATTAATATTTAATTTGTATGCCTCGCTTAACTGTAAAGAAATATCCACTGTTCCCAGCATCCCCAATGCTACAACGTATCTAACGTGGACTGTGCTATTTTCGTGTTTCTGAAGCTTGCTATATGTCGTAGATTTTTGATAGGAGAATTAAGACTTGGGTTGGTCCCTTCTGAATAGGTTGGAATGAGTGATAGTCACAGTGTGAGATAGAAATATGAAATAGATTTCCACGAGTGAGGTGGTAGAATAGTGATAGAGGCTGTCTCTGAGAGCGGGAAATCTTCTCTCTCTCTCTCACCTATCTTCTACGACAGATCTAAAGTAGTCAGACAGTCTAACACATATACATTATATATATATATATATATATATATATATATATATATATATATATATATATATATATATATCCACTCACGTGCACGCACATTCAAGTGACGACAGGTAGACACACAGACGTGGGAAACCATAACAAATGATTATATAGATATTTAGAACGAGCTGACCAACAGGCTGATTAATTTATTGTTAAGTTTATTTATCATTTGTAAACTTACGTCACAACATATAAAATTTACATCAAAAGGGCATAT
This sequence comes from Oreohelix idahoensis, assembly GCA_024509875.1. Lineage (NCBI taxonomy): Eukaryota > Metazoa > Mollusca > Gastropoda > Stylommatophora > Oreohelicidae > Oreohelix > Oreohelix idahoensis. Next base: position 202,443 of record JAMPIV010003882.1, read on the forward strand.
ACACAAAGTCATAAGCAAATCAAGGAATGCTACAAGAACTGGTAGACCCACAGTGATATTCTTCCCTCGATGGATAGCCCACAGTCCGGTTAGGAGAAAGATGATAACACAAAGAGTCCCAGATACATATGATTAAGTCTAAGAGTTTTCCCCGTTTAAGGTATGAACAGACCTGATACTATAATCTAGTTTAAGGGGAAAATATTGTTAGCAAAAACAAACTTGCATGAAGAAAGTTATGACAGCAAATAGGTGTCAAAATACAGCGGTGAAATAACACTCAGACTTGCGTTCCCTCTTATTTATTCAACCGTGGCCACGTGTACACATTTATACTTACAGCTTTGATCGCTGCCTCTGGGAACATAATAAATTCTAGGACCTTCACACAGACCCGTAAATGCAGTCTCGACCAAGAAATCCCCAGTTCCAAAAGACGTACTGAATTCTCTGTCTCAGGGAACGATTCCTTGTGTGTTCTTATTTTTCGGATGTCTGTTAAGTCACATAAAATTGTCCAGGCACGAAAGTTAGCAGAGCACAATGTCACTAGCTTTGGTTTCTAGAATTAAGGAATGTCAGATCGGTGTCTACTTTCAGGAAGGTACTATATTTAGTCACCACAATACTAGTCAAAAACTCTGTCGGAATGTTACTGATATTTTGCTTGCCACAACGGGCTGAACTGTACTGAAGTGTTATTCTGGAAGAATTAATTCTGGCGCGATAGGCCTCTTACTTCATTTAACTGTTAAAGTTTATGTAATGAAAGTGATTGGTTTCTTCACAAATAATGTTCACGTACTAGAACGCTGGCAAAGTTGGGTACCACAGTTTCACTATATAAAAATGGAAAGAACACATATCAAATAATTTACATATGTACTCAATATAACTTACATTTTTTAAACTGCAAGCGTACCGCTTGACTTATCATTTAAATTCCCGTGACGTGTTATATTTAAAAATCAGCAATCCTCATGAATTAGGAACACGTGCGTATTCCGTCACCATTCATGAGGCTTCTAGCATTTATACGTTAGTTTAGAAAATTTTGTTCTCGTCTGATTATTTAGCAGTAAAATTAACTTCATTATAGCTACATTTTTGTTTAAGCTAGAAATTATAATTTATTCTGCTCTCCACTGAAACACGTTACTAGAAAATAATACCGACTATATAAATTTGGCACTCTGCACAAAATCTAACTAGTGAAATATGAAATAAGCGATTTAACACTTTAAACACTTCACAAAATACTAGAATATAATATATAATATTTTACCTCACACAGAACTACAGGTAGTCGCACAACTTAAGAATTATATGCTTATATTTTTGGAAGTCTAGAAGTTCGACAAATTGTCGAAACAAACTGAGAACTTCGCTATACAGCTTATACTGTTCCGAGCAACCTGTCTACTGCGAATCTAGAGGACTGAATGAAAATAAAATTTAACATTCTGGTTATATCTATTACCAGACAAAGAGGTAATCGTTTAATTTCACTAAACGAAATAATCCCCCTTCCGTCTATATCACTTACGTAACTGTCATAAACTGCCACTTTCTGACCGAGAGGGCGCGTGTCAGTTGCGAATCTCAGATAACTTGTCTGCAATGCAGGGGCAGTTTTTGCACCTACGTTTAACAAACTGACCGAGAAACGTGCGTGTCAATTGCAAAGGTAGACAACTTGTCTGAAATGCAGGCAGTTTTCACACTTCAAGCTGACCATGGCCCACCATGAGTGTTGTGGCGGGTGAAAATGCAGACAAATTTGTCGCCTATATGTCTGGCGAAAACGAATATACACGGTGTATTTCGTCAATCTCACGCCAAATCGTCTGGTCCTACGTCTGAGTATGAACCATAATCGCACCTCTCGTCAAACTGCGCGAATGACATCTACGTAATCAAGTTTCTCGTTTCGTCAGCGATGAAATGCGTTTCTAAATGAGAAACGAAACTAGCGAATGTGAGAATGGCAAAATAGTAATGTATTTTAGTCGCAAATGAACGAATGCGAAAAAACACAGGAAAAGGGATAACAGCGACAATAATTAGAGAACACGGGTGGAAGAAAAGAGGAGGAAATTATAGAAAATTCAATGAACATAACTCTCCGTGACACTATACAAATGTATCAGATCCGTTACGCCTGTCTTTGTCCATATAGTATCACCGTTGAAAAGTAAACAAGGGAACAAAAATAATGCATTCTTTACATTACAGCCACACAACCAGTCATGATGTTCATAAATTTCTCTGTTAAATTTTCTCTGGTATGTACTGTTCCTGCTAGTCGAGGTCTGGATAATTTTTTGATTCGGAAGAGGCCGACCTAGTGTTTTTACACGGCATTTTTCAGCCAATGACAATCGCGAAAAAACAATTTCTTGTAAATATGTAATAGTTACTTCACTCATTTCTATAATAATTCAGCACACAAGAAAATATCAGCATTAAATTGATCTCAAAACAATGCAATTGACCAACGTTTTGCGGTATTGTGGTGAACGCGCACGTAAACAGTCGCTTGATAGAGATAATTTCCACTTGAGCTGTGTCCGTTGCAGCACTAGTTAAATAAATTCAACCCAATCGCATAGTGCCCCTTGATGTATAGAGAGTTACGCGAACTATGTCAGAATCGAAAACGAGGCTGAACGACGTAGACGCCATTTTCGGCTGGACAATACCAGGGCTAGTAGCGAGAATAAGCATCGAGTACGATTTTTTTTTTTTTAAATTAATGAAGAAAAATATCCCGTTCAACCTCTGATGGGTTATAATTAGAATATATATTGTTTTCAATTCCAAATAATATGAACAACTGCCGACATGAGAAAGTGGCATCACATTTGTCAAATCATTGTAAATAGGGACAATCGCACTCATGCTAATACGTTAAATAAATAAACAAAAACAAAACAAACAATCAAACAAAATCAAGATGAAACTCTGAACAAGAATAATATTAAAATGGAGGGGTGTAAAGGCCTGGTGGTTCCAGTTATATAACTGACTTTAACAGATATTTAATTGACTTCCATCCGTTAAAAGTCATATGCATTGTAAGAACAGCATCAGACCTTCACATTCCCAGACACTAATATTAACATTTGTTCGTGTTAAATATTGTTTGACTATATTATGCAGTTCCCTAGGTCTGTCTGTTCTTAACACCTCTTCCATATTTATAAGATTATATATATATATATTTAAATATAATTTATATAATTTTAAATTATATAATAAAAATTACATAATTTTATAATTATATAACTTTAATATATAAAATATAAAATTATATAATAACAGTTTTATATATATTTGTTTATTATTTTATTAATATTTATTAATTATAATAACATTATAATAAAATTATGTAATAAATTATATAATATTATTATTATATAATATTTGAAATTATATATATATATATATATATATATATATATATATATATATATATATATATATATATATATATATATATATATATATATATATATATATATATATATATATATATATATATATATATATATTTTCAAATATTATATAATAATAATATTATATAATTTATTACATAATTTTATTATAATGTTATTATAATTAATAAATATTAATAAAATAATAAACAAATATATATAAAACTGTTATTATATAATTTTATATTTTATATATTAAAGTTATATAATTATAAAATTATGTAATTTTTATTATATAATTTAAAATTATATAAATTATATTTTTAAAAATATATATATATATAATATTATATATTATTATTATTATATAATAATAAAAATTATATATATATATATATATATATATATATATATATATATAGAGAGAGAGAGAGAGAGAGAGAGAGAGAGAGAGAGGCTAATATATAATATATATATAATATATAAAAATTATATAATAAGAAAAAATATATAATATAATTATATAATATAATTATATAATAAAATCTCCGGTCTAAAATATGTAATTAGATTTTGTTAAAACTATCTGTACATTGTCGCATTTTTAATGAAAACAAAAACTGATGTGATCATCTGGATCTAGTAAAACTGTCAGTGTTGTCGTGAAAAATTCTAAATACCCATATATAAATTAGAACATAACTGTAAAGTAGAACGAAATAATACAAAAGAAAGAAGCATGGTGAAAGACCAGTGCTTTCCCTATAGCGCTTCCGTTTTATAACGCCATAATAACTGAACAAGAGACCCTCCTTTTTCTATTTCGTATGCATAAACTCTACGCAAAAGCATACACGCGTTTCTAAAAATACAACTAGTACTGTGTTTCTTGGACGACCTTGATAGACACACTGCTTAATGACCTAGATATAATACTAGCATTAATTAAATTATACACACTACGTTAACCTAAAAAGACAGACGGGCTTAGAAGAAAGAGAGAGAGATGCACGGAGGAACGCATGCAGTTGAGCCACTTGCTGTGTGTCGCATCGTAAGTCGTCTCGCGATTAAAAAGTGAAATGCCAATCCCACACGCGAAAGGCATGCAGGCCTGATTTTTTCAAATAAACAGTAAATAAAAAACACTAACGATACGAGGTAAGGTTTTAAAAAATATGTTTAATGCTTATTAGGAAACATGACACAATACTGTTTTACGTCTGAAATCCTGACTTTATACTGACAGAACAGTCGAAAGGCAGGACAGGTGGCGGTTTGAAAATAAAAAAAACAAATACACGACTATCCTAGAATATTACATATTTTGAACGGAGCCACTTAACCCCCTTAAACTTATATATTTGGGTGCCTTAGGACTTGCTGACAAAGAATATGATATGTGTTACGCAAATAGTCTAGTAATTAACAAATTATAGCCAAAATACTATAGTGGGGTTGTCTGACAGCACAAGATCATATTTGCTCATAATGGCATGTTGGGAAAACACTGCTTTAGAGGAAATGAGGCCAACAAGTTAGATATGATTTGATTGGCTGTAGTCATATGTAAGGCGAAACCTTATTGGTCTAACTGCAAATACAATTATGGTTGTTAATGGCAACTTATAGGATGGATAGTTTTTTTCAAAGTCTCATGTAAACCTGGCCTGATTGGTTAGAGTGTTCGATATAGGCAAATAGAAGCGTCAGTTCAGGGCCATATTTGAAAAATAAATCGTGTGAAAACACAGTGCGTTGAGAACAGGCTAAGAAATTTCTTATAACGGAAAAGCCTGGACAGAGGCAGATCAAAATTGTGCCAGAATTCATTGCCAGTCAACGTTACTGTTTAATATTTCCTTGAATTGTGGTAAGCTAGACTTATTTCCTATATATATATATATATATATATATATATATATATATATATATATATATATATATATATATATATATATATATATATATATAATATGAAAATTGAATATGACATGATAAATTGTGTCTGTATGTGTGTGGTTCAGTAGCAAACAGAAGGCAAAGCCTAGCTATTGCTCCACCATGTAAAAGCTTGTCAGAGAGGAGTATGACTGAATAGGCATATATGGGATTGCCAAATAGTAACATGACACCTATCCTATTGTATGGAAGGAATTAACGCTGGAATTGCAGAGGCGTTGTAACCATTAGGGAGAGGAATACTGGTGTATATTGTCACATGAGAAGCTAACAGTTGGCCTAAAGCGCTGAACTCTGTGTTTGTAATGTCCTGTACTTCAGTGTGAAAATATATTATAAATTAGTTCTGAAGAAGGAGGTACAACCTCTTATTTCAGGGACCGTGGTACTGAAGTATTAGAGCAGCACCTGGTCTGAGTTTTGCTGGATCCAGAGGGCTGGCAGCAGACTCCTTGTCTAAGATATCGACCTGTGGTGTATTTTAAGATAACTGAGAAGCAAGCGAGCAGAGGAGACAGTTTCCTGCCGCCTACACATCAGATAAGAATGTGTCAGCCAGAGCAGCTCACCCTTGTATAACCCACCATAAAATTGACTATAATACTAATGTGACAGGGGCGCTAGGGGTACCTCACACCCCAGACCCGTGCACCAAGAAAATTTATAAAGGATCGTTTGACAGGGGTTGCAATTATTGGTTGCTTGCAACCCTCTCAGCAGCAGACTTAACAATTCAAGCAACCCAAAGCCTTAAGCAGATCAACATTTAATTCTACCGAACACCAAACAAACAATCCAACAAACAATCAAACGAACACCCAGTCAGTGTTCATAGACTGTCTGAAAAACAATAAATAAAACAATGTCTAAGTGAACATTAATAGCATGGATAATAACACTTACCATAAAGAAAACATGCGCCCACCTGATATCATCAACTATCTCACACACTCATGCGTGTCGTCCAATGCGACTAGTATGGTGTTGTGCATGAGGCTGGCAATCGCACCGGGTAACATAGGTTGCTACCGAAACCACTACTGCAAGAGCATCTGAATGCTTCATGCTGAGGCAAACCACACCGGTGGCCCCATGCTCCCTCAGGAGCGGAGGAGAGAAATATACAACTCTAAGTACGCCCACGTGCTCTCACAAACCATGTTCACATAACAATAATAATCAACTGGACATAAAATAATATTCTTCAATACATGTACAACAAATAATCTCAATAATGAGAATTAACTACTACCTCTCAACCGACCCACATCAATACTCGTTCCCGCACTCTGAACATGTCGTAAGTGACGACTGGTGCGCCTGGCCACAAACGTGTCATATGTGACCCCTGACGAGATTGGGAACTCATCACATGAAACACATTATTACAGGAACAACCACTGTAACAGCATAAAAATGCTTCTGTTGACTTGTGGTGAACACCAGCCGCATTGGTGTTTCCATGCTCCACCGGGAGCAAACAGAGAAACACCTGTCTCAACTTGCCTTACGCACCAGAAAATCTAAATGACTATTCTCCCTTCTAAGTAACCACTAAAGATAAACAGTAGAATAATCAATAATCGTGAAATACACTTAATTACTTTTACATTAAAGGATAAAATAAAATTACTCTTACATTAAAGAATAATATTCTTGGCTTTAACCAAAAACTGGAACTAAATACACCGCGTGTCGCTCGGCATAACATATTATAGGTTTAACACGCAGAGCGTGTTTGCTCAGACTCGCTATCACCGCCTTTTATCACCACGAGGTTGCTATCTTGCGATTGTTAATCTTATCTAAATTTCGCAGTGAAATAGCCTCACACTATGTCTGCCTTTCTGAAGAATGAAATAATCGCTCTTAAACTTTCACATCTATCTATCTATCTATTTATTCCATTAAACATTAAAATAGCCACATCGATATAATTTCAGAATCCTAGAAAACTAATGCTAATTTAAATTAACTCACGTGCTCAAGGCATTTACAGCTTGACTCTTGTGTGTCTTCTTAGTCTGTTCTCACTGGGCGGCTCTCTCAAACATAGACCGGTTTCGCCGCTTGCTACCCCTTTTTATAAGCCCTGGCCTAACCACTCAATTTACTGCGCGCTACGCGTCTTAATCTGCGCCACACAGATAACACCCGCGATTATTGCTCCAGAATGCATGAAAACACAGATTTACACAACTAGAGCAAAAACACAGCTAATTCGTAGGCTTATTATGGCCTTGTAATAAATCTGCTTGAAGATAACGTGACCAAAAGGCACTAAACCACATAGACAACATGACTGCCCAGATGGGACCAGCGCCGAGAACGACAGACCTCAAGATGGCGCTGTCACATATTCCCCGCCTGATTTTGTTGTCGTCCCGACAACTGCACTAAATCAGGCGCTTCAGTCGTATTCTCCAAATCTGGAGGATCACCTTTTCCTTCACTTCGTCTCAGGTCATTGCTGGTTACTCTAATGCTCGGACTCGCTCTGTCCATTCGTTGGATGATATATGGACCCCCTGTCATTGTGGGAGCACGAACTACAACGTACTCGTCTTCTGACCACATATCACGAATCTCGGATCTCTCAGCGTCGTGCATTCTCTTCTTCACCAATTCTCCGACCTGTAGTGGAGTAGAACACGACAGCTTGTCACATCTCTCTTTCCGGACTGCTGCAAAACTCTGCAACGGTGGCTCTGCTCTTACGTGCGCCCCTCGTAGCCTGGAAACGTGTCCTTCAACGAGTTTTAGATGAGTCTCCTCCTCTAAAAGCCGACCACTTTTTCCCGGCGCCCTTATGATGATAGTTGCCACGGCCATCTCTTGGCTTGCACTGTGACGGCAATGTAGATGTGTTGGTACGCTTAGAGAGGGCGCTCTTTGATGGGCAAACCGATATCAAATGGTCCGGGGACCTACAATGGAAACATCGCTTAGGAAGCGGGCCCTGTGGACACTTGGCTGCCATGTGGTTCGAAAGGTCTCCACAGTTGAAGCATCTTATTTTCCTAGGCTTCCTTGGTGCCCTGGGTCGCCTCCTGCTACCCTTACATCCCTGGCCGCCTTTGACTTTCTTCCCTGCAATAAGCGCCTCACACTCCGGTCGACCACCAACCATCTTTATCTTTGAGCCATTCTGCTCCCCTTCTGTAACCTGACTCCCAGCCGCAGAGGGGTCTAGTTTAACGCTTTGTGGACATCGATTCTGTACGTGGCCTAGTTCTCTGCATTTAAAACAACGAACTGTCCTGGTACGTCTCCCCTGCTCCTGAGACATCGCATCAATTTTAGCCTCTAATTGAGCCACCTGTGCTCTCAGCCGCTCTACTTCTGCGTTTAATGCATGCGTATCTGACACAGTCTCTGTTCTTGCCACTTCAACACTGGCAACACCAGCCCCAGAAGTGGGTTCAGTCTCCAAAAACCGTAGGGCATAGTCCCTCACCGACGTGAACGATGCTGTAGGCTCCTTGATGATCATTTCCTTTGCAAGCTTTCTTAGTAGGTCATCTCTCAGACAAGCAGCAAACTGGTCACGAAGAAAGGATGGCGCCAAGGGAGTGACGTTGTTCTGCTTTTTTTGTGCCCTTACGACACTTTCAAACACCTCGTGAATGCGATGGGGAGAATTCCCAAAGAGACTCCCCTTGCACCTTGCCGGTAGAGTAAAAACGCGGCCATTACTTCTGGGATGCTCTCCGACGCTCCCCATACACCCTAAGAATGGAATGTAGCATT